>BSBK01002967.1:57500-657500 GCA_027943335.1 Chamaecyparis obtusa | reverse complement strand
CTAAATATCACGAAATCATTTCAATTCATTTCCCAAGGGGGCATATCATCATCTGAACATGAAATCATCCAAATGAGGGCAATTTTAAAAATTGGGGACATCAGATGTTGAAATTTACAAATCAAAATCGGGGCATCAAAATCAATCAAAATTTAAATAAGGGATTCATATCAAAGTTTCATCATCATAGGGGCAACATCAAGTCATAAAATCAATGAAATTGGCATCAAATCATCAAAATTAGAATTGGACATCATATTAATCTTTAAACCAACGTGCTTCGAGCGTTAAATCAAAGAGGGGAAAATGTATTCACCTAAAATAGTCATTAGCAAACATTAATTAAATTCAAGCCATTTGGATTAATTAAAATTAAAAATCAATTAACTATGTAATTGAATCAATCATTTGATTATATAGTTCATTGATTAATTAAATCCAACCCATTCAATAAACCATACATGGCTAATTTAATTAATTATTCCTAAATTGTCTCACCTACCACTACATAACAAAAACAAATTGACCAATGAGAGAAGAGGAATAAGAGCACATGGATCAGTCCAAGGATTTGCTATCTTGACCATTCAATCTTGAGAATCCAAAGGGGACACATCATCAACCCCTAATCCTAATCACACTCTTGATCATGGTTACCTAAATTCGCCCCCTACGTCTTGAGAAATCCTATAAATATGATAGTAAATGTATTATAGTCAAATTGTGCATGAACTTCATTATCATTTGAGTGGTGTTATAATGTCAAATTGTGCATTCAAAATCATTATCTTAGGCATGTTAGAGTAAAGCTTCATTCATTTTAATCACAATAATGGAGGATTTTCATCATAGTGTAGTGTTCTTGATCATTTAGAGTATAATTGCATCATTGATCATAGCTTTAATCATCATTTCATATTTTATTTTCTAGGTTGTCACTTGAGGATCATAATTGCGACTGAGAGCATAACTCAAGTCCTTAGAATTAGATATATATAGAATGCTCATGATTTGTTTCAATTCATTTGCTTAACTAGTTGTATATCTTTGATTGTGAATTGATTAATCATACTAATGTTCTATAAAGGTTTTTACTCAAAATACAGACACATGACTATCTACAAATCCCCGATAACTAGGTCTCCATGGATGAGGGTTTTTCCCACTCAAGCTTCGAGCCATCATTTCATGACCTTCCTTTACTAGAGATTATATTTACCTTATCACACCTTGTCTATTGATACATTTTTAAACTTATCATTCTAAATTACCTCATTATCTTAGTTCATTATTCACATTTGGTCTAATAACATATTTGTATGTTAGTTCTCTTTGAGTTATGAAGAGTCCTTTGTTTATAGGTTGTTCTCCTCCATTCTCCACTTGTAATGACACAAAGACTTCTCCTCTTGCTTCTTCTTACCATATCAAGATTACATATTCATATTTTATTTCTCTTGATGAGATTAGTATTGCTACATCCATTACTTGTATTGATTTATTATAGTAGAAAATTCATCATCTTCAAACACAACTACTTGGGATTCTGATATATCAAACTTATCATTCTTGTTTGTACAATCTTATTTTGTAGATCTTGAGGATATCATGGTGGATTTTCATTACCTATTTGATGGCAATGATGTTATCACATCTATCATGTTTCCAAATATAGTTTAAGTTCTTCCCTCTCCCAATTCTACTTCTCATTGAACATTTAGTTCCTATTTTGGATGAAACATCTTTTTACAGCATGAGTACACTAGAGATACATTTCAATTTCGACTCTCTATTAATCTAGATTTATATGGAAATTAATTCTACAATCACTAGTGAATATATTTTGTTTAAAGTAATGAAATCTTATTTTCATGTAGTGATTTTTGTCTTCAAGCACTCATCATTAGCACATGAACTACTTATTTAATAGGGGAGATTAATAGTATCACATTTTCTTTCCTATGGGGGTAATATACATTGTACATTTGAATTAGAAGTAGTACTTAGGGGTGTACAATAGAAAATGTTGAGAAATACTAGGATGTAGATCACTCACCAAATCATATTGTGCATTGGAATACAAACCAATCCTTTAAAAAAATATGAATAGCATGACCGAAAAAGGATAAAGGGGTGGTAATGCAAGATCTAGGTAAAAGGGGGATATGGGTATTCCTTATTGAATAAAGTGTGATTGATATGTAAATCTAATATGTAAAATTAAGTGCAAGAGAAAAAGAGGAAGAATGAACTCACCTTGAAAGTTGGGAGGTAACAAGTAGACTTCGAATCTAAATTTTCATGTCACAAAACTGTCAGGAACATAAACTATTTTGGATTGCAGCCCTAAGACCGTATTTTTCAACTGTGAAATTCACAGATTCACAAAGTTGTGTTCCACTTTTTGGGATGAATAAAATCAGCATCCTACCAAAAAAATAATTTCTAGAGTCTTCGTGCAAAGTCAACACTTCGGGAAAAGTGGTGGATCCACTTTGTGTGAAGTACCCTACATGGGGGGCTTTGCGTGAAGACCCCACTTCGCGTGAAGTACCCTACGCAGGGTACTTCATGTGAAGTGAGGTCTTCGCACGAAGCCCCTATGGTCGGATTTCTTTATAAATTTCCAGAAATTCTTTTTTATTTTTCATTGTTACTATTTGGATTTTGCGGACCCCAGGGCTTGGAGCGAAGCAGTGACATCCAATACGACATCAGCACCTCCTGAGCTTTTTTGACCTCTTTAAATTGTTACCAGTATCATGTACACGCATTTTTCTCATTTTTTATTGTAAATTATATGTTTTATATTTATTTTAGTTAGTTATTGTTTTTAAATAAATTTTTATTTGTAGAAATGTTAGAAAATCGTAGTTAAATATTAGAATATGTTAGAAAATGATAGTAGAATGTTAGAAAAATGTAGTTAAATATTAGAAAATGTTAGAAAATGATAATAGAATATTAGAAATCGTAGTTAAATATTAGAATATGTTAGAAAATGATAGTAGAATGTTAGAAAATACTAGAAAATCATAGTAGAATTGTTAGAAAACATTAAAAATGGTAGTATAAATGTTAGAAAATATTAAAAACTGTACTATAAATGTTAGAATATGTTAGAAAATGGTAGAAAATCGTAGTAATTTGTTAGCAACTGTTAGAAAATATTTACAAAACATTAGAAACCGTAGTAGAAATGTTAGAAAATGTTAGAAAACATTAAGATCTTATAGAAATTATTAAAAATATTTGTTTTTAAATTTCAAGTTTAAAGTTAGTAAATATTAGGAATCTCTCTCTCTCTCACACATGTACATGCATTTTTAGTAAAGTTAGTAAATATTAGTTAGTTATTTGTTTTAAATAATTTTTAGTTTGTAGAAATCTTAGAAAATCGTAGTTAAATTTTTTTAAATGATCTAGTACTATGTTAGAATATGTTAAAAAATTGTAGTAGTGAGTTTCTAGGACCCTTATCCCTCCCTTACAACATATTAAGACACTTAGGATCCCTTAGGAATCTCAAGACCTTATAATACATATTAGGATGTCCTATGACCCATTGATGTACATTTTAGGTTCCATTAACACATACAAGGACTCATTGTTTCCCTCAAGGCTCCTTAATACATATTAGGATGAATTAATGTAACATATGATCTCTTAGTACCTATTATGACACCTACAACCCCTTAAGACATTCTAGGACCATTACGCATTGCTTATGACATCTTAAGACACATGGGACCCCTTAGGACCCATACGACCCATTATTATATCTTAAAATGTCCTAGGACCCATTCGTCTATCTTAGCTTTTATTAATACATATGTGAACCCATCGTTGCCCACAAGAACCCATAAGACATACTAGTATAAATTAATGTAACCTAAGATCCCTTAGACCACTTATCACATCTACGACCCATTAACAGTATTGGACCATTATACATCCCTTACGACATTTTAAGACATATATAACCCCTTTAGATCATCAAGACCCATTAACTATCTTAAGACACGTCTAGGACCCATTGTTTCCTTCAAGAAACCTTAAGACATACTAGGCTCAATTAATGTAATGTAGGATCCCTTAGGACCACTTATTGCACCTACGACCAATTAACATTCTAGGAATCTTATCTGGATCCCTTATGAAATCTTAGAACAAATATGAAACCTTAGGACCCCCAAGACCCATTAAAGAATCTTAGGATGTCCTAGGACCACTTAGACCACTTATCAAATCTATGACCCATTAACATTATTGGACCATTATATATCCCTTACGACATTTTAAGACATATATGACCCCTTCAGTTCCTCAAGACCCATTAACATATCTTAGGTTTTCCTACGACACATTTATGTATCTTAGAGTCAATTAATACATATGAGGATCCACTAATGTAACCAAGGACCCCTTAGGACCTCTTATGTTACCCACAACCCCTTAAGACACTCTAGGACCCTTATCAATCCCTTACACTATCTTAAGACACATCTAGGACCCATTGTTTCCTTTAAGAAACCTTAAGACATACTAGGATCAATTAATGTAATGTAGGATCCCTTAGGACCACTTATTGCACCTATGACCCATTAACATTCTAGGACTCTTATATGGATCCCTTATGAAATCTTAGAACAAATATGAAACCTTAGGACCCCCAAGACCCATTAAAGAATCTTAGGATGTCCTAGGACCACTTAGACCACTTATCACATCTACAACCCATTAACATTATTGGACCATTATACATCCCTTATGATATTTTAAGACATATATGACCCCTTCAGTTCCTCAAGACCCATTAACATATCTTAGGTTGTCCTACGACACATTTATGTATCTTAGATTCAATTAATACATACGAGGATCCACTAATGTAACCTAGGACCCCTTAGGACCTCTTATATTACCCACAACCCCTTAAGACACTATAGGACCCTTATCGATCCCTTACACTATCTTAAGACACATCTAGGACCCATTTTTTCATTTAAGAAACCTTAAGACATACTAGGATCAATTAATGTAATGTAGGATCCCTTAGGACCACTTATTGCACCTACGACCCATTAACATTCTAAGACTCTTATATGGATCCCTTATGAAATCTTAGAAAAAAATATGAAACCTTAGGACCCCCAAGACCCATTAAAGAATCTTAGGATGTCCTAGGTCCACTTAGACCACTTATCACATCTATGAACCATTAACATTATTGAACCATTATACATCCCTTACGACATTTTAAGACATATATGACCCCTTCGGTTCCTCAAGACCCATTAACATATCTTAGGTTGTCCTATGACACATTTATGTATCTTAGATTCAATTAATACATACGAGGATCCACTAATGTAACCTAGGCCCCTTAGGACCTTTTATGTTACCCATGACCCCTTAAGACACTCTAGGACCCTTATCGATCCCTTACACTATCTTAAGACACATCTAGGGCCCATTGTTTCCCTTAAGAAACCTTAAGATGTACTAGGATCAATTAATGTAATGTAGGATCCCTTAGGACCACTTATTGCACCTATGACCCATTAACATTCTAGGACTCTTATCTAGATCCCTTATGAAATCTTAAAACAAATATGAAACCTTAGGACCCCCAAGACCCATTAAAGAATCTTAGGATGTCCTAAGACCCATTGATGTATCTTATGTCCATTAATACATACAAGGACCCATTATCACCTTGAATACCCCTTAAGAAATACTAGGATCCCTAAGGACCTCTTATGACACATAAGACCCCTTAAGACATTCTAGGACCTTTATCCATCTCTTACAACATCTTAAGAGACTTAGGATGCATTAGGATCAATTAATTTAACTTATAATCCCTTAGAATCATTTATGACACCTACGAAGCCTTAAGGCATTCTAGTCCAACCTTATCCATATATTATGACATCTAAAGACACATATGACCCCTCCAAGACCAATTAATGTATCTTAGGATTCCCTAGGACCCATTCATGTATCTTAGGTTCTATTAATTGATACGAGGATCCATTGTCACCCTAAACAACCCTTAAGACCTAATACGACCTATTAAAATTAATTAGTACATCCTAGGACCCTTAAGACCTAATAAGACCACTTACTTGACCTAATACAACCTACTAATACCAATTAGTACATCCAAAGACCCTTTAGGACTATTAGTACACTCTAGGTTCCTTTAGGACCACTATTGTGACATAAAACTCTTTAAGAACCCTTAGGATCCTTAGGACCTATAATAGGACCCCTTAAGACTTAATAAGACTGGACTTAAGACCTAATAGGACTAATATGACCTATTAAAATCAATTAGTACATCCTAGGACCCTTAAGACCTAATAAGACCTAATAAGACCTAATAGGACCTACTAATACCAATTAGTACATCCAAAGACCCTTTAGGACTATTAGTACACTCTAGGTTCCTTTAGGACCACTATTGTGACATAAAACTCTTTAAGAACCCTTAGGATCCTTATGACCTATAATAGGACCCCTTAAGACTTAATAAGACTGGACTTAAGACCTAATAGGACCACTAGTACATTTGAGGCCAAATTCCAATGGTCATTTTTTGGATTTGCAATGCCAATGTGTCCATATTTCAACATATGTGTTCGTCGGCATTTTTGTATTGCAAATTGTGACGGAACCAATCACCATCGGTTTTTCGACATCATCTTCCATTGGAACCTTGCTCATGAATACCAGCTTTGATATGGAATTTATTACGGTGGACCTATTGAAACTCCAACAAACAATGTGGGTATCCTGTCGGATAAGCATGTCGGAATAGCGACGAGTGGGCAATAATTCTCCGATAGGATAACCCATCATAGATATAGCATGCCTGTCACAATTACCTGACAAAAAGAAGTTTTCTCTGATATTATACCTATTGGAATAGCGATAGATCTACAGTGAATGTCTGACAGGGTAACCCTTTGGTGGTATAGCATTCATGTTGCACCTATCTATCGAAAATGAGTTATCTCCGACATTGTGGCTATCAGAAGAATGACAGAAATGTAAGATATATATCTCATCCATAGTAATCAAAAGAAAAGACATGAAACTAAGGAGATTTACCAATCCACAAATATAAGCGAATAGAAAACATGATTGTTACATTATGAATTGGTTTTTGAGGTGCACGATCTTCATCAATCTACTCAAAAGAAGACCCCTCCTCATTGCTACTGCTTTCTTGTTTAACAATTGGTTTGGAAAAATGCATTTAACACCAAAAAAAATTACAAAATTGAACCAATGGCATGTTTACAACAAAGAAATAGAATGATAATAACATGCATGTTTGTTGATATTACTGGCACGTTTAATGAAGCCATTGTATATTGCTGAGATTCTCTCTGAAATGACTGCATTCTAATGGTGTTGTGCCCTAGCCAGTGCTTTATCTCCATTATTTGATGTTATTGGTGCTTGTGCTCAAGGATATCGATTCACTATTTTGAAATATTGACCGTGGTTATCAAATGGACAGCCCGTGAGCTTCTAGCTAGATGCCATTTGTATTGATAGCTTAGGGCATCAAATGTATTGTATCATTGATAGTTGACACTTTGTTAAAAGGAAATAGGACAAAGAAAATTTTTGATTTATTTTCTCTATTTTGATCTCTAAGTGGCTTACAACCCTAGAGAAGTATATGCAGATTTATGGATGTAGTTGCAGGATACATAGCAGTTGATATTTCACAAGAAATCCATGCATCCAATTTGAATAGCAATTAATACAAAGAAATAGGGTCCTCCAATGGCCCAATCATCCAGACCTTAACTGTCCCCTCAACTAGTGACCCTTCAAAACTAGGTTATCATGCAATTAGTGAGTAATCCTTCATTCTCCTGGTCTTCCATGCATCCAAACATATTGGAAATACACAATATAATGATAAAAAGTCTTTCACAACCCCCCTTCCCTCAAGGATCATTATCAACCATCCCTTCCACATAGCATTTCATTGTTGTATGAGTGGATTGTGCATTGTTAAACAAATTAAGGGTAGAGTAGTTATTACTTAGTTTTTTATGGGGGACAATGAAGATTTGTTTGACAAATAGTAGGTCTTCTTTAGTATTTCATGAATTTTTACCACATTTACTGTTTCAAGCCTTTGAGTCCTAGAGACAAGTGGAAATAGGAGTTGCTTTGTTGAGTGAGGGCTAATTAGGCCTAGGAGAAGACCATTTGGGGATGGAAGTATTCACCAGTCAAAGGATGGAAAACTGAGATTGAGATGGGGTTAGTAACTCTGAAAAGGGTATTTGAAAAGGTAATTGCTTTGCCAGGTTTTTTGAATACTTTTGGTGTAATTTGCTAAATTTTGTGTGTGTAGGGCTACTAGAAAGGCCTAGAAGAGTTGTAGAAGAAAAATGGTGTAAGTTGAATAGATTAGAGTGAATGGGGTGTTGAAACATGGTGAATAGACCATGATGAGATGATACTTAATGTTAGGATCATGGTGAGAATCCTAGTTGAGGTTTTGACATGGTGGAGGCACTAGGTGCACTAGGTGGCCTAGGATGGAGATGGTGCAAGGAGGAATTTCCAAGAAATGAGGAAGTGAACTTGTGTAGAAGCATTGTGGAAGTGATTAACAAAGTCAGGGAAATCTACTTAATCCTTGAGTTGAGGCTAATTCCTTGAGTGGATTCCAAGTTAATTATTGAATCCTCGAGTTGAGTTGGTCTCCTTAAGGTGATAGTAGAGGGCTCTGCATCAAGATGTATGAAACAAAGAAGAAGAGGACTATCAATAAAAGATTAAATTCTCTACAACTCTGGTAATCCACTTTCTTATGGAACAATGAATCCATATGTGTGTTTGAACGTGATCTTGGCTGGGTGATGATATAGGAACATTTCCTTTTGTTATATTTACACGTTCATGAAATCATTATACTATTTTTGTTGTTAATAAAGTTAAGAAATTGACTGGTGTTGGTGACTGTGACTGGTAAAGGGGTGTAGTTAGCAGATTAAGGGTTCTAAACCTCTATTATGTAAATAATGAACTTTGAATCTTCCTAAAGAGTTTTCCAATGTTAAAAAATTCCAATATTTATGAACAAAAATGCAGGCATTAGGGTCATTCTTATAGTTTCATTTTATGTCACTTTTGTGTGAGAGTTTAACTTTTCGATTCCCATTCAATGGCACCTGTGTTTGTGAGAAAAAATGCTTTAATCTTTGAAGATAATGGTTCTTGGTTTTCCTTGCATGAAACTTAGATGAATGTTGCTAAATTGAAATTTGTCTTTGAACATTAAGTGTTGATTATGTATGCCTATACCACATATAATCCAAAAAAATCTTCAACACGAGGATTTTGGTAACTTAAAGGGCCTTAGTGACCGGATTTGAGTTAAGAAACTATTGGACTACAACTGATTTGGAATCTGATTGAAGAATCTGTGATTAAAGATCACTGAGAAGTTGCTGATTAGATATGTAATATGATTAAATCAGTATTATGTTGTCATTGATGTCAACTAGTTTGACAGCACTTATCTTATAAGTTACTATACCGAGACATCTGAAGAAAGGTGAAAAAGATGAAGAACAGAGAAATCTACATGAGGAAAGATGTACATGACAGATGAGGATAAGGAACACATTGAGTAACTTGTTGATGATTCTATGACTTGATGATATTGACTATATTATGTTGCATTCATCTATAATGAAGTATAGAGCTAAAAGACACAAAGCAGTGTTGTTGGTAAATGAAACATTTCTAGTATACACCGACGAAGGGTAGTGTATACCGATTGTAGTATTAACCGAGCAGTGTTCACCGACGCATTTCTTTGTTAACCAACCAGGATAGAATGAATTAAATGATTAGCTTAGCCGATAAGATTGATGAGCTGGAAAGAGTATAACATCGAGGTAACAGATAATGTTTGTTACACAAATCAACGACTGACAAAATTCAAGGAAGATCTAACGGAGAAGATTGAAACGTGTTATTAACACAAGTACCGAGAAAGTTTGAAGCGAAAAAATCTATGAATGTGGTTAAGCGGCAAAATCTGATGGTGGAGAAGAAAATGATTTACTCGTCTATATAAGAGAACAAAATTTCTTTAGAAAACTACCGGAAGAAGTAGAAACTATAGGAATATCGTGTGAACAAGTTTTTCATGCATTTTGATCATACTGGTTAGTAAGAACTGAGCTGCAGAGAAATTAATGAGCTACAGAGAGCAATTAATGACAGATAGTAAGTTGATATAGTATTGAATCTGAAGTGAACTATTGATCAGAAGGATTTGTATGGACTAAATATTGATCTGTAATCTGTAATTGAAGTTGTATTAAGGCAGGTCATTTACTATTACATATTTAACCATTGTATACAGTCAAAATCTCTTAACCAAGTGGACTCTGAAAGTCTTATGATGTATCATTCATAGAATGAACATTGTTATCCTGTCAACCCCATAGTGAATGCTGGTTGAACGATAACTTCTAGTCTAAAATCCCTAACAAGGTCACACCTGACAGTGTGTTTGTAACCTTTAATAGGGTTGGGTCTTAATCGACCTCACTTCAGAAGAGTGAACAATTTTGGGTTGACGGTCCCAGGTGGTTTTTCCCTTTACAAGGTTTCCACATTAAATCTCTTATGTTATGTGTTGATTGTGATATTTGTTTGTTATCATTCTTTACATGTTACATGTTAGATTTGATCGGTAAACTGTTATAAGTATGAGACTGGTAATCGATAAAAAGTTCAGACAGTGAAAGTATTTAGTGTTTACCGACGAGTAGAAATTAGAAAAGTTGTTTTGAATTATACATTTTGTTTTGGGACACTGGATAACTGATTCACCCCCCTCTCAATTATTCTAACAGAAACTTCGGTGTCTAAAACTACATTGTTTGCAAGATGTGTTGAGGATTTTTCTCCTTGTTTAATGTTAATTGTTCCTGCACAATCCACTCATACAATAGTGAAATGCTATGTGGAAGGGATTGTTGATATTGTTCCTTGAGGGAAGGGGATTGTGAAAGACTTGTTATCATTTTATTATGTATTTCCAATATGTTTGGATGCAAGGTAGAATAGGAGAATGAAAGATCACTCATTGATTGCATGATAACCTGGTTTTGAAGGGTCAGTGGTTGAGGGGATAGTCAAGGTCCAGATGATTGGGCCATTGGAGGACCCTATTTCTTTGTATTAATTTATATTTAAATTGGATGCATGGATTTCTTGTGAGTTATCAATTGTTATGTATCCTGCAACTGCATCCGTAAATTTGCATATACTTCTCTAGGGTTGTAAGCCACTTAGGGATCAAAATAGAGAAAATAAATCAAAATCATTCTTTGTCCTATTTCCTTTTAACAAAGTCTCAACTATCAATGATACAATAGATTTGATGTCCTAAGCTATCAATACAAATGGCACCTAGCTAGAAGCTCACGGGCTATCCATTTGATAACCATAGTCAACATTTCAAAAAAATTGATATCCTTGAGCACAAGCACCAATAACATCAAATAATGGAGTTAAAGCATGGGCTAGGGCATGACACTAGTAGAATGCGGTGATTTTAGTGAGCATCTCATCAATATACAATGGGGTCATTAAACATGCCAATAATATCAACAAACGTGAATCCAAACATTTCAAAACAATGAATTGATATCCTTGAGCACAAGCACCAATAACATCAAATAATAGAGATAAAGCACTGGCTAGGGAATGACACCAGTAGAATGTGGTCATTTCAAAGAGCATTCGTGATCAAATAAAATGCAATGCATTTGAAATTTGTGGCCGAATATGATGCTAGAGGCTTGAAAGATGAAGAAATCACATACCTTCTCTCATGCTCAACTTTCACTCATTTTCTCCTGCTCCTTTTCTATACAATTGAAATAAAAATGATTTGGTTGTTTCACTTTTTTCTTCATCTAGACCCTAAAACTGTCAGAATTTCAATGGTCCATTTAACACCCATCAGAATACTGACACCATCAGGGCCTATTACACAAAAAAAACACCAAATTCATAAATAAAAAATTACCCATCAAAAGTTTCTGTCAAAATTTGGCCCCAAATGTAGTAGTGGACTAATACGACCTATTAAAAACAATTAGTACATCCTATGACCATTACAACCTAATAAGACCTAATAGGACCTACTAATACCAATTAGTACATCCAAAGACCCTTTACAACTATTATTACACTCTAGATTCCTTTAGGACCACTATTGTGACATAAAACTCTTTAAGAACCCTTAGGATCCTTAGGACCTATAAGAGGACCCCTTAAGACCTAATAGGACCCCTTAAAACTTAATAAGACTAGACTTAAGACCTAATAGGACTAATTCAACCTTTTAAAATTAATTAGTACATCCTAGGACCCTTAAGACCTAATAAGACTTAATAAGACCTAATAGGACCTACTAATACCAATTAGTACATTTAAGGACCCTTTACGACTATTAGTACACTCTAGTATTGTAAATTTAAGTATAATTTTATATATTTAGATATTTGTTTCCATTTTACATGCAGTTATAACATGTAATCAAGTACTTAATTGTTAACACTTAGCTTTCACATGTTATGTATCTAGATGGCCACTCAGGATGCACCTCACACTCCTAATATAGAGACCATTTTTTAGACTGCTAACACAGAGATGGCTCGACTTAGAGATTCCATCCATAGATCTTTAGTAGATAGCATATATAGAGATACGTGTATTAGTGTATTGACCAGTTTGGAGGAGATGTCAGCTAGATTGAGATCCCACTCCTCCTTCATGCCTCAGGTAGTTGAGACTATTTTTCAAGAGTTGAGGGCCAGGGTCTTGGGTGATGTTTCCTTGGAGACGGTTCAAAGCCGTGTCCCCAAGGAAATCATCAAATGAGAGGTTTTCCCACATTATGAGGGGAAGCCCACTATGAGGGCATATCAGGTCACACAGTGTGTCATTCCTCAGATCACATGCATGATATACCCTTAATTTCTTATAGCACATGGTCATTATCCTAATAATGACTAGATCCCTTTATATTTTGCATAGCTGTTGTACGATGAGTTCTATTTGGGACTCAAGGTCAGCTATTTAGATCTTCCAGCATATTATGGTCAAGGGCATGGTAGGGTTGTAGACCATGATTAGTATCATAGGGTTGATTGAGTTGTACAACCTCATAAATAGTTGGTTGGGCACAAGACTCTGACAGTGGCACCGATGATGGTTGCTACTACAGATAGAGTTGTCATTGCTTCTCAAATGGCAGTAGTGGATAGTATGGGATAGATTTATTTTGCACTCACATCCATCACTTCATATTCAGTGGGAAGATACATTTTGACTAGACCAAGTAGAGCCAGATCATCTTTTGAGGCTTCATCTAGTACTACTATAGGTGTGACTAATGAGACATATAGAGCTGCAGGTCTTCCTGCACCTAGAGAGATACGAGCACTTTCGGGTCATCATAGTCATTTAGATATGGCCCTTTACTTTTTGGAGGATCTCCTATAGTCCTATTCTTATATTGCTAACATGTAGAGGATCCCAGTACATTCAGTCAGGGATGGCATTGGACTTGCATGGGGTCCTGTAGTTCCACCAACACAAGATGCAACATCTAGTTAGGCACAACATAGTGTAGAGCGCTTGGCACCCACATATCACTCTACAGCTGTAGAGCCAGGAATACAGGTTGGAGATGTACATATTATCATTGATGGCCTAGACACATTTGATGAGCAGTTGCGTAGGTTGGGTCAGGTGGATGTTGGCACTAATGTTGGATCATTTATGGATATGTTATTGCATCTTGATGGTTTAGGCTCTACATCACTCCCCTCCCAGCTAGTGTCACCCCTACACTCCTCATTACTAGAGAGGTTCAGGACTGAAGGTGGTGTGGGTGATGCAGTTTCATTTGATGATATGATGGTGTAGTGCGCTGATGATCCTCCTAATCCTGAGACCCAGGTATATAAAGTTTTCTTTTCTTTTTTCTTAGGAGTTTAGTGAACATTTAATTGTAGATGTGTGTATTGATGTTTTTTCAATGTATAATATTTTTCACGCACAATTAGCAGAGCATGTTACCTCTAGTGTGAGCTCAGAGCATCTTCATATGAGAGATCCATTTGATGTGACACCTACTAGTGGTCAGGTAAGTTTTAGATATATGTATGTTTAATCATGCATGTGTACACATGTATTTATATATTTCAAGTACTTTACATAATATATATAGTATTCACATGTATATAACCAACTATTGTACTAAATTTGCAAGGGTCTGTTGCTACTTCACAGCTAGAAGATGCTTTTCATAGGAGAGATTTAGTAGATGTGACACCTAGTAGTGGTCAGGTAAGTTTTAAAAATATGTAAGTTTAAACATGCATTTATAATATTTTAATTATTTTAGATTATTATTATATATGCATGCATTTATATTCGTAGGGATTAGTTGTTACCTCACAGCCAAAGGATGCTCGTGGCAGTTGCTCAAAGGATCGTTGTGTTTGCATGTGCCTAGATAACTCCCTAGTTTAGGACATGTTGCACATATCTTTTATTTGAGACTCATTATATATGTCATTAGTATATGTTTGATATTTTCAGTTTATGATTCAAGACATATATTTGATTAGAGACATATATTTGATTAGATACATATATTTGATTCAAGACATATATTTGATTAGAGACATTTATGATTCGAGACATATATTTGATTAGATGATATGATTTGATTAGATGATAACATGATTTGATTAGATGGTTTTATTTGATTAGATGATTTGATTTGATGATATATGATTTGATTAGATGGTTTGATTAGATGATTTGATTTGATTTGATGATATATGATTTGATTACATTATTTGATTAGATAGTTTTATTTGATTAGATGATATGATTTTATTAAATGGATGTAGAATTAACACATCATAAATAATCTAACTAATTTCATCACTTTTTAGTGTCTTAAGGGGAGGTCTTAAGGGGATCTAGAATTAATATCATAAAAAATAACAAGTTAATACATATAACTAATGGACAATAACTATTCCAACTCATTCTATAACTAGCACATGTCTTAAGTAATCTAACTAATTTCATCATTTTTTAGTGTCTTAAGGGGATATTTAACTAATAAGAAATCTTAAGGGGAGGTCTTAAGGGGATCTAGAATTAATATCATAAAAAATAACTAGTTAATGCATGTAACTAATGGACAATAACTATTCTAACTAATTCTAGAACTAACACATGTCATAATTAATCTAACTAATTTCATCATTTTTTAGTGTCTTAAGGGGAGGTCTTAAGGGGATCTAGAATTAAGATCATAAAAAATAACAATTTAATACATATAACTAATGGACAATAATTATTCTAACTCATTCTAGAACTAACACGTCATAAGTAATCTAACTAATTTCATCATTTTTAGTGTCTTAAGGGGATCTTTAACTAATAAGCACTCTTAAGGGGAGGCCTTAAGGGGGATCTAGAATTAATATCATAAAAAATAACTAGTTAATACATGTAACTAATGGACAATAACTATTCTAACTAATTCTAGAACTAACACATGCCATAAGTAATCTAACTAATTTCATCATTTTTTAGTGTCTTAAGGGGATCTAGAATTAATATCATAAAAAATAACTAGTTAATGCATGTGTAACTAATGGACAATAACTATTCTAACTAATTCTAGAACTAACACATGTCATAAGTAATCTAACTAATTTCATCATTTTTTAGTGTCTTAAGTGGAAGTCTTAAGGGGATCTAGAATTAATATCATAAAAAATAACTAGTTAATACATGTAACTAATGGAAAATAACTATTCTAACTAATTATAGAACTAACACATGTCATAAGTAATCTAACTAATTTCATCATTTTTTAGTGTCTTAAGGGGAGGTCTTAAGGGGATCTAGAAATTATAAGCATCATAAAAAGTATCATAAAAATCATTGAATAATCAAAGCATACATAAAATCATTAACTAATATGAAATCTATAAAAATCATTGAATAATAAAAGTATACATATAAAATTCTATATATTAAAACCATTGAACCATCAAATAGGTCCATCATATATCAACAAATTATAGTCCATCATATGTTTAAATATATAAAAAAAAGTATAATGAAATTTAATCCAGAGATATCAAGTAGGTCCTAACACATGAAATAGGTATACATATTATACTTTTTAGACCAAATCAAGTAGTTCAGACCTTTCATGGAGAACATGTAATATTCTCTCAAGATCCTCACTATCTAGTCTCCACTTACAACATCCACGTTGAGATTTAACTGTATGGAGACAAATGGATGTGGAAACTACTAGGTAACTATATTGAAACACCTTATTGTCTGGTTGGTAATCAACAAAGTGAATACCATGTTGAATTACTTTGATTTGCTTGAAATATGTTCCCTCTAAAACAACTGAACCTGCAGGTCACAAATTTTAACAATATATAAATTTAAACAAACTAAATTTGAAATTTGTTAAAAGGTTGAAATTTAAAATTTACAAATTGAGTTTAATATATTGATGTAAAGCATGTACAAACCTATGGGGAACAACATTCCATCACTTTCTTCAGGTTCAAGTAACTTCATCCTCTCTACAGTACAATGCAGTAAATAATAACCAACTCCTCCTACATTTCCACGCTCAACAATCACTGCAAAGACATCTCCTACACTGTAAATTTATATATACATGTGTGAGATCTTAAAATTTACTTAGTTCAATATATAGATCTATCTATCTATCTATACATGCAACTCAATGTACCATATAATGTGAAATATATATACCTACCAATTTTGACCAATCTTGAGATATGATCGTAATCAGTAGAAATCAAAGGGACATCATCAAAGTTTTCATCTTCATCTCTATCAAATGTATTAGTAACAACTAGTGGCACTAGATTCCATGCACCTACATATCCACGGTCTTGATTGATACATTCCTCATAATTGTCAACAATGCAGTGACAACAAAAGCATGAGTAGTCCCTAGTGTTCAACATCCAATTGTGACAATTCGTACTCATAACTAAATGCAAAGATCATGTCTTTTCTATCCTATTGCAACCATGCATAATTTTCCTATCCACATCTGAACAAATGCATATATAATACATTCTATAAATATAATTTGAATAAAGGATATCATAAAAATTTTAAACACTTTAAAATAATTTAAAAATGTGTGCATACCTTTTATCTCCCAAAAGTTTCTCTGTGGCACTGCCTGAGTCAATCCTGATGATGTGTCATTCTCATTTGGTGTGAAATGTGTCTTGCACCATTCAACCACATCATGTGCATTTTTTATATGAACTCCCTTATAATTCATTTGATACTTTCATATAGCACGTTTGATGCAAGCTCTAACACCATCATGTTCACCTTTTCCATGTCCACTCTCAAAGAAAATCCAAACATGTGGTATGTTTTCATTATGATGATATCTACATAGTGCATAAAATGGTCTTGATGATTTGAATTGTGCAGCACATCCATCTGACCAAACATAATGTTTATCAATCTTTATACCTCTTTCTTTCAAATTTGCAAAAAATGTCTTGAAGTGGTGTTCTACATAATGAATGCCATGCTCTCTATCATCACTTATATAAAAATGATATTCCTTCTTGATGACCCGTGCTTCAAATGTTCTTTGGATACCTTCCAAATCTAATTGTGTGTGTTGATAACACACATGTACCATAATACTAATTTTATCTTAAAAATAGTATTCCGATTGAATTGCCTTTTGATGAACAAATGAATAATTTTTTGCAAAATCAACTACTGATACAATAGTTCGAAGTGGGAAATTGTCTCCCAGTGTTTGGAATTGTTGTACTTGCCACTTTGCAAAAAAAGCATGATGAATGTAGGGTTGAATCAAATTTTTAAATTTTTCCATAAATACTCCAACATTTATCTACTCTTCAACATATTCTAACCTTTTGGATTGTTTCCCAAATTTTGTTTCATTCTTTACATATTTATAACTCTTGCAATTTACCATCTTTGTTACATCAATATTTTCATTTTTCAAAGGATAAAGAGACAAATCAGCACATGTTTGACATATTCCTTTTATGCAATTTATTTGTCTTACTACATCATCTCTTTTGTCACATAAAATGGATGAGATGAACTCACTTCGTCTAGTAGGAGGAGCAATTTCAAAACCATAAGTGTCTTCTACAAACTTTCGAAAAACCTGATAGTGGAGATCAAATTCAAAATGATAATGACAACAACAAGTTTCAAACACTTTGTTTGACCTGATATAATATGGCTTCAATCTTTCAAATAATGTTTTCCCAATCTTTATATTAGGATTTGAACTACAAAATGACACATACATTTCATGTTGTGTTGTGTCCAACCTATATTTCGTATGATATTCATATTGATTAGCTGAAATTCTATATATGATAACATCTCTACTGTTTGATGAAGGACGTGTATTGTCATTCCAAAATAATGTGACCAAATTTTGTATTCCTTTGTCAATCCTATCAGAACAAGGAGCTTTACACATGATTTCCCAATTGCCTTCCAAGGTGCTATCATCCAAAAGTATTCTCCTATTAACATATCATGATATTGTTTTCCTATTAAAACCAAACTAAGATGAAACCAAAGATATATGTCTTTTTCGTCACATAGTGTTACCTACAATGGATGTCAACATAACTTTTCTTATAATGGTCTTATCTTTGGTTCGAGATCACTTCCCTAGCTAGTTCAAACCTTTCCTAACATTTTCAATCATATCAATTTGCATGTCAACAACTTTTCTCTTCTTTGATGTTGTGTCTATACCCAATAATTTTAATGCCCCTTCCAACTTTTTGTTTATAAGTACAACTGAAAGAAATTGAGCTTGTTCAAGTGTTTCAAAATTATCAAATTTAACCAATATTTCTCTTGATATCATATTCATTGATCTCTTCTTAGCAAGAGTTAAGAGTTGAACATTAGCAAGTGATCTCAAATTCTCCACATCCATTGTAAGTAAATGATCTAAGTTTCTATAATTAATATTTCTCTTTATAGTTTGAGCTAAATTTAAAAGTTCATCCATACCAGTAGGAGCACGTGATCTTGACCCTTCTCCAACATCAATTGTTTGAGCTTCCATAGGGAGTGATCCTGACCCTTCTTCAATGTGCAATTATTCAACTTGACTTGAGCCTCCTACTTCAACTTCTTTAGTTTTATGATAATATGTCAATGCAGCTTCACAATTTCTTTGTTCAGTACCGGGTGACCTTTTTCTAAAATATTTACTTTGTCTTCCCTTCTTGTTCCCCATTTCTTCTCTCCAAAACATGTCTTCCACAAGATCGTCAATAAAAATTCTCTTCTTCAAAAAATACTTTAATCTAATATTTTTCCTCTCCAAAATTATGCCTTTGAAAAAATAGAAATAAAAATCCTCCTCCAAAAAATGCCTTCAATAATAGCAAATGTGAATTTATTAATTACAATTCAGTATAAAATAGAAACAAAATGTTTTAGTTTTATATCATTCTAAAAAAAATTTACAAAATAAAATCACTAGCCAACTTCGCTCGAAGTACACACTTCGCACAAAGTACCCAGGGAAAAATTTCAGCGAGTTGTTTCTTCACCGGACTTTTCACTTGAGTGGCTTCATGTGAAGGGTCTTCACACGAAGCCTCTCACGTGTCTTCGGGTGAAGGGGTCTTCGCGCGAAGACCCCAAAACTGAAATTTTGCCCTCAGAAAATAAGTTAACTTCAAAAAAATGGTCTTTCGAGGCCTGGAACAAGGACCAAACAAGATGATTTTTTCAAACATATGATATCAAACGATGCTATTCAGAACAAGCTTTCTAATTAATATAATTTTAATACATATTGAGTTCATTATCACTTTTAAATATTACTTTAACTAAACATAGATTTTTTGGTCATTTAACAACCTGTCTCTTCAAGACTTCGGCAAAAATAGTAAATTATAAAAAAAAATATTATAACAAATATGTAGGAAAAGCGTATTTGTGTTACCTTTCTATGAAAAAAAGAAAAAATGAATTTTGATATACACAGATCAAGTTAGAGCGATCCAAGTGACCTCATGTCTAAATTACAGTTATTGTCACTTTAGAACTCAATAAACTATGAAATATTGACCCAAAATAAATAAAACCAATTGCATCCTTTAGATATTGAAGTTAAAAATATAATCTCGAAAGAATTACATCATTATCATATTTAAAAAAAAAGTTATGCTAATCCAAGTGACAGTAACTCCTTAAAAACATAGTTTTTTCACACAAACCACTTTTTGAAGGAGAAGGAAAAATGAATTTTAATTTTTTTTTTTAAATATATTTAGAAACTAGAAAGAAAATTCTAAAAGACTAGTTTACATCATCTTCAAATTCCTAATAGTTTTGCGGCAATAGGTGTTCAAAAGTGAACTTTTTTCTCAGAATGTTGATCTCTGTGTCAAAGTTGGCCAAAAAGTGGGACTCACTATTGTGGGACCACCTGAATCTGCCGACTCAAGTCAGCCTTGTCCCAAAAAGTCAGCCTTGTTTTGGAGAGTCCAAATCGGGTGAATTATATGAAGGATCTGTGATTGGTTCCAAAACTCTAAAATTCTGGATCTAAAACTCTGACAACATGTTGGACTACACATAAGGAAAATGGAAAAAGGTTGTGGAAAGGGCATTTCCTTGGTCAATCCCCTGTATAGGAATTAACCTTGAAATGAAATTGAAGTTGCATAAGGAAATTTAATCTAGATTTGAAACACAAATCACCTTATACCTCAATGATGCAATGCCTCTTTGGAGATGATCACAAGTGTTCATCCAATAGATTGGAATCCACAAAAACCTAATAGGAAATCATGAAACCAAACCCTTTATAATGAATGTTGTAGTTTTCCACAATGTTGGGTTGAGAAAGAAAGAGAAGAATAAGACTTTATGGATGGATTTACATCTCCTTCCCTAATTGAAAACTCATTTTCTCTTGACCTCCAATGGGGAAATAAGTAATATCTATGGAAGTAAATGCTTTGAATGCATGATGGAAATGATAGATTGAAGACTTGAAATGCTTGATGGGATGGCATTCTTGATAATGAATGCCTTCACTAATGGATGATTTCTTGCTTTCTTGAAATCACAATAGCTTGCTTGATAATGCTTGCATGAAGATGAGATGTGAAAATGAGATGAAGAGTTCTCCTTTTATACATATTTTATTGGGATTATGGAAAGACAAGTACTAAGAGGGGAGGGGTGAATCGGTACCTTCAAAACTTTTCAAGACTAAAACTTTGCAAGTGTAGATAGCATTTAATCAACTGAATCTATTGTCTAAAACATACATTCAAGTAAATAAAAATGTAATTTGCATGTAATCTAAACAATAAACCATTCATAAAAATTCATACTCATAACATAGATATTTTAGTATCACAAAAACCCTTGTAAGAAGGTAAAAACTGCGATGGGGATGACACCCACAAATCTTCACTACTGTAGTAACAAAGTATGTCAGTTAAGGCTACAAATTGTGATCACTTCTGATGATCTTACCCTATTATGAGTAACAATTAGATTGCCTATGTGATGTCCCCTTTTTATTATATAGTGGAATAGGGATAAATATCTCTAAAAATTCAATCACCGAGACTCCTTTCCCTTAAGTGTCAATTACTTCTACAAATTTGATCTATGATACCCAAGGAATTATGTAGTTGATACTATATATGTGTAATAATAATAGTGTATAGACAATAATGTCGATTGGAGATTGGTCAATCACTTCTGACATCTATTTGGAAATTTGGGTTATTCAAACAAACTGGTTAATATATACACACTCACTTAGTGTTGTTCTCAATGGCATAATTGTCCTGTTATATCTGATATGACTGTGTAGAGATTGTCTTGTTGTTCCTGGCAATGCTATTATTCTCTTTTCAAGGCCAAGACTACCTTATATTGGATATAGATTTTGTATGCTTCACTAAGTCCTCTTAGTCGATATTTCCTAATGCCTTTTGTTCTATCTTTATGTTTTCCTTTCGTATTTCCTTTGCTAAGTTGAGAGATATCTCTTTCTTCTCTTATTAATATATTCACTAACTGTTTGACCATGGGGTTGGTTCACGCTATTTTAATCCTTCCTTTAATGTTGATTTCCTATTTTATATATATATATATATATATATATATATATATATATATATGTATGTATATATATATATATATATATATATATATATATATATATATATATATATATACATACATATATATATATATACATACATATATATATATATATATACATACATATATATATATATATATACATACATATATATATATATATATATATACATATATATATATATATATATATATACATATATATACATATATATACATATATATACATATATATACATATATATATATATATATATATATATATGTATATATATGTGTATATATATATATATATATATATATATATATATATATATGGAGTTTGTCATTTTGATTGAGATGAATGCTCTCACATTTCCTTAAGTTTATTGTTTGTTCACTCTAGATGTCCTTTTCGTAGTGCTGACGGTATTAGATGATAAAGTGTACTTATTGATCTCCCAATGTGAAAGAAATAAGGAATAGAAAATATTCCGAAGATATATGAACTATTCTTTATTCCCATGTCGTGAGTTATCTTTTATATCCTATGAATGAGAATGATGAAATACACTCAAAATACATGTCTATTAGCTATTTCTAATTGCCTCCCTTAATCATCTCCTTACTATGATTAATTAGAGAGTATCACTCTTTATTATTCATTAGCCAATAGGCTATATTACGTGAGGTTTTCACTAATACCCGTCTCACGCTGGAATACAAGTAGTAAGTAGTTGATTGGTTTTACGGTTTGGTTTTATACCACTATTAAAATAAATCAAAATCAAATCTTCTAGAAATTGAAACCAAATCTTGAAAAATCAAATCTTTAGAAGGATATCAAATCAATGAGTTGGAATACTTTCACATTTTCACTCCCACTATCCTAACTTTCATTAAATATAGCTTGAACTCATGAAGTGATGAAGAGCTGAAATTCTATGAGGGGGATAGAAAGGCACCTACAATACAAAGAGTAGTAAGCACCAACATCTTGGGGATGGGTGTTTCTTAGGAGGTGCGGTAATGACCTGGTTCATTTCCCGTTGTGAGTAGGTCCAGTGAAGAAAGCATGTTGTTGAGGTTGGCAACTTGATAGTCTAGTGGCCAAGTTGAGGCTCTTTGTTGAGTATCATATGAGAAGGGTGCCTTTGATACTAAGGGTTGGGGAGCCTAATTTGAGGGGAAAGCATACTCTATTAGTCCAATGAAGCTGTGATTTCTTCTAACCTGGCCTACAATTTCATCTCCAAATCTCCTAGATACTTTTCAAATGCTTCTTTTGGATGTTGTGCCTTGCAAGCCCCATTTATCCACTTATTTGCATCAAATTTCTCATCTGAGAAGCTCCTCAAGTCTATCATCATTTTGCCTTCAATTTTGATTCACGTTAGGGAAACTTGACTGCTCTCTCCTTTAGATTTGTACACCTTTACCAGAGCCAGATGTGCAGGGATCATGTTATGCAAAGTAGTTTGCACATTTTGATTTCTGTATAGAGTCAGAAGTCATTCTTGTACCATCCAAATGAGTTCTCTTTTTGTCACTCACATCCATCTATTGTGTTCAAGCCTGTAGATCCCTTTGTTCTAGCTAATACAACATTTTATGTCTGGGCAATGTTGAGGACAATATTTCATCCACTGTGCACCAGATCATGAAAGTTGTTTGAATTTGAGATTATGGTTTCTTGAATTTTAGTTGATCAAATTTTATAATTTTATGGAAAAGAAAAACAAATTGTAGATAATGCCTCTCTACCTGGTAGACTCGCTCCTTGAGTTGAGCAGCTTCAAGTCTCGCAGATTTTTAAATTTTTTTGGTATAAATATTTGGGTTTCGTGAGTTGCAATAATTTCAGGGATGACTACAAATGGTGTATATTTGGTTCACATTTTACAATTTTCACCATAAATAAGAGTTTCTTTGTTAAGATCTTTTGTTTCTATGAAGATTTTTCAGTTTTCAAGCGAGAAGACACAATTGAATCAGTCTGGTTTTGTTATGCTTACATCGTTGGGATTTTTTAGTTTCTGAAAGAGGGTATGGATATCCATCAAAGCATAAATAATAGAGGAATTAAGTTATAGATTTTATGGTTTGGAATTATCTTTTTTATATCACAACAATTATTGACATGAAACCTATTTTGATCTTTCCATAGTTTCCTCTTCCATCTCTTTATATTTTTCTTTTAAGTAAATAGAGAAACCAAAAAACATGAGGAAAATGGTAGAGGTGCTTACTTAGCACAGGAAAACATGGTGTTGTCTTGACCCTTTTATTTCATGTGTATTGAAATTCTACAACCTTCTTAATCCCAGTTTTTTTATTCTACAGATGAAGTTGACCTTAATTTGATTTGACTTCTGTCTTGAAGTTCTAATAATCATGCTTAATTGTAGTGTTATGTTGCATGTGACATTGAATATAAATATCTCTCCAATTTGGGAGTAGTTGATGTTCTCCTGGGATTATCTAGAATGACCCCAATCTCTGTTCATTCCCATATAGGCATTATCAAATTATGTTTCTTCTACAATTATAGATGATGACATATTTGGCCCTCCTAGACCAAACTTTGCTATAGACATGTGACATCATGAGCCTTCTATTTCTAGCCTTTTGTTCTGGTTGTCATATTTTATATTCACTTGTTCCTTGCTTCATTGAGAGTTTTTTCCCTCACATGACTCTTTGTGCTTATTCCTTATGGTTTCACTTTAGAAGTATCCATCATGTTATGATTACATTATTTAGTGCTTAATGTTAAGTTTGTATTTATAACCTAGAATAAGTGCACACTAGTATATAACTTTTCTAATGTAACTGACCAGTTTTTCAAATTCCATTGGTTTACTATGGTTTTTTATTTCTTTCACATGATTCAGGCTAGCCATCAATTATATGTTGCCTTTTTAGATTCAACAAATCTAGAAAAAAAAGTTACTCTAATAGAACTAGTTTTATGTCTTCTATAATGAGGCTGGGAAAAAAAATTATGTTGGCCCCAATTATGTTGTTGAATTTAGCAATGGCTTGACATATACTTTTATGATTGGATGATTTCCAATTGTGGTGTAAGATTAGCATGAACTTTTGAATGATTAACTTCTATTACTTTGTTCATTGTTCAAAATGTTGGTGAACATGAGTGATGTGAAAATCTATTAGGTACCTTAGAAGATTGCACTATCTTTGTGGAGTTCTTTTTAACTTGGCAAAGAAAAGATAGTTTTAATTTCACCTCTATAGTATTGGTGTCTTGAATTCATAGGATTAGTTAAGGGCTAGAATTATCTTCCTAAAACCCTCTTCTTTTGCATTTTATTTTCGAGCGTCTTTGGAGAAGCAGATCCAGAGAAATTAAAGTAATATCATTTGAATTAAAAGGTATTGAAGGAAGTTGGCTAAACTTGCTGTAGACACCTAAAGATCCTTTAGAAAGTAAAATTATTTTTATTTTCCAAAAAACCCTGATGACATCATCATTAATTAATTATTTAATTAATTAATTTTTTCTATGCCATTAATTCCTCCTATTTTAATTAATCATCTTTAATTAAATAATCCCTCCCCAAAGCATTTAAATCAAATTTAAATGATTTTCCTATCTGTATTGATTCAATATTCAATAAATGATGTCACATTCCCTAAATAAATGAAATATTTATTTAAAGCCTCAAAACCCTAGAATCTTCTAGACATTCCTAAACCATTCCAATATTCCCTAAACCTTTCCTAAACCTACTTAGGAGATGTTTCCTACATTTCTTATCCTAATCCAAGTCTCCTTGACTTTTGGTCAAACCCTTCCCCTAATGAGCCTTACACACTCATTAAAGCCTCTTACACACTCTTTAAGGCTTCTTACAACCTCATAAAGAGACCCATGTCTCTTCTTCCACACTTGTTCCCCTTGCACACTTCCCTAGTGTTTCTCACACATGTGTGAGAAACCTTAACCCAAGGTAAACCTTACCATACCCCAAACCTTACCTCTAACTCTACCCCTGACTCTACCTTTGACCCTAACTCATCCTCCTAACCCAAGCCCTTCCTCAAATCCTATAAATACCCTCCTCTTCTTAGAGCAAAGAACCAATTCACAAAATCATATTAAGTAGTGTTATGATGTTATATTGTTCTTAGATCATCTTAATCTTTTAGCATAATTGTTAGATTTCATTGTTTTTCAAGCTTTCTAACACATCTTAGCTTAGAATAATGGATGAATCTTAGTTTCATTTATTATTTTTCATAGCTTCTTGCATCATATCATATCTATTTTGGACAAAAATAAAATTATAATAAGCTAAAATATCTATTTTGGACTAAAATCAACTTAGAATAAACATTCATAGCATAATCTACATTTTTAGCTCATTAGGATCCTTAAGGCCTTAGGGGAAAAACAGGTGTTCTATACCTGATTTTGTGCCACTGTGGGGTTCTTATGGTCCCTAATAAATTTTGATACCTCCTAATCATCATTAGGGAATTTCTCCAACTGATTCGAGATCACACCCACATCCCTAAAGCGAGAGCAAATCAAACGGTGACAAGGTGCTCCCGTTTAAGCTCTATCTGAGTGTCTTTGCAAATAGTTTTCTCTATAATTTAGGAATATTTTCATAAACTAATGTTTAAATTTATAATCCTTTCAAAACAGATTAGGTTTGCACTGATCACATTTTGGCACGCCCGGTGGGACCCCACAAGCCTCAAATTTTCATTTTTTAGGGTTTTTTAGCAAAAAAACTCATTTTTCACACCTCCCAAATGGATTTTCTTGTAGTGTCTTATTATTTTTGAACTTTTTGACCAAAAATAATATGGGAACCCCCAAAAACTCATATGAAAATCATGTATAAACTCATATGGGCATGTTTTGAGTGATTTTTAGGCCATTTTTTGCACTTTTTGGCCCAAAACTCGTATGGAAACCATGAAATTGTCATAAGAGCTTGAAAATTGTCATAAAAGACTGTAATTTGAAATAAATTCTGGCCCCAAAACTCATATGGGAGACAGGGAGTTCATTTGAGGCCCTAAACTTGAATTTTCTTGGTTTTTTGGGTCTATTTGGGGATCCTAGTGACCCTAAGGCTTCAAGCTTGTAATTTCTAACATCCAAAACTTGTAGGTAATTCATGGAGGAAAAATTCTCACCAAATCACTAAATCCTTAAGGCTCATGAACTATTTTGAGAGTTTAGGAACTCAAACACTTCCTTTTCAGGATTAAAATGAACTTTTTAAGTGCCCTTTAGGGACAAATCTGCAAGTCTTTCCTAAATGTTTCCTAAACATTCCTAATCAAATAAATTCATTCCTAATTGGTCCTAAAACACTCAAAATCACATCCAAGGACTTTAATTTGGCTAAAAATAACCTTTTTCTTTCCAATCTAGGGTTTTAAGAGTCAACTTCAAATTTGCACTTCAAATCCAATGGGTTTCAAATAAATCCTAGAATTAATTCAAATGGTCCTAGATAAAACTCAATGCATCAATAAAAGCTAAAATAAACTTCATTTTCAATATCTCAAAGTTGTGTTAAAAGTCTCATGCAAACTAGGAAGAAATTCAACCAAATCTTTGCTAAATCTTTCCTAATTGGTTCCTAAATAGTCCTAATCATTCCTAAATGTCTCTAAATAATCCTAAGTTCTTTATGATTGGTTTAAAAAAACTTCATGTTTCAAAATCTTAAATGCTTTTCAAAATTTCATGCATCAAACCAAATCTAGGAATCTCATTTTGGGTATAAAACATACAAACTAACACAAAATTTTGAATGAAAAACCAAAGGTCCAAAGCAGTCATTTTTACATTGAGTATAAATCAAACACACTCTTGAGTGATTTAAATGTGAAATAAAAGCATGTCTATTCCCTCATCTTTCAAAATTCAGCTCATTTCAAAGTTCCTAAAATACACCAACTCAATCTTGAGTGCCCAAAGAAAAGAAATTGCAATCACTCAAAGTTCTTATTTTTGAAAGAGAAAGAACAAATCAAATATTAAATCACATGTGTTTTCAAAATAATTAAATCAATTTGGAAAAAGAATCTTCATGATGTGCATCTAGGAGTTTCCCATTTCTGCAAATCCTTGTTAATCTAAGTAACGTAAAACACTTGAACTCAGACAAGTTCACCTGTTTTACTTTTAGAGAGGCCTGTCCAGGGAGAAAAGAACTTCCTCTCTAGAGAACAACCTCAAAATGGTACCTTCCCCGACCGAGACAAAAATAAATCACAAATAAAACTCTTTCTTATATCCCCTCAAGCTCAGGCGATGTGTGTTGATGGTAGCCTAAGGTAGTTGAATAATCCCTACTATTTTAGCATGGTCAACTAGGCTCTTAAGTGAGTCACGTGTGTACAAACTAATTGGGAGGACTCCACAGAACAACTACAAACTTGATAAAATAGAATCTACCCTATCTACATCCAAAGGTATCAGAATCCTTATGCAAGGACCGATCCAAGGGTTTACCAGATCACCTTAAGATACTCACCATATATATCCCCTTTTAGGGGGTATCAAGCTATGGGCAAGGATTTTGATACTCGCCTCCTTTAGGTAGATCTTCTTGAAGTAATTTACACAGTCAAAAGCTCAATAAAAACACTTGTTGGAATATACACTTTTCAAAGCTTTTTCAAATTCAAGAGTTAGACATCTTACTTGTGTCCCACAAGGTTGCCTTGTCCCTTGTGGAGATTGTTGTTTCAAAAGTCTTTATTAAAATCTATCTTTTCCATTAGAGACATCAAAACTAACCCACAACTTGATTCGAGTTATTAAAAAAAAACCTTTTATAGAAAGAGCTTTCAAAAGCAGACACTCAAAGCTTTCTTTCAAATCAAATTCCCAAAAACTCCCCAAGTTATGTTCGATTTAACCAAACACTCAAAGGCTAAACTTCCCAAATCCCTAGCCTATCAAGAGAAGAAAGTTGTAGAGAGAAATCTTAAAGACCATCAATCTTTTGTACAAGCAACCCAAGCCAAAGAAAAGTACCAAGAAAAGCTTGATAATGTGGGCTATAACACCAAAGTAAAACAATTTTCTTACTGATTCCAGGTTAATCATCGCTATGTCAACCTAGAAAGAGAATACTAGCATGTCCATCACATATCTATCATTCCTTTTAATCCTACCAATCCTATCTCAACATTCATCCATCCGAAGCTCATCCTAGTTTCATCCTTTCATCACCACCAATCCTTAGTTGCATCCTAGAAACATTCTTAGTTACATTTGTCATCATCTTCCTAGTTGCATCATAGGTCACCCATTTCAGCTGCATCTAGGTCATCCCCTTAGAAATAGCATCATTCCATCATCTTTCACCATCATTCCATCAAGAATCCACAATCAGAATCCCAAATCCTTGATCCAAAATCTAGCATCCATCATCCAAGTCAACCTCACCATCCTTGCACCAAATCTAGTAATCCAAATCCAAAAGCACTTAGTGTTCAAAACCTTTGATTTTTTTTTCAATCCTTATCCTAAATTAGAAATCACCCCCTTTGATAGAGCATTGTCTAAAGGAAATCCAACTTGTCCTTGTACAGCCTCATCATCTCGAGCAAGAGATTGGCTTGCATTGATAAGAGTCTAGTTGACCAAAGATCATTAGTCTATCCTAGGTCGACCAAATCCTACCACTGATCCTTCATTGAGAAAACAATAGCTCATTTATTGACACTTAGTAATCTTCTGCCATCATCCCACCAATCATCCACCAAACCTTGATCCAAATCATAGCATCCCACTAAATCCCCCGTCATCTCGAAGCATTTCACCAATCTTTCACAATCTCCCACCAATCTTCTACCATCCTTAATCCAAATTAGAGCATCTCACCAATCCTTTAGACATTTTTTCCATCCCTAGAGTTGATCCAAATCCTTGCATTGCATTCTAAAAATCCACCATCCTTAGAAGTTTCTTAGACTTGCATCCATCATTCTATAGAGTCTTTTAGGAACACCTTGCATCCATCTAGCATCTGCATCTTTAGATCTCGACTCCATGCCTATCGAAACAAGATCTAGAAAACAAAGGAACATGGATCCTTATCAAATCACCAGCTCATTCGATCCCAACATTTCTACTAGCATGATAGTAGCTTATGATCCCCAAATCCAAAAACCTAGTAATGCCTGGGATGATCCCAATATCCCCCTAGCTTCTTTTGCGATAGAAACATTCATGAATCATCTAGGGAATGCACAAATAGTTAGTGCACTCACTACTCAGAATCAACGAAACCTATTGGCTAACTTCACACAAGAGGGTATTGCTATTCCACCATATCTCCAACCTCGTTTTCCCATCAACAACATCTGAATCCCAGTAGAAGAATACACCCCCATCATCCAACAAATCCCTGATCCACTTTTTCACATATCACAAGTAGCTTCGTCCATCCCTCCTCTTTTGCAAAGTAGTTTCACAAGCCCTAAAACACAAGCAACATAATCCACTCCATTTTCTCTCATAAGCACACCATCATCCTCTATAGCAGCTCAATCCATTATTCCTACCCAAAGATTTTCACAAAACCAAACACCACCCCCAATGCAAGCCTTTGCACAAGCAATTATGCCACCTTCCATGGGCCAAGAAACACCATTCTTTCTAGGGGCAACACAATCATCCGTCCCATTCACTCCATAGGCTTCCACACCCATGCCATCATTTTTGAGGGAAACGCAATCATTTTCCTCCTTCTTTCAGCAAGCTTCCACATTAGCACCACCTTTTTCATGGGGAACACAAGCATCTTCATTCATGCCCCAACAAACATTTACCCAGGCACAAGCCCAACAAACTACATTCACAATAGGTATGCCTTCCATGGGATTTTCAAATCCACCATTCACGTCCCAAACTCCCATCACATCTACATTTCTAACACCCTCCACATCATAGTTCCCACCATGAACTGGTTCTCATTGGGGCCTTACTCGAGAAGAGATGCTAGATTTCAGAATACTAACTCACTTCTCCACATCCGTACCAACAAACCAACAAGCCACCTTCAAGAAAGCAGCGCAACAACAACCATCTCAACCTCAGCCAGCTTCATCCTTTCCCCCATTTGCAAACCATATATTCACATCATCCAATTCTTCTCAGCAAGCTCCATCATCCTAACAGCAGAGTTCTTCCCATCTCGCAAGCTACCTTGCCCAACAACCTCATGTTTTTAGCTTCCCTACATTAGTTCCACCCTTAAGCAATATGGGAATGCATCCATCCTACATCAATCAAGCACAAAGACAAGTATAGAAAGGGACATCTTATCAGCAAGCTACATCATTTCACTAGCCTCCTCCACAACAACAATAATTTCCATTGCAGCAACAAGCCCCTATCATTCCCCAACAGCAACAAGCTTCCTCCTACCAGTCACAACAACCGTATCCCGTCATCCCCCAACACCAGCAAGTAGTTTCATATCCTCCATCACAATATGCCCCCATGCCTTAGCAGCAATATCCTCCTCAGTAATCATCACTCCAAAATCCATTCCAACTCGCCTATCCTATTGGACAATCTCCATATCCAACTCCGCAATATCCACCTCAAAATCACCCTTATTCACTAGTACCATTAGACCCTTTTCAAATGGGAGTACCCATTCCAACATCGACCAATTCCAAGTGGGAAGACATGAAGAATGCTCTTAAAGAGCTCCAAGTTGTCACAGATAACAAAACCTTCAAGTTTGAAGAGGTGTGTCCCTATCTGTTTGATTGATCAATCATAGCTATTCCTTTCCCTGAGAACTTTAAAACACCCAAGTTTGATAAATATCAAGGGAAAGGAGACCTAGTAAATCACATCAAAGAGTTCTATATGGCATGCCAAGAAGTGGCTTACAGTGAAAATTATCTTTTGCACCTATTCCCTAAAACCTTGGGAGGAACTACTGTTGAGTGGTTTTACAAGATACCATGTGGGACCATCACAACTTTTTTCAAGCTCTTTGAGAATTTCATTGCCCAATATGCCCACAATGTCGAAAATGAGTTGACCTTACTAGACCTTTGCAACTCCAAACAGAAAGAAGGAGAAAGCCTAGCAGACTACTTGCAATGATGGCAAAACGTCACTACTAGGTTATCATATCAACCCCCTGAGAAACATCTAACCAAGATCTTCATTAATAATTTGCATCCCAAACTATCCCACTTCATGAGAATGAACTGCATCCAAACATATCAAGACATCAAAGGCAAGGGGATAGATATCAAAAGAGGTCTCCTAGACAAAGGCATAATCCAGCATCACAAAGACAATTCCCACAACAAATCTAGCAATGACAAACCTCGTTACTAGAATCATAACAAAAACATTGTTACTAATGGAGCCCCTGACACCAAGCATGTCCAAATCATTGTGGCTGGTCCTACACCAACCCTTGCATATCAAAAAATCCATCAGCAACCTATACAATAATATCAACCTCAAAACAATTAGCAAAACTATTAGCAACAAGCACATCAAGCCCATCAAGGAAATCCAACCAATCAGGCTAATGCCATCACCACTACTCCCAATCAAAATAGACCCAGAGCCTAGACTTACCAGAAGAGAACCTTCACACAACTTGGTGAACCTTTGGATGTTATCTTTCACCGAATGGCCAAGGCCAACTTGATCACATACCCACTAATCGAGCAGTTTGATGATGCAACTCCCAAGCCTAACTTGTACAAATATCATGAGTACTGTGATTATCATCATGTCAAAGGACACACTACCCTAAGGTGCATGAAGCTAAAACACTACATCCAAGATCTCATTGCCCGAAAGGAGATCCAAGTAGACACACCTGCGCAAGCCTTGCCTAATGCCAATTTGTAGATCTATCAAAATATGTTCCCACAACACAACACTGGGAAGAACCAAGACAATATCAATCCTCTCCCAAAACTGAGGCAAAGGCAAATAAGGAGATCATGTTGACCATAAAGACTACACTACTTCTTATATCAATTATGACAAATTTGTTGGATGTATAACCCAAGTCAAGCCCACAGTCAATGTCATCCACATCAAAGGAGAAGATAGTCAGTGTGATGTTACCACCCATAGAGGCTGGATAATTCTCATCGGTGCACATCCAAGACCAACACACAATGCACAATACAACCTCATAGAACATCTTGGGAACACACCTGCCCAAATCTCCATCCTCAGCCTTCTCCGCACTTCACCCCTCCATCAAGAAATCCTTGACCAAGCCCTTCATGAATGACATGTCCCCACAGACATTAACAACATCAAATTTGAGAACCTTGTGGGACATCTATCCACATCATGTGCTCAATCATTCAAGTCATCTGACATACCAGTCATTGCACCTGACCATAATCTCCCTCTTTGCATCACCGTTATGGTTAGAGATTTTTCCATTAAAAGGGTCATGATAGATAATGGCTCAGCCCTAAACTTATCTACTTTGAAATTCATTTAGCAGATAGGATTTACAAAGGATGACATATCACATGAAGTCATCACCATCAAGGCATACAACAACTTGGAGCGTATCTTTGAAGGTACCATTATTTTTCCTATCCAACTTAGCCCAGCAATGTAAGACACCATTTTCCATGTTGTTGATCTTGACCTACCATTCAACATCCTCCTCGGCCGACCATGGATCCACTCCATCAAGGTTGTACCATCCACTTACCATTAGTGCATCAAATTTCTGCATCAAGGCACTAAGGTCACCATCCATGCAGACCCTCAACCCTTTGCATATTATCATGCAATGGAAGCATCATTCCCTCATTCCACCCATTATCTTGGAACTAACATTGGCACTTCTGTTGCCATCTCATCCCGATCCCGTAGCGATCCAGAGACTATCCTTGCCTCCACTCTCTCTTCCATCAAGATCAATAACCAGGGCTATGGTGAATATAGCCTAAATGATGCATTTGCAGTAGGGGCCCTCGCACTTGATCCACATATGCAAGGGTACCTGAGTCACCAAAGCAAGCCAACTCAAGAAAATCATGAAATCAATAAAATGGGATCTATGACTTTTATCTCCCATGGAAACATAAATAGTCAAGAAATGGACCTTGAAATCAATAGGTGGTTATACAGAGATCCTCCACCACCTGCCACTCAACTCCTAGGCTACTTCAAAGACAAATATCCATAATCACATAAGTACTCCACTAAATAATGGAAATATAAAGGTGGTGGTCTAGGACCACAAGAAGGCAGAAGCAAAGACCCCATCACAGCATCAAAGAATCCACAACATCAAGGTCTTTTCTTTAATACTCCTCACCTGCATATACAAGATCCTAATATCGCAACTAGGGGCGCTAACATGACCAACATTCCCTTCTTGAATAGCCAGGATGACCTCGTAGAGATCAAGGACATCCCTGAAAAGGAAGAAAAGAAATCATATGATGACATCTTCGATGATGATACCCTCCTGGGCACTTCTGTCCTCCAACAACTTGCCATTAACCTCATAGAACTACCCCTCATCCAACCTAAACTCATAAACTGGGATCAACCAAGTATCGCACACATTGATGAGTTTCGAAGCACAAAAGTGCTCCTAGAATTCATGGGGGCATCAGGCCCACAATCAAATCAAGATTCAGAGTCAACTCACATCTATAAGCTCAACCCTAAAGGATATTTTGGGGAGGAGGCAAGCTCTAGTCACAAAATTGAAATAGGAAAAGAAAAGAACAAGTCCTTATGTGAAAACCCTTCTGGGGCACATTCTGACTCCAAAAAAGATAAAATAAAGGGTGTATCTTCTGGTGAAAACCTCTCTGAGGCACTGGAAGATGGAGACTTGCCTCTTCCTCCTATCCAGGATTACGGACCTGAGCAGTCTCCCATCATCATAGAATAAACCAAACCAGTCAACTTGGGCATAGAAGAATGTCCAAGAATCACCTACATTGTAGCATCTTTAATAGAGAGTGAAGAAATGGCTCTCATTGCACTTCTCCAAGAATCCATTATAAACTTTGCATGGTCATATGTGCATATGCCTGGGCTTGATCCAAATCTCATAGTGGACAATCTTGCAGTGGATCCCAATGTCAAGCTAGTAAAGCAGAAGCTAAGAAAAATGCATCCAAAAGTGGCCTTGTTAGTAAAAGCAGAGCTTGAAAAACTCCTCCAAGAAAAGATCATCAAAGCCATTGATTACTCGAATTGGATCTCCAATAGGGTGCCTATCATGAAGCCTTCAGGTGATATCAGAATATGCACAGATATCAGGGACCTACACAAAGCATGTCATAAGGATGATTTCCTGCTGCCCAACATAGACATGATCATAGATCTTACAGCAGGCCATGAGATGTTGTCACTCATGGATGGCTTCTTAGGATATAATCAGATCTGGATAGTAGAAGAAGATCAACATAAAACAACATTCACAACTCCATGGGGTACCTTCTATAACAACATGATGCCATTTCATCTAAAGAACATAGGAGCCACATATCAACAAGAAATGACATCCATCTTCCATGACATGATCCACAAGATCCTGGAAGACTATGTGGATGACATTCTTGCAAAATCTAGAACACAAGGTGAGCACCTAGACATTCTTAAGAGTGTGTTCGATCGCCTGTAGCATTATGGCTTGAAGCTAAGTCCAAAGAAATGTGTCTTTGGTGTAACATATGGAAAGCATCTAGGCTTTATAGTATCATGGTGTGGCATATAGATCAACCCCAATAAGTTCAAAGCTATAATAGAAATGCCTCCACCAAGAACACATAGGCAGCTCAGGAGCCTACAAGGAAATCTCCAATCAATGTGTTGATTTATCTTACAGTTGGCAGACAAGTGCCAACCTTTCACACATCTTCTCTGCAAGGACACAAGCTTCAAATGGGATCCCATCTATCAGAGAAGCTTTGAGAAGCTCAAAGAATATCTAGCTAACTCTCTCATCCTTGTACCACCAGTTTCAGGATGCCCTCTCATACTCTACATCTCAGTAACCACTACAACATTGGGGGCACTCTTATCACAACATAATGATGATAACAAAGAGAGAGCCATTTATTATATCAGGTGAACTCTAGTTGGCTACGAGCTCAATTATTCACCAATGAAAAAAGTGTGCCTTGCAATGGTCTTCGCCACTCAAAAGCTCAGACATTACATGCTCATCCACACAATTAGGCTCATTTCAAAGGTAGAACCACTCAAGTATCTGTTATCAAGGACAACTCTCACAGGCCATATGGAAAAATGGGTCATGTTACTTAGCGAATTTGACATTCAATACATAGATTGGAAAGTAATCAAAGGGAAAGTAATTGTCTACCATCTAGCAGAAGCACCACTAGTGGATGCCTATCCACTAATCATGGAATTCCCTGATGAGAACCTATGTATGATTAAAGAACAACCCATATGGAAGCTATACTTTGATGGCTCCTATACATCGCATGGATTAGGGGCAGGAATCCTACTTGTCACACCTCAAGGTGACTACATTTTGAAATCTTTCAAAATAGGGTTCCTGTGTACTAACAACATTGCAGAATATGAGGCACTCATCTTAGGCCTCAAAATAGCTATCCAGTGGAACATCTTAGAGCTGCAAGTGTTTGGAGACTCACAACTGATTATCAAGCAAGTCCTAGATGAATATCAGACAAAGGATGACAAGTTACTACCCTACAAAGAATTGGTGGACAAACTAAAAGAGCATTTTCTAAATCTACAGTTCATCCAGATACCAAGGCTTCAGAACAAAGTAGTTGACACAATGGAAACTATCGGATCCATGCTAGAGATCCCACATGACTCATCACAATACAAATTCTTAGTTGAGCAGCTACACACACCTGCTTATAAGAACACCAATGTAGAAATGGTGTGTATCTTGGTTGGTCCTCAGTCCCCATGGTACCATGACATCCATTCATATCTAAAGAATGGTATCATATCTCACCAATAACCAATGCCAAAACTTAATTCGCAGAGCTTCCCGCTACACTCTTGTAGCCAACACCCTTTATCATCGAGTATCACAATATCCTCTCTAGGTGTTTAGATTCAAACGAGGCCATCCTAGCTTTACAAGAGGTCCATGTTGGAATTTGTGGTGCCCACACAAGTGGCATGATTATAGAAAATCAATTGCTTCTAGTTGGGTACTATTGGCCTACCATAGAACATGATGCTTGTGAATTTGTTAGAAAATATCTACCATTTCAGCAGCATGCAAATTTGATTCATGCGCCAGCACAAAACTTACATCCCATTGCACCACCTTGGCCATTTTCATGTTGGGGCTTTGACCTCATCAGGTTAATCACTCCCCTTTCCTTAGATGGAAATAAGTACATCATAACTACCACAGAGTACTTCACAAAATGGGTTGAGGCAATTCCACTCACCCTCACTACTGGCATCCAAATATCCAAGTTCATCCTTTACCACATCATCTGCCACTTTGACATACCATCTACCATCTTCACAGACCATGGCACACCTTTTGAAAACTAGCATGTGGATGATCTATGTGCCAGAATCCACATCCACCATCGTTTCTCCAGTCCATACTTCCCTCAAGGAAATGGCCAAAATTAGGCAACCAAGAAAACCATTCTGAAAATCCTTAAGAAGGTTGTCAATGATTCTAGTCATGACTGGCACCTCCAAATAAATCCCGCCCTCTAGGCCTACCATACTTCATATCACACTCCCACAGGCACCACCCCATATTCCCTTGTATATGGTGCCGAAGCCATTCTACCAATCAAGGTTGAGCTCCCATTATTGTGTGTCTCCATGAAGAACTATACCACTGATGAAGACTATTGCATGACACATCTCACATAGTTGGATCTGCTAGATGAAAAAAGACAGCAAGCATATGATCACCTGGTTACATACCAGAATTGACTCAAAAGGAGTTATAACAAGAAGGTCCATCCTAGATAGTTCCAAGTTGGTGACATGGTCCTAAAGGAAAATTGAGAAGTCCAAGCACACCAAGAAAAGAAAGGCAAGTTTGAGCCTACTTGGCTGGGACACTATATTGTCACAACATGCTTCGACTCTGGAGCCTATCAATTATCTACACTAGAAGGTGAGCCTTTCAATGATCCAATCAACATCATACATCTAAAGAGGTTCTATGCCTAAACCAGATCTTACATATTTAGAAAATCCATAAACATTGAAAAAGCAGAAAAATACAAAAAAAAATTAAAAAAAGAAAAAAAGCAAAGAAAAATAATCGCCCAATGGTGAAAACTTGGCAATTCAAGCACCTTGGACAAGTATGTTGGTGAAAACCTAGTAAACAGGTGCCATACATAGTGGACCGAGTCATTATCTATCAAACTCCCATCCTTCACATCCAACCAATCCTTTTTCTACCATCCCCATCCCCACCACCACCCCCCAGCATTCCTCTATTTTAATCCTCAAGAAAATCCTCACTCCTTCCTGTATATATCATGTATAGCGCACTCCTTCTTGTATATATCATGTATAGTGAGATCTTCCTATCCCAAATCCTGAGCTTCTATACTTAGCCATTATAAATCTCTCCCCATTCGTTGTACATATCATCGCACCTTGTTGTACATATCTTCGTTCATCCTGCATTGCATTTGATCAGGAATCTTGTCCCACTCGACCTTGTACTTCAGCAACATCAATTGTCAACTATTCTTGATCCCACCGGTTATCCTTGACTCATCATTTTCCAGCAAACAACAACACTCATTCTGGGTAGATGCCACATTTCTTTTTGGTCCCCCATCATGCATAGTGTGTACACACTAAAGGGTGTGCGCCCTATAGGGCGCATGCCCTATGGCTTGGTTTACCCAAGCCTTAGTCTTGGGCAATCCAAAAAAAAGTGTGTGCACCCTATAGGGTGCACGCCCTTTGAAAAACACTTTTTTAGTGTTTTTCAAAGTGGGTGCGCCCTATAGCATGCACACGCTTTGAAAAAATCCTATTTAGCTAAAGTTGCAGGTTGGAAAGCTCATTTTTCTTTCCTCCAACCCGCATTTGCAGCTAAGAAGGGCTTCCCAAGCATGCACACACTCTTCTTTTGGCTTGTGAATCCATTGTTTTCGTTCATTCATCCATCAAATGGCTCCATGGTGTTGTCAAGCTCAATCTGGAAGGAGAGGTAAGTGTTTTTATAGCCCATGCCTCTTATTTGTTTTAAAATTTCAGTTTTGTAGCAATTTGTTTTTGTTTAAATTTGGATGTAATGAAGATTTTAAAATCGAGTTTTTTTAATTGCCAGGAAGAAATAATCTCCCTCAACCAAACCCTCTGTCTCCTCATGAAGAACCGAATGAAGAAACAAATGAAGAAAATGAACCTCAATTTCCTCCACCAATTGAGAAACCTCCTCCTAAAACACAACAAAATTTGATGAACCAAATTGAAAGAGGGCAAAAAGAATTAGAATCTTTAATTACTAGGTTAAAAGATTCTAGTGGTACAAATCCCGGAAGGGAAAGACTTGCAAAATCATTGGAAGCAATCTTGACCCACGTAAGCTCGATTAGTGGGAAAATTAATTTATGGTGGGATAAAAGAGAAGAACAAAAACAATATTATGCAAATAAATTATCTTATGCAGACATAAAAAAGAAAAAAATCACAAAAGATGACATTTACAAGCTATTTAAAAAACCAGGGGACACAGATACTCTTAGAACTACAACAAGGAGGTTCTCAATTCATTGGTGCTTAAATGAAGACATTAAAAACAATTTTTGGGAGAGATGGTGGATGGCCTTTGATTCACCTTCTTGTAACAATCATGAGGTTCCTATATATTTATTGAGGAAACTCTATTGCGAGTTTGTACTCAAGGAGGTGCCAAATTATTTTGACTATCTAAATTCTCAGGGTAGAGGAGGAGGTCATCATTTGATCGAGTGAGGGCACATCATGACCCTAATGCACCTAGGGTTTCTATTGGCAAGCCACAGGTGGATCATGTTACTATTCCTTCCGTTGTGAAGGAACATGTAGAGGCAGACACACTAGCCATGATTAGTGCTATGACACTGGCTCTCATTTAGTGTGCCACTCCTTTAGTTGAGGGTGACCATGGTCAATCCTTGAAGGGGCATATTTATCAGTCATGTGGATGCTTGTGCACATCTGGTACTAGTGAGAGAGAGGAAGATGATCCTGGAATGATGACTGATAGCTTTCTAAATATGACATTTGGCATTGACACACAGGTAAATATTTCCAAGTTCAATAAATTGCTTTGATCATATTTCATTTATAAAAGAATAACTAATTAATTTAGAATCTATTGATTATGATGGAAATTTAGGGCAAGAGTGTCAGTGGCAGTGGCAGTGGAAGTGGCAATGATCCTCATGTCCCCTTCTACACATCGTCATCAATTCCACAAGTATGTATCAAATAAAACATTTTAATTAACATATTTGATTATTATGTAATTATATGAATAATTGTATCATAACTTATTGTGCATGTGCATTAGACGTTCACTGGTGGACCATCGATGTTCACAACAGATAGAAAAGGGCATCGTGCCACTTTCCTTGAGGTATCTTTATTTGCATATTAATTTGATTACTTGATTATATTTAATTAATAAATGAATGAATGACTAAATTACTAGATAAATTATGATCAAAATCTAGAGGCACGATGATCACATTCTTTCACCTGGCTTTGTGATGTCACCATTGAGTCCATAGGTATATATGTAATAATGCATTATAATTAACATGTAAGTAGTACATTCATATATGAATGGTTATCTTATAATTTTCCATGTACATGTGCACTAGTTGAATGTTGGAGCTTTGACTTCGACACTGCACACTGAAAGACATAGTGGAACCTTCATGGAGGTATCATTTACTCATTAGTAGGGTTGTAAAAAATATATGTAATCTTGATAACTACATAATACTTTTTTTGTTTCATTTTTAGTTATTGACATCAGAGACTCCTCTTTTTGTCCGTGATACTTTGGATCGTGGAGTCGTTGCAGTAGTAGCTAGTTCTGAAACACTGACTGAGGTATGAAAGAGATCACTTAATTTTAATTGTTATTTTAATAGTTTGTATTGAATTTCATAATGATATTCATGTATGTATTTTAATTATTATTTTGATCATTTTTGTAGGGACTTATTACTCCAGATCGCCAGCATGCGCCTTCGATGGATGAAGATAGTGACTATTTGCTAGTGGTAAGTGAATATTCAATTTTATGTCATTGTATAATTCAATTTTGATGTCTATTAGTTATTGATACTTAAATTTTTTTTATTAGCTCAAGCTACAGAAGAGTCTAGATAGGAGGACAAGTGAGCGCACTCAGAAGACTATAGCATCCACTACATCTCCATTGACGCGATGATCAAAGACAGCTCGAGATTTGTTTTTTTCCCCTAGCGGGAAAGGACTAGATTAGGGATATGGATTGTATGCCTATATAGAATTAGTGGACATATTTTTTGTATATTGTATAAGTGATACATTGTACATCCATTTGGCTTTGAGGAAGCTAGTTTAACTGTATTGAATATATTCAATGTATGACATTATTGGACATATATATTTGGCTTCATGCCCAACGAATATATATTTTTTATGTTTTAGGTATGCAATTCATGTGTTTGGTGTATTGATGTATACTAATTTATGTTTATTTGGATGTCTTATGCTTTGTAAATTTCCCATACCTTATAGTTATGCTTGTATATTTATCTATGTATGTTTAACTTGTTGATTGTGCTACAAATGCCAGTCACTATCCTCAATAATAGTCAATTCCTTGACTGTAATAATAAAAAAAGTAATGAAATGAATGCATAAATGTATAAATATAATATACAAAAATATTTCTACATCACAACCTATCCAAGATCACATGGAATCAAACATTTATATTCATTGGTGTGTTCTCTAATCCACGGGACAGTCACAATATAAAGACATGACCTCGAACAGGTGAGGTAGCATATGGCAAGGTTGTCATCTATTGACCCCAATACCATGCCTATTTTGATCTATGGGTACCCTAATGTTGGCAAGAGTTCTTTTATTAATAAGATTACTATGGTGGATGTGGATGTGCAACCTTATGCTTTTACAAACTAACTTCTAATTGTCCCCAAACTAACTCATTGTTAATGACAAACACTAGAATACATATTTGCACTCATCCTACTGCTCACCCCGGACTGGTCGGCAGTGTTTGAATGACTATGTGTGCCAAAAAAGGTCATCAGTAGCATTTATCCAGCCATTCAAAGTTGTTGGAACAAACGGTTTGATGCTCTGACCGACAGTTTGAAAGATATGCAATGTTGGTCGTTTGAACTGAGGAACACTTTGAGTTCTAACATCGACCGAGAATGTGTTGTCAAATATAAATGAACTTGAATCTCTAAAAACTGAGATAGGCTATTGTAGGCCTCAGCAACATGGTAGCATAGAACTTGACAGATTGATGCTACCTTGTATGAGCTCTGAGATATGACCTTGCAAATATTGATGATTTCATGCTTAAGGGACCTTGAGAGACACTTCGGCCCGGAGTCATCGACAGGGTTTGAATGATTGTGTGTTCCGAATGAGGTTCCCCTAGTGTTTACCCGACCATCCAAAGCTATTGGAACATACGATTCCATGCTACGACCGATGGTTGGAAAGATACACAACATTGGTCATTTGTACTGAGGAACATTGTGAGTTTTGACATCGACCGAGAATGTGTTTCCAAATATAAATGAACTTGAATCTTTGAAAACTGAGACAGACTATTATAGGCCTTAGCAACATGGTCTGATAGAACCTGATGGATCGATGCTATCTCACACGAGCTCTAAGATATGACCCCACAAAGATCACTAATTTCATGCTTAAGGGACCTTGAGGGACACTTTGACCCAGAGTCATCCACGGGGTTTGAATGACTATGCCGAACAAAGTTTTCCCTAGAGTTTACCCGACCATTCGGAGCTGTTGGAATAGACAGTTCCATGCTATGACCAACAGTTGGAAAGATACGCAACATTGGCCCTTTGAACTGAGGAATACTGTGAGTTCTGACATCAACTGAGAATGTGTTTCCAAATATAAATGAACTTGAATCTCTGAAAACCGAGACAGGCTATTGTATGCCTCGGCAGGATGGTCCCGTAGCTCCAAGATATGACCCTGCAAAGATAGTTGATTTCATGTTTAAGCAACCTTGAGGGACATTTTGGCCTAGAGTCATCGGCGGTGATCAAATGACTGTGCATGGCAAATGAGGTTGCCACTAGCATTTACCCGACCACTCAGAGTTGTTGGAATAGATGGTTCATTACTATGACTGACGATTGGAAGGATATGCAATGTTGGTTGTTTGAACTGAGGAACACTTTGAGTTTTGACATTGACCTAAAATGTGTTGCCAAATTTAAATGAACTAGAATCTCTAAAAACCAAGATAGGCTTTTGTAGGCCCCGACAACACGGTCCTGTAGCACCTAATGGATTGATGCTACCTTGCACGAGCTCTGAGATATGACCCCACAAAGATTGTTGATTTCATGCTTAAGTGACCTTGAGGGACACTTTGGCCTGGAGTCGTCAGTGGCAATCAAATGAATGTGCATAGTGAATGAGGTTGTCACTAGCATTTACATGGTTGTTTGTAGCTATTCAAATAGATGGTTCAATGCTACGACCGATGGTTGGAAAGATACGTAACGTTGGTCATTTGAACTGATGAACACTTTGAGTTCTGACATCGACCAAGAATGTGTTTTTGAATTTAAACAAAGTTGAATCTCTAAAAATTGAGATAGACTTTTGTATGCCTCGACAACACGGTCCCGTAGCAACTAATGAATCCATGCTACCTCACACGAGCTCTGAGATATGACCCCGCAAATATCATCAATTTCATGTTGAAGGGACCTTGAGGGACACTTCAGCCCAGAGTCATCGGTCGGGATCAAACAACTATGTATGGCGAATGAGGTTGCCACTAGTGTTTACCTAGATATTCAGAGCTATTTGAACAGACGGTTCGATGCTATGACCGATGGTTGGAAATATACGCAACATTGGCCATTTGAACTGAGGAATACTTTGAGTTCTAACATCGACCGAGAATGTGTTGCCAAATTTAAATGAAATTGAATCTCTAAAAATGGAGATAGGCTTTTGTAGGCCTCAGCAACATGGTATCGTAGCAACTAACGGATCCATGCTACCTCACACGAGCTCTGAGATATGACCCCATAAATATCATCAATTTCATGTTGAAGCAACCTTAAGGGCACTTCAACCCAGAGTCATCGGTGGGGATCAAACGACTGTGCATGGTGAATGAGGTTGCCACTAGCGTTCACCCAGCCATTCAGAGTTGTTTGAATAGATGGTTCGATGCTACAAATGACGGTTGGAAAGATACGCAACGTTGGTTGTTTGAACTGAGGAACACTATGAGTTCTAACATCGACCGAGAATGTGTTTCCAAATTTAAACGAACTTGAATTTTTGAAAACCAAGATAGGATTTTGTAGGCCCTGGCAACATGGTCTCATAGAAACTAATAGATCCATGCTACCTTGCACAAGCTCTGAGATATGACCTTGCAAAGATCACAGATTTCATACTTAAGCAACCTTGAGGGACACTTCGACCCGGAGTCATTGGTGGTGATTGAATGACTATGCGTGGTGAACAAGGTTGCCACTAGTGTTTACCCAACCATTCAGAGTTGTTGGAATAGATGGTTCATTGCTACGACCGACGGTTGGAAGGATACGCAATGTTGGTCATTTGAACTGAGGAACACTTTGAGTTTTGACATTGACCGAGAATGTGTTGCCAAATTTAAACGAGCTTGAATCTCTGAAAACTAAGATAGACTTTTGTAGGCCCTGGCAACAAGGTCCCATAGCAACTAATGAATTCATGCTACCTCGCACGAGCTCTGAGATATGACCCTGCAAAGATCGTTGATTTCATGCTTAAGTGGCCTAGAGGAACACTTCAGCCTACAGTCATCGGTGGTGATTGAATGACTATGCATGATGAACGAGGTTTCCACTAGCATTTACCCAGCCATTTGGAGCTATTTGAATAGATGATTCAATGCTACGACCAATAGTTGGAAAGATACGCAACATTGGCCATTTGAACTGAGGAAGACTTTGAGTTCTGACATTGACCAAGAATGTGTTGCCGAATTTAAATGAAGTTGAATCTCTAAAAATTGAGACGGGCTTTTGTAGGCCCCGTCAACACAATCTCGTAGCAATTGATAGATCCATGCTACCTCGCACGAGCTCCAAGATATGACCCCATAAATATCATCAATTTCATGTTGAAGGGACCTTGAGGGACACTTCGGCCCAGAGTCATCGGTGGGGATCGAATGATTGTGTGTGGTAAATGAGGTTGCCACTAATGTTTACCTAACCATTCAGAGTTGTTGGAATAGACGGTTCGATGCTATGACTGACGGTTGGAAAGATACGCAATGTGTTTGAACTGAGGAACACTTTGAGTTCTGACATCGACCGAGAATGTGTTTCCCAATTTAAATGAAATTAAATCTTTGAAAACTGAGATAGGCTTTTGTTGACCCCGGCAACATGGTCTCGTAGCAACTGATGGATCCATGCTACCTTGCATGAGCTCTGAGATATGACACTGTAAAGATCATTGATTTCATGTTGAAGGGACCTTGAGGGACACTTGAACCCGGAGTCATCGGCGGCATTTGAATGATTGTGCATGGTGAATGAGGTTTGCACTAGCATTTACCCGACCATTCAGAGCTGTTGGAATAGATAGTTTGATGCTACAACTGACGGTTGGAAAGATACACAATGTTGGTCATTTGAACTGAGGAAGACTTTGAGTTTTGACATCAACCGAGAATGTGTTGCCAAATTTAAACAAAATTAAATCTCTAAAAACCAAGACAAGCTTTTGTAGGCCCTGGCAACATGTTCCTGTAGCAACTGACGGATCCATGCTACCTCTCACGAGCTCTGAGATATGACCCCACAAATATCATCGATTTCATATTGAAGTGACCTTGAGGGAAACTTTAGCCCAAAGTCATCGGCAGGGATTGAACAACTGTACATGGTGAACAAGGTTGCCACTAGCATTTACTCGACCATTTAGAGCTATTTGAATAGACGGTTCGATGCTATGACCGACGGTTAGAAAGATACGCAACATTGACCATTTGAACTGAGGAACACTATGAGTTCTAACATCGACCGAGAATGTGTTGCCAAATTTAAACGAACTTGAAGCTCTAAAAACTGAGAAAGGCTTTTGTAGGCCCCGACAACATAGTCCCATAGTAACTAACGGATCCATGTTACCTCACATGAGCTCCAAGATATGACCCCACAAAGATTGTTGATTTCATGCTTTAGTGACCTTGAGGGACACTTTGGTCGGGAGTCATCGGTGGTGATCGAACAAATGAGCATGGAAAACAAGGTTGCCACTAGTGTTTACCTGGCCATTCGAAGCTATTCAAATAGATGATTCATTGCTACGACCGACAGTTGGAAGGATACGCAATGTTGGTTGTTTGAACTGAGGAACACTTTGAGTTCTAACATCGACCGAGAATGTGTTGCCAAATTTAAACGAACTTGAATCTCTGAAAACTGAGATAGGATTTTGTAAGCCCTAGCAACATGGTCCTGTAGCAACTGACAAATTGATGCTACCTCACACAAGCTCCGAGATATGACCCCGCAAAGATCATTGATTTCATGCTTAAGTGACCTTGAGGGACACTTCAGCCCGGAGTCGTCGATGGCAATCGAATGACTGTGTCTGGCGAATGAGGTTGTCACTAGTGTTTACCCAGCCATTCAGAGCTATTCAAAAAAGCAGTTTGATGCTATGACTACTGGTTGGAAAGATACGCAACGTTGGTCATTTGAACTGAGGAACACTTTGAGTTCTGACATCGACCAAGAATGTGTTACTGAATTTAAAAAAAGTTGAATCTCTGAAAACTGAGATAGGATTTTGTAGGCCTCGACAACATGGTCCCATAGAAACTGATGGATCCATGCTACTTGACATGAGATCCAAGATATGACCTTGCAAATATCACCAATTTCATGTTGAAAGGACCTTGAGGGACCTTTCAGCCCAGAGTCATCGGCGGGGATCGAACTACTATGCATGGAAAATGAGGTTTCCACTAGCATTTACCCAATCATTCAGAGCTATCTAAACATACGGTTTGATGCTATGATCTATGATTGGAAAGATATGCAACGTTGGTCGTTTGAACTAAGGAACACTTTGAGTTTGGACATCGACCGAGAATGTGTTGCCCAATTTAAACAAAAGTGAATATCAAAAAACTGAGATAGGCTTTTGTAGGCCCCAACAACATGGTCTTGTAACAACTAATAGATCCATGCTACCTCACACGAGCTCTGAGATATGACCCCGTAAAGATCACTGATTTCATGCTTAAGCGACCTTGAGGGACACTTCAGCCCGAAGTCATCGGCGGTGATTGAACAACTGTGTGTGGTGAACAAGGTTGCCACTAGCATTTACCCAGCCATTTGGAGTTGTTTGAATAGATGGTTTCATATTACAACTGACGGTTGGAAAGATACGCAATGTTGGTCATTTGAACTTTGGAACACTTTAAGTTCTGACATCGACCAAGAATGTGTTGCCAAATTTAAATGAAATTAAATCTCTAAAAATTGAGATAGGCTATTGTAGGCCCTGGCAACACGGTCCCATAGCAACTAACAGATCAATGCTACCTTGCATGAGCTCTGACATATGACCCCAAAAAGATTGTTGATTTCATGCTTAAGTGACCTTGAGGGACACTTCAGTCTGGAGTCGTCAGCGGTGAATGAGGTTGCCACTAGCGTTTACCTAGCCATTCAGAGTTGTTCAAACAAACGGTTCCATGCTACGACCGACAGTTGGAAAGATACACAAGGTTGGCCATTTGAACTGAGGAACACCGTGAGTTATGACATCAACTAAGAATGTGTTTCCAAATTTAAACGAACTTGAATCTTTGAAAACTGAGACAGGCTTTTGTAGGCCTCAATAACATGGTCCCATAGCAATTGACCAATCGATGTTACCTCACATGAGATCCGAGATATGACCTCACAAAGATTGATGATTTCATGCTTAAGCGACCTTGAGGGACACTTTGGCCTGGAATTGTCGGCGGTAATCGAATGACTGTGTGTGGCAAATGAGATTTCCACTAGCATTTACCTGGCCATTCGGAGCTATTGGAACAGACGGTTCCATGCTATGACCAACAGTTGGAAAGATACACAACATTGGCCATTTGAATTGAGGAACATTATGAGTTCTGATATCGATCGAGAATGTGTTGCCAAATTTAAATGAACTTGAATCTCTAAAAACTGAGATAGGCTTTTGTAGGCCCCGACAACACAGTCATGTAGCAACTAAAGGATTGATGCTACCTCATACGAGCTCCAAGAGATGACCCTGCAAAGATCATTGATTTCATGCTTAAGCGACCTTGAGGGACACTTCAGCCCAAAGTCGTCGGTGGTGATCGAATGACTACGTGTGGTGAATGAGGTTTCCACTAGCATTTACCTAGCCATTCAGAGTTGTTGGAATAGATGAATCGATGCCTTGATCCTTCCACAAGTGCTAATCCGATGAGCTCTGATCACTTGAGGGATAATTTATTCTGCAGACAACACCGAACACATTTGTAGATAAACTCAAATTACCAAGAGAAAGAACAATGGTGACTCTTGTGGATCCTAGCAGAAGGGAATGGCATGTATGATTCCTTAGAGATCTCCCTAAAGCTTCCTTTATTTATGGATGGAGATATTTTTCAATTGCCAATAATCTTGAGGATGGAGATGCCTTCACTTTTTAGCGAGTAGATGATAGTCCATATTTTCCCCATTGTCAAAGAATGTAGTCCTTACAAGTATTTTAAAGGAGGAAAAGTGCATAATAGCCTTCCATCACATATGAATAAGAAAATACAATTCTTATGCAATGATTTTGTCACCAATTTTCCAGCAAAGGCATCTGGACCTGAAAAGGGAAATTGTTAAAGCAGATGGTATGAAATGAGAGAATGAAGTAAAGGCTTCTCCAAAGCAGATAAAATAAAAGAAAGTGATGTTCAAGCCCACAAAGGGTTCAGCAGTCAAAGCCATGAAATCTGAGAATAAGAAGAAGAAGAGGAAGAGAAGTGTAGAAAGTTACAAGAGGTTTATATACAAGGTGTTGAAACAAGTGCATCCCTCCAAGGGAATATCCAATGTTGCCATGGATATCATGGAGAGATTCATGATTGATATTTTTGATAAGATTACTCATGAGGCTACTTCTCTACTGAAATATAACAAGATCGTGACACTTTCCTCTAGAGAAATTGAGACTGTTGTCAAGTTTGTTCTGCCTAGAGAGTTGGCTAGGCATGCTACTTCTGAAGGAAGTAAGGTTGTTACCAAGTTTTTTATCGCTGATATAAAAATGATACTCCCTCAATATCTTATGGTTCTCCTCTGTACTGTCTGGTGCATGCATGAATGCTATATGAACAAATATAGCAACCTATTGAGAGTTGTAAGACTTTGCTTGCACCTCATTTTGTGGTTGTACGTAGTGTAGTTCTTTGTAAAGTCCACAACTAAAATAATGGTATCAAGTGGAAATGTGTCCTTGCACAACTTGAATTGCATATCCAACCATCGTGCTCTATGTGTATGCCTTGCATACTCATAAATAATTTTTTTACAAAAAATGTCCATGAACTGATACACTGTAATTTTTTCAATTACTAAATCACATCTTTTAGCCTCTTTTCCATCTTTTAGATTGTATGTCACGGTCTTATATTTTCCAAATTCCACTATTTCATTACCGATTCTATGCATACTCTCCATATGTTGACAAATTGGCAAACGTCACAAACCTCCACAATCTATGCATGTACCATTCAAGCATGAGAGCTTGTAAAATTGTTGACCATCCACTCTTTCACATAAAATGGTAGATATTAATTCCCTTGAATATCTAGGTGGGACATTTATGTTGCAATCCTGCAAAACATTGTTAGAGTGCAAATCTACACATATTCCTATAAAATTCAAAATGGTTAGAAAATTCAATATGTACCTTACAACAACAAGTTGTGCATGTGTGATTTATCTTCACATAAAAAGGTTTACACATTTCAAAATATCTCTGACTAATTTTAATTTGAGGATACATATGCATAAATTTTGCAAAGAATTGTGTTTGAGTTGAATCCAAAAAATGTTTTGGATGTGGAACACGAATTCGACTACCAATCCTCCTTACAACATCTCTTTGATTAGGAGATACCCGTGTATTATTCTTCCAAAATTCTTCAATCAAGGATTTCAAAGCTTCAACAATTGCTTTATCTTTTCATGGTAGTCTACCAGAAAATGCCCATAACTCATTTCTATTTGGATCTTCCACTCTTTGACACCTTCCCAGGGCTCTCATTAGAGACTTTCTACTTATTTTCAATGTTTTGCTTGTCTTTCTAATGAGTCAAGATTTCTTCATTTGAGTGCTTACTATCGTTGATGTAAGTACATGTCGTGTGACATTACTATCTTTCGTGCGTGATGTAGAGCCCACACTCTCATATGCAGTCATTAGATTCTTTACAATAGATTTTTCACTTGACTCATCCATTGTTCTTAGCCCAATAATATTCATGATGGGCCTAAATTTCAGATTTCTCATCATTTCAACAAATAGTTGACATCTCCCTGTCATGTTTATATTCTCAAAAAATGATCTCCAAATACGATTAGCATTTCTTTGACAAGTACGCTTGGGAATCTTGTCAGGCATTGCTTGCAAAATAATGTTAGTATCAATATCAATCAAATATTTTGGCTTTTTATAAATAATTCTAGGAGCATCAAAAATATTATGTGTGAATTGCGTACCATCTTGAGTGCCTTCAACATGAGACGATGTTGTGCCTACACCTTGGGATGTAGATAATGGTGTGCCTTCAACATGATACAATTGTCTACCTTCACTTTGGGATGTAGACAATGGTGTGCCTTCAACATGATACAAGGGTGTGCCCACACCTTTAGAAGTAGACAATGGTGTGCCTCCACCTGCGAAAGTAGACAATGGTGTGCCTTCAACATGATACATTGGTGTGCCTCGAACATTGGATGATGATGTCTCTTGAACTTGGGAACTCATAGATGATTTCCCTGCATCTTCATAATTCAATTATCTTGTTGCACACAAGTTTCTCATTCGTTGTCTTTTTGTTTCCAATTCCAATTCTCTCTTACTTTGTATTGATGTTTCATATTCCTCATCCAAAGAAAATTCTTCTTGTATGGTATCTAATTTTTTTTGTTCATGAAGTTGTCTCATTCTTTCCCTTTTCTTCTCTTTTTTCTCTTTCATGCTCTTCCGATGTTAAATTCTTTGCTCATTTCCTTGGTATGATGATGATTTCTACATATGAATTGATTACAATTTTAAAAATATAATATAAATGTAAAACAATAAGTCAAATTATAATATAAACCTCTTACAATATGACAAATTATAATATAAATATATTACAATTATATCAAATTATGTATTGAACAAGTCTATATCATACCAATTATAAACCAAAACACTCTTTATTCACATTTGACATGTAAAAAAATAAAAAACTTACCTCAATCGATAAATTTCGGTGATAATAATTGACTTTCACAATTTGATGTTCATTTTTAAACAAAAAGATGGTGAAAATTAATAGAATATGCTTCTTTGTCACTATCAACACCATGAAAAGTGAATACTTGTCAAATAACACGTAGAACTCAAACAACATACAGAAAAAGTTGGCCTCTTTCATGAGATCCTTGGCAAAGAAGACCATTTGTTTTAGTTTTGCATAGCGCGAGCGCATTATAGGGTGTGTGCCCTATACAAAAAAAAAGTGTTATGCATACTCTTAAATAGGGTGTGCGCCTTATGCAAAACAAGAAAAAGGGTGGAGAGAGAGAGAGAGAGAGAGAGAGAGAGAGAGAGAGAGAGAAGGGGAAGGAGAGAGAAAGAAGGGGAGAGAGGGAGAGAATGGAGAGAGTAGGAGAGAGAGAGAGAGAGAGAGAGAGAGAGAGAGAGAGAGAGAGAGAGAGAGAGAGAGAGAGAGAAGGGGAAGGAGAGAGAAAGAAGGGGAGAGAGGGAGAGAATGGAGAGAGTAGGAGAGAAGGGGAAAGAGAGAGAGAGAGAGAGAGAGAGAGAGAGAGAGAGAGAGAGAGAGAGAGAGAGAGAGAGAGAGAGAGAGAGAGAGAGAGAGAGAAGGGGAGAGAGAGAGAGGGGGGAAGGTTAGAGAGAGTGATAAGGGAGAGAGGATAGGGTGATGAGAGAGAGAGAGAGGGTAGGAAGGTGGAAGAGAGCATATGTGTGTGTGAGAGAGAGAGGGGGTGAAAGAGGGTAATGAGGGAAAATATAGAGGGTAGTAAGGTGGAGAGAGAGAGAGAGAGGGTGGGGGAGGGAGAGAGAGGGAGGGAGGGTAGGAAGGTGGGAGAGAGCATATGTATGTGTGAGAGAGAGAGGGGGGTGAAAGATAGTAAGAAGGGAAAATATAGAGGATAGGAAGGTGTAGAGAGAGAGAGAGTATGGGGGAGGGAGACAGAGACAGAGACAAAGATAGTTCTCTCTCTCTCTCTCTCTCTCTCTCTCTCTCTCTCTCTCTCTCTATTTCTCATCACTATTTAAATCAATGTCTTAAATAGGGTGCACACCCTATAGGGTGAGTGCACTATTGAAATCTATGACTTTCATAGGGTGCACGCCCTATGAAAGTCATAGATTTCAATAGTGTGCTCACCCTATAGGGTGTGTGCCCTATAGGGCACACACACTTTGTAAGACATTGGAATTTACCAATCCTAAGGCTTGGATTTGCCTTGGAGATCCAACCCAAAGGCTTGGATGATTGAAATAGGCCTAAGACATGTTTTCTAGTAGACATACAAAAAAATGACATCTTTTTTTGTGTGCTCCTCGTCAGGTTTACTCATGGCTCAAGAACATAAAAATCAGACGACGTGATATTGCAGATCTTGTTGTTAGCTATCTAAGATGTTAAGTTTTTCAACTCTATTTTCTTTTGTGTGTATGTTCATTTTTTGTAAAAAACCAACATGTAGTATTTTGGGCATAGATTTTGGCTTGTTCATCAAATTTTGCAACAAGTTACATTTTTAGAAACTAGACTCCATTCTACACACTTTAAAAAAAAGGATTTTTTTTTTTCGATTAGTTTTAAATGATTTCTAGGGGGAGCACACATAAATTTCATGTTTTCAAGATGTGTGCACTTTGTAAATTCATCAAAAATTATACATTCATCAAAAAATTACCAAACAATGTTGGGATAAACTATGTGGTGTTAGCTAACTTCTCACTAGAGCGATTAAAAAAATTCAAAAAAAAAGTTAACATTTTAGGGGGAGCACACCAGATGCTATGTTATGTTTTTTAACAAAAAAATAGAACCACTTTTTGTGCTCCCCCTTTTTGAGGGCCTTAATCTGCACCATTTTCAAAATAAGTTAGTATTTTAGGAACTAGATTTAGAGTATTACAACTCTTGTTTTTGTCGAATCTTAAAATTTTGAGTCTAACTATCTTCAATTTCTTATTGAAGTTCAAAGTTTATTGATTTCAGGAAAAAATTGGCATCTTATACCCCCTTTTTGGTCCCCCATCTTTGTGCACTTACCCTTCTCTCATCAATCAGCAGGTCCTTGAGGATGTGATGCAGTGCAAGGTAGGAGAATCCCCGATGGAGATGTCCTATCCCCCAGCAAATAACCACACAATAGCATATAATAACAATACAAAGATTTAGATCCACACAATGCCAAAAACTCATAATAGAATTATCATATTTTCAACATGCCCGGATGTAAGGCCTTCCGGGTTACGGCCAAATACAATGTAATTACAATAGAAACTCCACAAGATCTCTCAAGATCCAAACCAAACCCTAGCTAGCCCAGATCCACACACTGGTAGGAACCCCCAAGGAAGATCTAAACTTGTGCTCGCAAGCCCACCAAGCAATCTCCTTGTTTCCCAAGCCGTAGCTACTAGCTCTCCTCAAAACTCGCTCCACATCCACCTCCTCTTCTCCCAAGTGGATGAATGATTCCTCAAGACTTCCCCCACAACCCCTACTTATACCAATCTAAGCCACAGGTCGGCCCTGAAAATAAATTAAATACAAATACCAAAATTAAATGCCACAAGTCGGCCAACAACAACAATTAAATGCCCAAAATAGATGTCTTAGTAAAATCATGATATCTCCTAGCTCCGGATGAATTAGAACTTTTTCTTCGAACCGTAGGTAGAAATATAGGCCCTCTTCAATCCTTGAAATTTTCAGCCTCTAAATCTTTGTGGAAAATTACTTATATGGCCTGAAATAGGCACCAAAATCCCAAGCAAGGCCGAGCTCCTTCTAGGCCATGCTGAGAAACCAAGACCATTAAATACATCAAAACCAATTACCCAAGACCCAAGTAGGTTTATCCAACTCCACCAAACCCCTCACATATGAAAATAAGTCCACACGACTCCATCAAATCTCCCAAACATGCAGGATAGCCAACTACCCTGGGATGCTCCTGCATCAGACTCCCCAGGTGCGAAAAGAAGTATGCCTCATACTTTGACACCAGATGAAATATCTGCAACCATCTTCATCTTCACCAAAGGCTTCCACTCCAACAGGGACAATAGAACCAACATGAAAATCACCCAAATCCGCATCCATCTGTCAACCACTAGAATCTCAACCATCCAATCAACATGCTCACTCCCAGGAACAAACTGAACATAGTGCCTCACCAACATTCTCTATAGCTGATCACTACCAACAACAACAATATCCTCAAACATGAAATCCATGTCACCAACATGTAAGCTCAAATCCACAATAGGAGCAACATGTAAATCCTCAACCATGTCAACCACCAACAGGTTCACATCAGGAACATACAGATCCATAGTATCATGTAGATCCTCAACCACATCAACAACTAGTGAATCCACACTAGCAACATCCATATCACCAACATATGGATCATCACCCTTAGCAACCTGATTATCCATGACCAAGTGCTCCACAATTTCCATGTCAGACTCAACCAACTGATCATGAAAACCAACCTCAATCACAACAGCAACAAGGTTAGGAAGCTCCATAGAAACATCCACAGGTTTCTCTGCAAGTTCCACATCAGCCTCCATACACTGATCAACAAAACCAACTTCCATCTTGACCTTTCTATGCCCTCTTCTCTCTCGAACAAGTCTTCTAATCGGCCAGACAACTTGCTTCCTGATCGGTAGACTCCAGCTCCATGGTTTCAAGATCTCTCAAACTCTTTTACAAAATTTATCCAGAGATGGATCACTCTCAACCATCCCTTCCTTAACTTGATTAGTCAATCTAGCTTCCAACCGAGCACAAGTCTTTGAAATATTCTTCTCCACCACATCATGGAGTTTTGCAATCATCTTAGGGTCCAATCTTCTTAGAGCCATCTTCTAAGATCTTCACAAACCCTCTGTAGAAAATCACCAACTAGATCCAACCTTCAACTAGGTCCTAGTGAAAACTGCCTCACATTCGGTGCTCTGTCCACACACTTAGGAACAACCTTCACTCTGAAAAACTCCACCCAAGGTCCTGGTGTAATCTGCCTCACATTCGGCGCTCTGTCCACACACTCAGGAACAACTATGCTTTGATACCACTTGATGCAGTGCAAGGAAGGAGAATCCCCGATGGAGATGTCCTATCCCCCAGCAAACAACCACACAATAGCATATAATAACAATACAAAGATTTAGATCCACACAATGCCAAAAACTCATAATAGAATTATCATATTTTCATCCAACATGCCCGGCTGTAAGGCCTTCCGGGTGACGGCCAAATACAATGTAATTACAATAGAAACTCCATAAGATCTCTCAAGATCCAAACCAAACCCTAGCTAGCCCAGATCCACACACTGGTAGGAACCCCCAAGGAAGATCTAAACTTGTGCTCGCAAGCCCACCAAGCAATCTCCTTGTTTCCCAAGCCGTAGCTACTAGCTCTCCTCAAAACTCGCTCCACATCCACCTCCTCTTCTCCCAAGTGGATGAATGATTCCTCAAGACTTCCCCCACAACCCCTACTTATACCAATCTAAACCACAGGTCGGCCCTAAAAATAAATTAAATAAAAATACCGAAATTAAATGCCACAAGTCGGCCAACAACAACAATTAAATGCCCAAAATAGATGTCTTAGTAAAATCGCGATATCTCCTAGCTCCAGATGAATTAGAACTTGTGCTTCGAACCGTAGGTAGAAATATAGGCCCTCTTCAATCCTTGAAATTTGCAGCCTCTAACTCTTTGTGGAAAATTACTTATATGGCCTGAAATAGGCACCAAAATCCCAAGCAAGGCCGAGCTCCTTCTAGGCCATGCTGAGAAACCAAGACCATTAAATACATCAAAACCAATTACCCAAGACCCAAGTAGGTTTATCCAACTCCACCAAACCCCTCACATATGAAAATAATTCCACACGACTCCATCAAATCTCCCAAACATGTAGGATAGCCAACTACCCTGGGATGCTCTTGCATCAGGATGTATCCTTCCTCCTATCAGACCTAATCTTCCACCAATCACACCACATCTGTGTCGATGTATCCTTCCACACGTTCAGACCAATCTTCCCACCATCAATCAAATCAAATCTCTCTCTTTGGCAAAGGATGTCTTTTGGAGTTATCATTTTGGTCTTGGATTTTGTCCTTTGGATCTTGTTAATCTTTTACAGCTTCTCGTTGTTTCCTCTTTTCAAATTTTCCATGATCCTTTATATCATGGTGCACTGTGAATGAGGTAAATCTAGGGCAAGGTCTTTTGATCTTTCACTTCTACCTGTGAGTCAGTCGGACATGAAACTTGCATATTTCACATGTGATCTTCTCGGTTACATGGTGCACTTGGGAAATTTCATTTGCTTGTGGTTTCTCTAGTATTATTTCCACCATGCTTCCTCTTAGTTTCATGCATGATGTTGGGGCAACCCTGCGTGTCTTTTTCGCGTTAGTCCTATGCAACTCTAGTGATGAAGCCTTGTGTTCTTTCGTAACCTTGGTAGGTCTCTAGCATTGCTATATCAAACTAGGTTGTGCTCTCCACATTTGCACTTGGAGCTCCTGCAATCCCCCATCCAGCATCATATAGATTAACTCTTGCATCCTGCATCTTTTAGTATCATATTTCACTCATGTGTCTTTACTCTTGGAAGTTTGGTTATTTATCTCCCCTCCTTCCTCATCCTCTCCCTTCTGTGTTCTTTTTGAGAGAATTCCACAAAGCTTCATCTTTGTGTTGTTTTCTCGAGGCGACACAACCCCTTATTCCTCTATTCTAGCTTGGGACATCTTATTTTCTTGTCTTCAACACCATGCCACCTACGACATTGCATCAAAGAGGGGCAAAATGTAGACACTTAAAAATCTTTTAGAAAATAAAAGTTTTTTTATTTTCTGAAAACTCATGATGACATCATCATTTATTAATTAATTATTTAATTAATTAATTAAATTTTTTTATGCCATTAATTCCTCCTATTTTAATTAATCATCTTTAATTAAAGAATCCCTCCCCAGAGCATTTAAATCAAATTTAAATGATTTTCCTATATTTATTGAATCAATATTCAATAAATGATGTCACATTCCCTAAATAAATGAAATATTTATTTAAATCCTCAAAACCCTAGAATCTTCTAGATATTCCTAGACCCTTCCAATCTTCCCTAAACCTTTCCTAAACCTACTTAGGAGATGTTTCCTACATTTCTTAGCCTAATCCAAGTCTCCTTGACTTTTGGTCAAACCCTTCCCCTAATGAGCCTTACACACTCATTAAAGTCTCTTACACACTCTTTAAGGCTTCTTACAGCCTCATAAAGAGACCCATGTCTCTTCTTCCACACCTATTCCCCTTGCACACTTCCCTAGTGTTGCTCACACATGTGTGAGAAACCTTAACCCAAGGTAAACCTTACCATACCCCAAACCTTACCTCTAACTCTACCACTGACTCTACCTTTGACCCTAACTCATCCTCCTAACCCAAGCCCTTCCTCAAATCCTATAAATACCCTCCTCTTCTTAGAGCAAAGAACCAATTCACATAATCATACTAACTAGTGTTAAAATGTTAGATTGTTCTTAGATCATCTTAAGCTTTTAGCATAATTGTTAGATTTCATTATTTTTCAAGCTTTCTAACACATCTTAGTTTAGAATAATAGATGAATCTTAGTTTCATTTATTTTTTTTCATATCTTCTTGCATCATATCATATCTATTTTGGACTAAAATCAACTTAGAATAAACATTCATAGCATAATATGCATTTTTAACTCATTAGGATCCTTAAGGCCTTAGGGGCAAAACGGGTGTTCTATACCCGATTTTGTGCCACTATGGGGTTCTTATGGTCCCTAATCAATCCGAATACCTCCTAATCATCATTATGAAATTTCTCCAAATGATTCAAGAGCAAATCAAATGGTGACAGAGTGCTCCTGTTTAAGCTCTATCTGAGTGTCTTTGCAAATAGTTTTCTCTATAAATTAGGAATATGCTCATAAACTAGTGTTTGAATGTCTAAGCCTTTCAAAATAGATTAGGTTTGCACTGATCACACTTGTAGTTGGGTTAACATCCTAGAACAATTATGTAAGTCTCCTTGGGTACCAGCATTATATCAAGCCAAATTAAGTCTATCCCAAAAAGCAAATTACCCACATTAGGAACCTTGGAGTCAGCTTTGTGATCACATAGTTTAGCACATTGAGGATTTTTTTCAAGAGAGGATAGAGTGCCCTTTGGTATTTTATTTTGTGTTGAGGGGTGTCACAAAACACTCACCAACACTAGGTATTTTATATCTCTTCCCTTAATAAGAATTGTGCCCTTGGTTTCACCACAAAGATCACCAGCACAAATACTGACTTCAATCAGCTGCAATCAATTTCATGTCTTCTCATTTGTACTGCTTGTTTGGAAAGTCCCATGAATGGTCAACCTTTTTATAGACATTTAATTAAATCATGGTGACAGAATATAATTTCAATATTGTTCCAACACCTTCTTGTGATTGTAGATAGAAGGAAATTAAATAATGCTAAAGATTGGTGGGGGGTGGAGGATGGGGGCAAGGCCATCTCTATGTATAGTTGCAAATGGACATAGTTCCATGGAGTTTCCTAATGAGGGGAGTTGGGGAGAGGTTTTAGGGGTGTGGGAATGGTGGTGGATAAATACATGGGGTACTTGAAAAAATATTTCAATAAGATGTATAAGAATTATAAATGAAACTTTGAAAAACTAGTTTTAGACATTTGAATTTTGAAGTTAACATTAACTTGGTGTCACTACTCTTCTGCCTCTTCTTGCTCCTCTTCTCAACCCTCTTTCACTTCACTCACTCCTTACATCTCGGTGGTGGTAGGACATACCCCCAAGCCCCCAAGTCTTAGAGACATCCCCATCTTGGAAATGCATAGTTTTTTCTGGGGTAGGATGTGTGCCTGTGGAACATTGAATTCCTTAGTTGTTTTTCTTCTGATTCATTTCACCCATATTGTTACTTATGTTTGCTACTAATTGATTCTTCTCAACCCTCTTGCACTTCACTCACTCCTGACATCTTGGTGGCAACAAGACATACCCCAAGTCCCCAAGTCTTAGAGACATCCCCATCTTGGAAATGCATAGTTTTTTCTGGGGTAGGATGTGTGTCTGTGGAACACTCAATTTCTCAGTTGTTTTTCTTTTGATTCATTTCACCCATATTGCTACTTATGTTTGTGGATAAATTTACACAGTAATACATTATCTATTTTTATTATATATTTTGGATGTGAGATTCTTGTTCATTACATTATTGTGACCATGTACAGATCTAATGGGATTTTAGATCTATTAAATATCATGGGGTGGGAAAATGGTTTATTTTTCTTCATAAAATATTTCTACAAGCTTGAAATACCTAGAGGCTTTATTTTTGTCACTAATTTTTGAGGAATGTTTATAGGTCAAAGACCCTACAGCCCGTGTAGAACATGAAGCAATTACATCAAAGATTGGGGAAGATCAGTTGTTCTATTTCCAGCAGAGGGGAATTGACCCAAAGAAAGCAGTAGCAACTATCATTGGTGGATTTTGTAGGAATGTATTCAATGAGCTCCCTCTTGAATTTGCAGCTGAAGTAAATCAACTCATGAGCTTAAAGCTTGAAGGCGGTGTTGGCTAGGTGTTTTAAATGTTGACTCTGTAACACTAGCCATTGACACTATTTTAATAAAGGAGGACATTGTATGCTTAAACACTAATGTATGTATAATGTTAATATTGGTACTTAGCATTTATGTATTTATCCTCTGCTTAGACAATAATTCTATACAATTTTGTATTAAATATGTAGTTATGATCTTGAAAATCATCCTAGATTATTGGATTTTTTTTTCTGAACACTTCACTAAGTGTGATGGGGTTTAGAATAAAGTTATGCCAAGGTTGAGGATTGGGATCAACAATTTCACTTTCTTCAATACACAAGGATGAGCTATTATAAAGATCATGATATATTATAGCTTGTAAAATTCTGGTCATTGAACTGGTAATGAATGAATGCTTTGTTTGTAATTTAAGAAATGCACACAGAAAATAAGTCATGACAGAATGTTAAGTATATTCTGTTAGATAGTCAGCAAAGATTTTTTTGAAAAAAGCATTTTGAAGGTTGGGTGAATGACACTGATCATACCATTACAAAGTGTCTTGAGTTTAACTATACATTAAATTATAACCCCTATTTTGTCCCAAATTTTTGTTATCTTATGCAAAATAGATATATATTATTATGAGGAAATAGAGGCAGTACTCTTCCCTGTGATAATGTTGCTACTTGAGAAAGGAAGCAGATTCAAAAAAGTTTCTTATTTTTGCATTAAATATAATGCTCATTGCAGTAGAATCTAAAGAATTTGAAGGAGCTTAACAGGCATGCATCTTCTCTATCATTTATCAGAATGTACATAGGGACAAGGTATGCATGTGAGTATCCTATTTGTGCATTTAGAAATAAGTACTCTTTGGTGCCATAAAATTGCATGTTACTGCATTAAAATTGGTTTCAATACCATAGTTGGAAAACTTGCCAAAACAAAAAATTTGCCAAGGCCTGAAAAAAAAATAAGAAAAACTCGTCCAATTTTCAGCAAGGCAAAAATCTCTAGAACTTAAAAAATTGCTAAAATTTAGTTAGAAGTGCATTTTTTTGCAAAATTAAATGAGAAGATGCATCCAATGAGTCAATAAATGAGAACACAAAAGAAACAAGCTAAGTCTAGATATATTTAAACACAAAGTGGGTACAAAATTGCATTCTCATAAGGAATGCAGATGGCTATGTAAAGACTGAAATTCCAAAAGAACTAGCCATATTAACAATTTTCATAAAAGATAATGGAGTCGGTCAACAAGTCAAAGGTTGAATGCACAAGTCGACTAGATACAAAGAGATTTCCGATCATATGCAATGAAAACACTATTTTAACAACAACCTCAACTTCATCTTTCAAGTCCATGAGTTTTGGGAATGAGTTTAGTGTTTTTGTAGGATATTAAAGATTTAATAAGTTCAACAACTAGATATAACACAAGCTACCAACAATCAATATCTAACTTCCACATGATGTTACATTTCAGCACCTAATAATCTTAACACAAGACCTATTTCAGTCCAAAAAGAGTGCAATGTTTTAGACACCTTCTAATCTATAATCATAATGATAATTGAAGATATTTCTCAGCCTTCCTCTGGCGTACATTCAACTACACATTGGAGGTCAAGAAAAAAAAAACATAGCTTAACACAATTCTCACCACTCATGTTCGACACAAAATCCAACTCGAAGGTTGTATGGTAAAGCTTACAATGTTCTTCTCCAACTAGAAAGGTCATGACAATCCTCATAAGAGACCAACTTATCTGGTCATTTCTGATTAAAAATATATATATTCTAAGAATTAAAAAGTTATCTTACGTTTACTTTTTTGTTGTCTAGAGGTTGTTCAAATCTAACATGAAAATTATCTAATTTTCTTGTTTTCGCAAAAAGCTATAGGAAGCTCAAGTAATCCTATTGCAGTTTGAAAGAGTAAAACAACAACCAAAAATAAAGCTATTAAGGAATGGTTTAAGTCCACATCTATTCAGCTTAACATAGATCCAATAAGAATTACACTCAAATATACAACAACGATACATGCCATGAGATTTGGAAAATATAAATAATGCATACAACACACTTAACCACACTTAAAATTTATTTCTGACACTATCATAAAATTTCATACACAAAGTTTAGGGAAATCTTCAAATCGTGCATTAAACATCAATTCATATCATAAATATAAGAAATCCAAAAGGAACTTGAGTGTTGATAGTTTTGTTTTTGACGATTTGATCTCTCTGTCCTCCCTGGCTATCTCCCTAATCCTTGCTAGCTAGTGTCTTTTCTTTTCTAAAACTTCTGCACTTTCCTATACTCTGTCGATGTTGGTGTCCGTCCTCTTCTAAATGCGTCCTTCCATGCTTTCAAATAGCTTCTCTTCTCTCCGATTTCTTTTACTGTTGCTCATTTCTATAGCTACATGATCTCCCCTCCAAGCGCATGTCTCGTCTTTCTTCTTATTCCCCCTCTCAACAATCCCCTCCTTTCTTTTATCCTAGATACTCTCATGTAAATTTGAAGAATGAGGGAGTTGGGCTATTTCCTTCTTCCAAAAGTTCTTGGACTTCTATTTTATCTTCCTTTATGGTTCACTCTCTCCCTGTGCATCTTCTTCCCAAAAGTTCTTCCTGCTAAGTTTATTTTATATTCTTTCCAATCTCCTGGTACTGCTTCCATCTCCTCCCTTCATTCTTTCCCATGTGCCCATACACAAGAAACTTCAACCTTCTCTTTGCTCCGCTCTCTGTAGATGCCACCATTTTTATGAGCTATCTCTGTTGTGGATCCCCAAGGAAGGAATTAAGTACAAAGATAGGAGAGGAGCACTGTTGGAAGCCCATTTTCCATCATAGCCTCACTCCGCCTGCACCTGAATGGGTTCGCTTCTCCCTCCAAGATGTTATGTTCAGCTCCTCTAACTTCATTACAACTTCTGTAGTAGTTATACAAAAAAGAATCCGATACATTGATTCATAGCATATGAATGTGATAACATGTAGCCTGGATTATTGTTTTTGGAGAGCCTGAAAGAGATGTCACCCCTTGAAATGCAATGATCATAAGATTTTCAGCCACCGCTTTTACAAGGAGATTTTTTTTATCATGCCTTCTTCCCCCGATCACCATGAAGTTCACCCCCTTCTTCCTTTAATGATAAAAAAAATAGAACAAACGGTTCTCTCCACTCCTCTTCTACTTCTCGAGCATGCCATCCTTATAGAATGCATAAGGGTCAGTTACTTAATGTCTAACTGTTACTTTTAATGCCCACCTCTGAGTTTAACGAATAGTCCAACATGTTATTCTTTCCCTTTAAATAATATCCAATCTTTGCGTAGCTATTTCTTGAATTGTTCCATGCAAGATTTTCTAATTAATTTAACATAAAAATAATGAAAAGAGTAATTATTGTAAATTTTGGGTTATGACAGGTTGGAAGTAAAATAGTAAATAGTTTTTGTAAAACTAAAAGTAAATAAATCGTTACAAATACATCTTCCTCTTCCATGTTATTATATGGAGCCTAATTAGACTCCGCAGTTAATTTTTCCCCACTTTTATCGGCACAATTTCCCCTCAAATTTTTTTGCAACTGGGGTTTGGGGGCAGCACCCCCAAGATGGGGTCAAGGGGCAGCGCCAGGAGTAGAGGGTCTGATTTTTCTTTAAAAATAGCTTTTAGAACTATACAAAGGCATCGAGAGTAGAGGGTCTGATTTTTCTTCAAAAACTACCTCAAATCTGCTTCAAATCAATGGAAATTAGTTTGCAAGGGTAAACTGAAACTTCATGATGTTAGACACAATTTTAAATACAAAAAAAAATACAACCACCTTATATAAACTTGCACTTTTTTTCCCATAGTTGTTCCCAGCCAACTCTAGAGTTTAATATAGTTTAACGACACATAACAGGTTTAATAATAATCAACTCAAAGTGCATTAAGATTATTTACTTGGTCATTGCCTTTCGTCAATGATTATTATACGTTGATCTATTTATGGTCATCAGTGACGATAATAGGTTAATTGATAAAATGAATATTAGATGAGGTCATTGTGAACATTACTACAGTCAATAACCCTGGATTGGTTGGCCAACTCCGCAACTTTTTCATTTCGTTCTCTAAGTACGTGCTCACTAATAATCCACTATGTGCGTCATATTCAAGTTGGTCGTTCTCTAATGTTTGGCATAGGAAATATTAGTGAATGTATTTGTATAATATTAATAAATGATATAATATATAATTATTATTATATATTGTTATTAATAAATAATATATTATTATACATTGCTATTTAGTATTATATTAATAAATACTATGTTATTTATATATTATTTTTATGACGATAGTATCGTAGATGATATGATATTATGATAATATTGTGAATGATATTATTTACAATATAATCAATATTATCTATTGTCAATTATTAATATTATTATATTAATAATAGATTATATTATATATTATTAATATTAATGATTAAATCCTATTCGAGGAATAGGACATTACAGTGCGCTCTTCCCAAAATTGCTTGTCCTCTAGCAATCTTAATTGAGTTTCTTCAGTCACACAATCTTGATATCATCTTGGTTTAGAAGAGTGGATTGAATAACCCTAAAACAAAACTTTCAACATGGGGTTAGAACTATAATATATTTGTAAATATAACTTATCAAATTTGGAAATCATAATATTCGATTAAAATACTAAGAACAATTCAAAGATGGAACTTATCTTGATGTTTTGTAGCCTTTTCCTTCTCCTTTGTCAAGTCTTGCCTTGTTCCAATATGAGTTTTGATGAATAATCCTTATAATCCATGTGAGAGACTTTATCTCTTCCCAGACCTTATGGATACCCTTTTAGGACACATCCATAATCCTTGGGAGAGACTTTATCTCTTTCCAAGCTTTTATGGATATCCCTTTAGGTCATATTCATCCTTTATAATTCCTAGTAGAGACTTTATCTCTTCCCAGGCCTTTATGGATATCCCTTTAAGATGTATCCATCTCTATAATCCTTAGGAGAGACTTTATCTCGTCCCAGGCCTCTATGGATATCTCTTTAAGATTATCCATCTTTATAATCCTTAGGAGAGACTTTATCCCATCCTAGGTCTCTATGGATATCCCTTTAGGACTATCCATCTTTATAATTCCTGGTAGAGATTGTGTCCCTTCCTAGGTCTCTATGGATATCTCTTTAGGATATATCCATCTCTATAAGAAACCTTGCTAGGGACATTACAGACTAGATCTACCTAGTTAAAGGATTTTAACAACACAATACATGTGTGTACTCGGTTAAGAGATTTAGCTAAGAATGGTTAAGTCCACTCTGTTAAGATATTTTGATTCTGCTTCAATGGTTAAATGGTAACAGGAAAATGTATATGTAATTATAAACTCTATCTTGCCTGATTCAGATATGTAATATATCAAATAGATATCACCTTCTTAGTGACGTATGTGTCCTTCTGTTTTTCTTGGTAGCCTTGTGTGTGTTCTGAAAAACTGAAAGCCTCTTTCAAACCTTATGTCAAAAACCCTTTGTCTAATCTTCTGATGTCCTTATTATGGCTACTGCTTCATGATACATTTTCATAATGACATCTTTACAACTTTTATGTCAAACTAACTTGACCTAATTAGGGTTTACAATATCTTAGAAAACCTAAGATCAATGGTGTAACAAAATAACCTAGATCTAACATTACATAGGAATCATCAACAATTCAATGATTACGTCCATATTTAATTTTGTCTTGATCTTGGTAAACCATTTTTTGATCGGTGTAAACGGTTTGCATTGATGTTTGTGCCATTTTAGATTACTATGTCATTTCTTATTTTACTTAGTGTTTACTGCATTCTCCATTCGATAATTAACTAGTGCTTGGTTCATATGAATGCTCAGTGATCAGTATGCTCCATACTCGGTAATTGTTTGTCGCTCAGTGAGTGTACTCGGTCAAACCCTTGTTCGGTTACCTTAGAGATCTGCCTTGTGGCTTGCTCGGTGTGTAGGCTTTATATGGTTGACTGACTGACTTGTTTGTCTCCTTTACTAATTGAATAACTGATTGATACTAATGACAATCCATTAATGCTCAAATAGGAGTAACATTCTCCCCCTTTGACATTAGTATCAAAACCTTATGTATATGTACCAACTTCCAAAACAAAATATATACAAAATCCAAAAATATACTAGCTCCCCCTTTGTGCATGCTCTTGGTGTGAAGTACATACTAGCATCTATATACATAGACTTTCTCCCTTTTTGAAATTAATGCCAAACAAAAATAATGTAATTACAACTTATCAAAAATATGTTGATGGGTTTTCTTGAGTGAATCCAAGATGTTTTCCCATTCCTCTTTCAGGTTTTCAAGAGCAATGTGCTCTAAATCGACTTGTGCATGCATGTCAAAAATGTTTTCTTGTATACAAATTTTCGAGGCAGCCACTAGATCTTTTGCCTTATTTACATGTCACTCCATGATCTTAAGATGGGGAAGCAACCCAGCCTAAAGCTCGGTGATTTGATCACTTATTGTATCTTTTTTCTTCCTCAAATCAATTCTCAACCATTGAAGTTCTTGAACCTTTGAAATATGCGTATAAAAAGCATTGGGCTCGATTAAAAAACTATTTGCACTAACCTTTATTTCTTTATCAAGTTTCTTGAGCTTCTCACTAATCTTGGTAATGAATTGGTCCACAGTGCATAACTTGTACAAAATTTGAATTATATGTTGAATGCTTATTTCAAGCTCGGCAATAACCTCTGAGAGCTTGACCTTATTTATTTCCATTTCCTAGCTTATTTTCTCTGCTAATTTGGATTGAATCTTTGCTTATGCCCACTCCTCCATTCTTTTCTCAGCATCTACATCGGGGGCATTGATATGTCCTATTAGAGTTGCAAGTTGATCAATGATGGGGGTTTCCTCATCAACATTGATGTCAGGGACTACTTGCATTAGAATATCTCTAACTTCCTCCAATATTTGTTTGCTCTTACTCTCCTTTTTCATTTTCTCCTGTGTCGCCTTCCTTGTGCATAATTCCCCATATCTTCTCAATCCTTCAAGGTCTAATGTCCTAGGGTCACATTCAGGAATTTCAATAACTTCATCAAGTGTGACATGACCCTTACCATGTTTCTTTTTCTTCTTCTTCTCTAGTGTTGGTAATTTGGTGTAAGGAATGAGAGATTTAATCTTTGGATTTGGCTTTTCTGACTCGGTAGACACACTTTCTTCCTTTTCTTTCCCGGTGACTGGTTTCTTGGTAGCTTGTCCTTGGGCATCTGTTGTGGTGTCTACTATAGTTGATTCTATAGGTGTATTCTCTTTTGGTGCGTGTGTTTTTGCTTTTGTATTCTCAGCCTCATTTGAAGCTTTATGCTCTATTATACCCTATCCCTTGGGTATATCCTTTGGTTTCTCTGGGGTTGAGCCTTCAGGTTCCTTCTTTGTGAGAATATCAACCCCTTGTACCAATATAGGTAAGTCACCTAGTATTTCACTTGTTGCTACCTCACTAGGTACATTCTCCTCGGTGGTGTCTGCAACAATGTTAATTTCTTCATCATCATTTACATCATTGGGATCTCCATTATTGATGCCTCAATTAAAACATCATATATCCCTAGTGTTACTAGTTGTTCACGAGCATCCTGTCTGTATTCATCATTGTATCCGTCAGGTAAAAATCAATAGAAATAGTATCATCTACTACCTTAGTATCGGATAAGTCGATTGGATCCTTGGTGGCTAAGTCTACATCATTTGAGTGAACTCCTTTTCCTTTCTTTGTGATCTTCTTCTCGGGAATGATATCCAATGCAAGTTGATCAGCTTTTGCTCAAGCTTTCAAAATTGTGGTCCATAGAAGCTTGTTGTTTTCATCAACTTCTTCAAGGTTTCCTACCAATATGTTAAGGGATCTACCCTTCATTAGGAACCATTTAGAGTATTTTTTCATTAATTATTCTCTCTTGGGAACTGATAGAGTAGGCATGGACAAAATCAATGAGTGCTCCGTCATTTTCTTCTTAGTGTGTAGGGCATATGTCCACCTGGCTGACACTTTCTCATATAGCTCTTTAGGAACATACCTAGAAAATTCAATAGGTACTCTTTTAAACTTAATCATCATTTGTATGATAGCTTCTTCAACTTTTTCATGATCCTCAGTAGTCATATATACATATTGACTTAAGTTAGGGTGAGTTAGACTCCCTATTTCCTTTATTCTATTTGCTAACTCATCTATCATTTGACTTTTATTTACAACAACTTCAAATTTACCTTGATCCTCTTCTTCATCATCTTCTTCATCAATATCATCTTTAGCTCTAATTAATCTTATCCTCATTTTAGGTTGCTTGGAGGTGACTTGGAAACCTCTCTTTTTCTTCTGATATGTTTTGGTGGGAGTTGGCCTTGATATTTTCACAATTCCTTTCTTCAGAGGTGGAGAAGTAGCTGTTGAGGACCTTTTCCTTGCTCTTGTAGGTGCTTCTTGTTTTATCTTCCATGTGTCCTTGACCGGTGTAGCTTGAATATCCTTGTCAGACTCAGTCTCCTCCTCATCATGTTCATTGTTGCCTATAAGTAATTGTTCCTCGATTGCCTCTTCAATTGGATTAACTTCTTATGTCTCTTCTTCTTATGCTTCATCTCCAAACTATTTTACCAAGGTGTCCATCATCTTCATGGATTTCCTACTAACCTTCACTCTGGCTAGATCCATCTTTATTCTTAGTTTGGCCTCTTCATAGGTACCGAACCTAGTAGCCTTTGGATCTTTGGGCTTGGCCAACAATGCTTGTATTGACTTAGAAGCTCAATCAATATCTAATTCATAGCCCATAGGGGTAACCAAGCAGTCATTGGTTCAACTGCCTTGATTAACATGGTGTCAGTGTCCACTAGGAAGTAGATATCATACTTATTTTTTTCTAGAAGCTGACCTAGTGTCCTGCTCCTTTGATGCATTCTTTCTTTAAATATTTCAAAATAAACATCCATTACACTGACAAAATTTTGACCCATACTTTGAATAAATTCACTAATTTGCATGATAGTCAGTCGATTGACATCCTAGTCAATATTACTGACTGAGGGAAAGAAGTTTTGCACATAGAAAAATATACAAATCAGTAGGGAACCAAACTTACATGTGTTTTTCTTTGTTGACCTTATGGTTCTCATATTCTCATCTAATTGTTTCGGTAGAAGCTCGGCTAGGTCAATTTGGAAACCTTTATTTACAATCTTGTAGGTTATGTCCACGGCTCCACATGGTACATTGTTCGGCTTGCTTGATTGAAATATTTTATAACTGACAACATAAGCTCTGAACCTTATCTCAAGATCAATAATTATGTTCACAACCATCTGATTAGAGATTTCAAAGTGATGCTCGGTGATTCTCAGTATCTCAGATTCCTTCTCTTGTAACTTATCATTCATTTGCCTTATATCTTCAATAGCCAAATTTCTTTCTTGTTCTGATTGCCTTGCATTGTTCATGACATCAATCATTCTGACCATTTGTGTCTCTTGACCAATCTGTAGAGCTTTCACTTGTTTAGTGAGATGTAGATTCTTTTCAGATAGATCTAATATGGTTCCTTCAGATGCATCAGATATGCTATCAGATCCAGATCCAAATGCCTCAAATGGATCATATATCTCTTCTTCATGATAATCAGTCTCACTATACTGAATTGCCATATCCTTCCTCTTGATTAGTAATTTCTTTAGTTCTTCTTTGGCTTCTTTTAATTTCTCAATAAAGATCTACATTTGTAATCTTTGATTCTCAATAGTCTTATCTAGCTTATATATTTCCATCCTTAGATCTTTCCTCTTAAGTGATTAAACTTCCTTAACAAGAGATCTAGCTCTGATACCAATTTTTGGGATTATGGAAAGATAAGTACTGAGAGGGGAGGGGTGAATCAGTACCTTCAAAACTTTTCAAGACTAAAACTTTGCAAGTGTAGATAGCATTTAACTGACTGAATCCATTGTCTAAAACATACATTCAAGTAACTTAAAATGTAATTTGCATGTAATCTAAACAATAAACCATTCATGAAAATTCATACTCATAACACAAATATTTTGGTATTGTAGAAACCCTTGCAAGAAGGTAAAAACTACGGTGGGGATGACACCCACAAATCTTCACTACTACAGTAACAAAGTATGTCGGTTAAGGATATAGATTGTGATCACTTTTAATAATCTTACCGTGTTAGGAGTAATAATTAGATTGAATATATGTACTTGGTTAAATGATTTTGACAACACAATACATGTGTGTAGTCAGTTAAGAGATTTAGCTAAGAATGGTTAAGTCCACTCTGTTAAGAGATTTGATTCTGCTACAATGGTTAAATGGTAACAAGAAAATGTATCTATAATTAGCAACTCTATCTTTCCTGATTCAGATCTGTAATATATCAATAGATATCACCTTCTTAGTGATGTATGTGTCATTCTATTTTTCTTGATAGCCTTGTTTGTGTTCTAAAAAAACTGAATGCCTCTTTCAAACCTTCTATCAAAAACCCTTTGTTTGATCTTTGGATATCCTTAGTGTGGCTACTCCATGATACATTTTCATTATGACATATTTACAACTTTTATATTTAACTAACTTGACCTAATTAGGGTTTACAATATCTTAGAAAACCTAAGATCAACGGTGTAAGAAAATAGCCTAGATCTAATATTACATAGGAATCATCAACAACTCAATGATTACATCCATATTTATTTCTGTCTCGATTTTGGTAAACCATTTTTTGATCGGTGTGAACCATTTGCATTCATGTTTGTGTCATTTCAGATTACTATGTTATTTCCTATTTTACTCAGTGTTCACTACATTCTCCATTCAGTAATTAACTGATGCTCGGTTCATATGAATGCTTGGTGATCAGTATGCTCGGGACTTGGTAATTGTCTGTCACTCGGTGAGTGTACTTGGTCCAACCCTTGTTCAGTTAACATAGAGATCTTCTTTGTGTCTTTCTTAGTGTGTAGGATTTATATGGTTGACTGACTATCATCTTTGTCTCCTTTACCGACTGAATAACTGATTGATACTAATGACAATCCATTAATGCTCAAATAGGAGTAACACATTTCAGGGCCCATATTTCATGAGGCTGACCTCGATTAAGAATCTAAAAAATAAACCCCCACATTAGGACCAAAGGCCACTAAAAAGAAGTGCCTTATGACAAGTCTGACCTAAGTCAGCCTATTCTAGCACATTTTATTTTATTTAGCTTGAGAATAAGGGGTGTGCACTAAAAGGGGGACTTGAAAATCTTATTTTGCGATAAAATTAGGGCAAATCTTGAAATTTAAAATGTATGTAAAAGGACCTAGGTGGAAGATGAATTATGTGATAGGGGGTAAAATGGGAAATCATACATAGAACTTAGAGAAATTCTCAATTTTTGAACAAATAATGTTGATTTGAAGGACACAAAAGGGATAGAAGGATGTGAAATCAATGTGGGAACCCATCGATGCTAAAATGGGACTAAAATTGAGTACCTAATAAAGGTGATTAATTTTTAGGATATAGATTTATCCCCCACTTTAGAGGGAGTATGAGTCCACCTCATGCTCATGGTAAAGTAGAAGAAATTAAAAAAAGATGAAGATCATGGATAAACTACAAGGAGATAAGACATTGCTAAATTTAAGGAAATAAGGCCCCAAAACATGGATCTTAGCTCGTACATCCATATAAAAGAATACATAAAATAATAATAAATGTCTAGTGCTTACTAATATTCCCAATCAACTAGTTGAAGAAACCTTGCTAGAGAAAATATCTCAATTTCTAGCATCACTCTCAAGAATCTATTGCAAGAACATAAGTGGTCACTTTAAAAGAGAAAGAGCATACATCAAAGATAAGATAGGACTCCATAATCCAATCCAATAGAAAAGTGTGTTATGCCATGGAACCATGGAGGAGAGATCAAGGCAATCATGGATAACACATTCTAGGCAAATTATGTTGTACTAGGTGATCCATGAGAGAGAGAGAGAGAGAGAGAGAGAGAGAGAGAGAGAGAGATTTCCTTAGCCTAGTAAGATTGTTTGTCTTACTGTGAACCACACAAAGAGAGCACCACAAAGGATGGAATTGAAATGTCTAGCAATCTGTGTTATGTTAGTTCAATCCATCAAGGATTTATCCTTAAGGAAAGTTTATCCAATAAGGGATCCAAAAATTATATAGTCAAAGGACCAAGAGTTGATAGTCTAGTGAATTGTGTTACACTGGTCAACCCATGGAGACAGATAGGTCAAATTGTCTAGAAATTTATGTTATACTAGTCAACAAATATAGAAAATGTGAAAAAGGAGAGTAACCCAGCCCTAGAAAATTGTATTATGCTAGTGTACTCTTCCTATTATTCTCAAAGGATAGGTTGAATAGTCTAGCAAACTATATTGTTCTAGTCAACCCCATACCGAAAATGTGAAAAAGGAGAGTAACTCAGCCCTAAAAAATTATATTATGCTAGTATACTCTTCCTGTCATTGTCAAAGGATAGGTCAAATGGTCTAGTAAACTATATTATGCTAGTCAAACCAATCCTAGAAATGTGAAAAATGAGAGCAACCCAGCCCTAGAAAATTGTATTATGCTATTGTACTCTTCCTATCCTGATCAAAATATATGCAATAAGGAGGGTATGTATGCTGCCCCTTAAGATGAAAAAATAAGTACTATTTTGGCAGATTAAGGAAATTATGAACAAGGATAAAGTAGTTTTAACACCAAGACAATATCCATAAGCAACACTGAGTCCAAACCAAATAGGTCAAAAATCCTATGAGTTCATGGAAGGGATGAATGCAAAGAGATACAATGCAAGAAGTGTAAAAGGGATCCTTGTGAAGGATGACACACTATCTAGTCTCCAAAATAAGGGACTTGATTACCATGGAAACCTAATAGCAAAAAATGGAAAGAGGCTATGATCAAGGTTGAATATTCACAATGAAAACAAATATTTCTATGTAAGATTTGATGTCACATGATAGACAAATACCACTTATGTAAGGGAAAAGTGGATCCTTGAAGAGGATGAGAGAGATTGATAAAATACCCTTGCCCCTAAAGTGTGGAGAAAAAGATACGGAGAAATAGGACCTATTATGGTACTCACAAAGTGTGATCACACCATGGATGATAATGAGCCCCTAAAACAATGTTACATAGTGTGGAGTAATATAATAGGGACTTAGATGTTATTGAAAGAAATGAGGATTGAAATATAACTCATTGTGACATGATATATGAATAATATCATTATCAATGAGTTGTTTAATTTTGTAATGTAAAGCTTGACATTCATTAGTAGAGTGATCATAGTATCAGTGATACATGCAGAAAGGAAGATTCATAAGATTTTGACTATGATTTTTTTTTTTCTATTTAGGCCTAGTAATCACCTTGTCATGAACAAGGTTAGGCAAAATCATTTCTTGATTAAAGGTAGATGTAGAAGAAGTGTTAGATGATAAAAGAGAGGATGCGTACAAATAAGGAGACTTGAAACCAAACCAAATGCTTCAATAGGTTTCTCTCTATTCTAAATGCTTTGTTGCACACATCCTAAACATGTTTAGCATTGTGATTCACAATGGTGTTAATAGTAACTATTTGTGGCTTCTTGTAAGCATTAAATACTAATCCATAAGAATGTTCATGCCCCTCATTTCCTAAGGGCACTTGAATTCCTTCTTCATGTTTTATGCATTCATTCACATTGAATCCATGTTTTTCTAGTAAATGATAACCAATACCATGACAAGAAGCCATATCAAAAATAGCTAATGGGGCCTCGTAGGTCACCATGTCATCATCATCATCAATTTTTAGATATTTTTTAGGAATGGAAGAAGAAACAAAATTGTTACTAAGGTCATCACAAAGTGGAGTTGTGGTATTGGATTCTTTGTCAAGTTTAGAATGTTTAAGGTTCAATGTTGAGACTTTGTATTCTCCAATATAAGTTGGGGTGAAATCTAAGGATCCCCAATTGTCATCCAAAAGGACACTAGTATAAAGAGGATCATACTTAGGTTATTGATCTTGTTCTTCTTCGATAGACATAGGTTTAGTGCTTTCTTCAACATTCAAACAACTGTTTAGCTAATCACCCGCTACAAGAGTGTACATCAAATTGTTATAGAGAAACTTGACTATTCAATCAAGATTAGAAGGAACAACATGCATAGCATGTAACCAAGGTATTCCCAAAAGAAGGTTATAATTAAGAGGTCCATGCATCACATGATTGGGAGTGTCTAGAATAACCTTAATAAGTAATGTGATAATGCCTAATGTTTTCTTAACAATATTGTCAAAGTTACGAATGGGAATGTAATCAGGTTTAATAGTTGAGACATTAGCTTTGATCTCTTTCAACATGTCTATACTTGTAAGATATAAATCTCTCTCTCTCTCTTGTTTAGGGATATATTTTTATATGTTTTTTTTTAGCTTGGGGGGTTTGTGTGTGTTGAAGGAGTGTGGGATGTGATGGAAAATGTTGTGGACATACAAACTTAATAAAACATGAATACTTACTTGAAAGAGGAACAGATTTGGAAATCACTATTTTCTGGTGTCTGTGTTCAATTTTGAGAAATTTTGCAATTGGACCTGGCCTGGAAATGCAAAAATAGAGGAAACCCAGAAATCTTATACCTTTCTGAGCAAGATCATCCTTGACCCTAGACAGGAGTAAGATCTTACCCCGGGGTACAATCTTACCCAAAAAGGTCATCCTTGACCTACACAACTTTGACATAATTTCTGTTCGTGGATCCCAGAAGTTTGCCGAAAATGGTACTCAGATCTGAATTGCAACTCACTGTCCCGCACCTGTACCTGCAAGAAAAAGAAGGTTTTTTTTCATTTCAATGAGGGGTTTGCCTTGGTCAAACCCCAGTTTGGAATCAACCTTTAAAATAGAATTGAAATAGAGAATGCTAGAAAGTAGTAGAAGTAGATCTAACAACAAAGCTATGATACTCAATAAATATGCAATTGTATTTGAAATGTAAACAAGTATGTTAATATGAAAGCTTGGATTCAACACCAAAAAATGTAAATTAAAACCTCCATGATCGTATGATGGGAATCCACCTTGAGGAGAGAATGAATAGATCTTGAAGATGAACAAAAGATCTTGAAGGAAGATCACACCATCATGATGGATAGATCTAGGGTTTGAATTGTGAATCTTGAATGCTTGAACCAAATCCCTCCAAAGGCTTGAATGCTTGAATCCTTGATCTTCAATGGAGAACTTGAATTCTTGAATTCTTAATTGAAAATTATTTCTTGAAGGATGGAGTGCTCGATTGAGATATGACAAAGGATTGCAAAAGATGCTTGATAGTGGAGGATGAAAATGAGAGAGGGAGGCTTCCTTTTATACTATTATAGGGCACAAACTTCTAGAGAGGCCGACATAGGATAATTAAATTCCAATATAGCCTTAACCCCTAGAAATGGACCTAGATTAAATACAATTTAAGATTTTACCATTCTGAAACCCGAAACAACCGACCTAAAAGCGGGAAAATAAACTTTTAAACTTCCCCCCACATCCGGCAAACTTTTCAATGAAAAGGGGGACCTGGGTCAAGGATGAGGTCAAATTTGACCTAGGTCAAAGTTGAGGTCGACTTTAACCTAGGTCAAGGTCGAGGTCAACCTTGACCCAAGGGTTTAGGACCCTTGGAAAATGAGCTAGAAGAGGAAAATAGTGCCCGGGGAGGCCCAAACAGAGCCCTATATAGGCATAGAAGATGGGAAGGGAGCATAAAACAAAGGACAACATGATGATGGCCCCAAAACACCCCCTAAGTAGGGCTAAATGTTCTTAACATGGAAGTGCTTCCATTTTAAGACGATACATTAAGCCCCCACTTTAGCGAGAGTATGGAAATTGAACATGCTCACGGTAAAGGAGAAGAAAGATCCAAGTGGATTCGCAACGAGATAGAATAACACTTAATTAAGGACACAAGCCCCCAAAATAAGGATTCTAACTCAACATACATGCACGAGGGTGCGAAAACAAATACAAAACTAAAAACAAACCCAAATCAACTAGTAAAGGAAACCTTGCTAAGAAATGCCTCCTATACTAATATCATATTTGGAAAGCTATCATAAAAGAATAAATGATTACATAAGAAAGACAAGAGAAACACTATAAATAACATAGCTTCATGATCCAATCCTACTAGCATGAAAGTGAAAAAGAGAGAAAAGAGAAAGTTATTACGTCGCCTAGTAAGATGCCCACCTTACCATGAATCACCCAGGAAGGAGAGCCCAATAGGTAACAAAACCTGATAGTTCACCCAACAAACTGTGCTTGCAATTGTAGTGTGTCTTCTAATGGCTTTTGGAATACCCATAGATCCACCTTCTTGTATCACTATGAATATAAAATGTGTGTCCCTTCAGGATTTAGCAACTTATGTGCATTACCTTCTACGGATTTAGCATATTGAAAATTTTAAAATGTGTGTCTCTTCAAGATTTAGCAACTTATGTGCGTTACCTTCATAGGATTTAGCATATTGAAAATTGAAAAATGTGTGTCTCTTTAGGATTTAGCAACTTATGTGTGTTACCTTCAGAGGATTTAGCATATTGAAAATTGAAAAATGTGTGTCTCTTCATGATTTAGCAACTTATGTGTGTTACCTTCAAAGGATTTAGCATATAAATGAAAAACTATAGTACAAGGGAGACCCTATATATGCTCCCCTCCTTATTGTGGCTGTCTACTGGATAGGATAATGAACAGAAAGAGGATACCTACTTCACAATGTAAGGAGATATCCTATTTAACAACAATGTACACTATATTCTTCGCGAAGGGTATTGACCCTTACATCCAAGATTATAGATAATCGTGAAAAAGGATATGTCACTCATGGAAATAGTATCCTCAAAGAAAGAGATCTTAAAAACAAGACCCCCATCATAGAGGAGTTCTTTTAGATAAAATATCATCTTTCAAAGATGAACCAATCGGGAACGAAGATTCAATCATCAAGCCCCTTGTAATCAAGAGGAAGAGGAATCTTTGAAATGAGGGAAACAACTCTAATCACCAAAGCAAGGGCAAGAGTTTATAAAGAACATAATTTGCACAATAAAGAAGAGGTGATGACATAGGACAACAACCTCTCATATAAAAGGATATCCATGGTCAAAACATCAGTCAATATAATGAAATAATGTTACAAGATAAACAAATGACATTAAGCTAGGGAAAGTAGACCCCTAGACAAAGAGAAATAAGGAAGAACCTTGCCCCCCAGGGATGAAAGCAAGGGATACCTTTGCAAAAAGTCTTTAGAAAAGATATCTTGAATACTAAAAGAGAATCTATGGATGATTATAAACATAATACAAAACCATAGAGAGAGAGGATAGAAAGAATACCAATTAAGCTCAATAAAAATCCTAATGGATCCTAGGAGACTGGATGGAAATACATCTCTTGCCCCCTAGTCTAGAGACAAGAGGAGAAGAAATCTATATTATATCAGAATAAGGGGTATCCCCTATATCAAAATTATGAAGGAATTGTAAAACTGCACGAGAGTGAGATATAATTCCTAAAGCATCTCTTTCTCTAACATATAACTTGAAATGCACACAATCAGCAAGTAAATGTGTATTACTGTAATGAAAAGGACATTTATACTTATGTAGAGCATCTATCGACATAGGTTTAAAAATTTCTTTCTTAGAATTCATCAACTGAACATACACCTTCTTAGCTACCTCTTGACAAATATCAAGGCTATCTAAGGTAGGTGTAGGGAGAAGAGGAGAACGACGATCAACATCAACCACCTTGATTTGTGATTGTGAACAACCAACACCATGCATATCTTGTTGACCTGGGGTATATGAACTGGATACTTAATACCATGCTCATTAACACCAAGCCCTAAACCTCTATAACCTTGTTTAGTCATCATATTATATCCTGTAGTATACATATCATGTAAATCTTCTACAAGAGGTGATTGTTTATCATGTTCATGAGTAAAGGTTGTATAAGGTGGAATAATAAGTTTAGAAGAATTTTCCTTTCTCTTCCCTTTAATATCTTTTTGGATTGGATAAGAAGGGGAAGGTAAATCCAATAATTCTTGCACATCTGCATCATGAACTATAGTTTGAATCCCATCATAAGTATGAGAAGAAATAGGGATAGTGGATGGAGAATTAGGCATATTAGGAATGTTGGGAATTGGATTAGGGAGATTAGGAACTATATGAGGAAGTATAGGAACTATATTAGGAAGTATTAGGATTAGGAAGATTAGGAGATGGTGTATCATCTACCAAATTCTTCACATAATCCAAAAGATTAATAAGTCCTCCACATAATTCTTTAATGAAAGTTTTGAAAGTAGGAAGACTAGTATCGGTCAATCTCATAATAGCATAGGCTAGTGAAAAATGAAGAGTAACCAACATAATGAAATGAATGATACTCTCATAAACATCATAGGTATGGTAAATAGATGCTAAGAGAAGGGTAATAAAGAAAATAATCACACACCAAAGCATCTTAAAGATCTTCATAGTAAATGAAATGCAAGAAATATTTTTGTATTTTGTTGAATATATGGATTTTTTTGTGTTTTTGAATTTAAAATGCATGAGCATAAAATAAATCTAATCTTAAGGAAAGAAAGAAAAGAATATAACACCAAAAAGAAAGAGTTGTCTATCGCAGGTTCACCAAAATGTAAGATATATATATATATATATATATATATATATATATATATATATATATATATATATATATATATATATATATATATATCTTATTTAGGGATATATTTTTATATGTTTTTTTTAACTTGGGGGGTTTGTGTGTGTTGAAGGAGTGTGGGATGTGATGGAAAATGTTGTGGACATACAAACTTAATAAAACATGAATACTTACTTGAAAGAGGAACATATTCATAAATCACTATTTTCTGGTGTCTGTGCTCAATTTCAAGAAATTCTGCAACCGGACTCGGCCTGGAAATGTAGAAATAGAGGAAACCCAGAAATCTTCTATCTTTCTAAGTAGGGTCATCCTTGACCCTAGACAGGGGTAAGATCTTACCCTGGGGTACAATCTTACCCCAAAAGGTTGTCCTTGACCTGCATAGCTCCGACATAATTTCTATTCACAGATCCCAAAAGTTTTTTGAAAAGGGTACTCAGATCTGAACTGTAATTCATTCTCCCGCACCTATACCTACAAGAAAAAGAGGGTTTTTGTTGTTTAGATGAGGGGTTTGCCTTGGTCAAACCCTGGTTTGGAATCAACCTTTAAAATAGAATTGAAATAGAGAATGCTAGCAAGTAGTAGAAGTAGATCTAACAATGAAGCTATGATACTCAATAGATATGCAGTTGTATTTGAAATATAAATATGTTAATATGAAAGCTTGGATTCAACACCAACAAATGTAAATCAAAACCTCCATGATTGTATGCTTGGAATCCACCTTGAGGAGAGAATGAATAGATCTTGAAGATGAACAAAGGATCTTGAAGGAAGATCACACCATCATGATGGATAGATCTAGGGTTTGAATGATGAATCTTAAATGCTTGAACCAAATCCCTCCAAAGGCTTGAATTCTTGAACCTTGATCTTCAATGGAGAACTTTAATGCTTGAATGTAGATGATAGCTTTAATGCTTCCTTGAAAATGCTTTCTTGAAGGATGGAGTGGTTGATTAAGATATGGCAAAGGATTGCAAAAGATGCTTGATAATGGAGGATGAAAATGAGAGAGGAAGGCTTCCTTTTATACTAGTCTAGGGCACAAACTTCTAGAGAGGCTGACATAGGAGAATTCAATTCCAATTAAGCCTTAACGCCTAGAAATGGACCTAGATTAAGTACAATTTAAGAGTTTACCATTCTAAAACCCAAAATAGCCGACCCGGAATTGGGAAAATAAACTTTTGAACTCCCCCCGCATCCGGAAAACTTTCCAATGAAAAGGGGGACCTGGTTCAAGGATGAGGTTGAATTTGACCTAGGTCAAGGTCGAGGTCGACCTTGGGTTTAGGACCCCTAGAAAATGAGCCAGAAGAGGAAAATAGTGCCCAGGGAGGCTCAAATAGAGCCCTAAACAGGCACAAAAGATGGGAAGGGAGAAAAAAATAGAGGAAAACATGATGATGGCCCCAAAACACCCCCTAAGGAGGGCTAAACATTCTTAACATGGAAGTGCTTCCATTTTAAGATGATACAATACTACAAAAATTAAGTCCAGATCCATTATCAACTAAGGTCCGACAAATGAGAATACCATTGATAAGGACATATACCATAAGGGCATCATATTGATTTTGGACTTCTTTATAAGGTAAGTCATCTTGAGTAAACACAATTTGAGGTGGGACAAGAGTAGCATGCATGCATTGCAAATGAATTGATGTTGTCTTGATTAGGTGGTGGAGTTGGAAGAGTAGTTAAAGTTTTTTCAAGGCTTCATGATATGTAGAAGATGTGTGAAGAAGTTCCCAAAGAAATATCTTGGTATGGGTATTACAGAGTTGTTATATTAAGTCATGCTCCTTTATAAGATTTTGGGAAAGATGAGGTGGAGGAGGAAGCACCAGTTGAGAAGGTGTGAGAGAAGTAGGTGTATCATCTTAAAATGGAAGCACTTCAATGTTAAGAGCATTTATCCCTCTGATTAAGTGGTTTAGGGTCATGATTGTTATCTTTGCATTCTCCCTTGTCTTCCACTTCTTCTCTGCACTTGATTTCTTCATTCTAGGTGAAATTAGGGTTAAGGTCTTAAGGAATTTCTTGATTTTCCTCTTTCCATGGCTCCATTTTCTAGGTAGGGTTCAGAAATGAGACCTCCTAGTCCTTCATCATATCATTTCGAGGATTTTATATCTATTCCAGACACTGGGTCCTGATTTGACATCAATTTCCAAGTTTCTGGCACCCCTGGAACTCCTATTGCAGAACCTGACAAAGTTAGGGTTTGAGGTCAAAGTCGACTTCGACCCTGACTAGGTCAGGGTTGACCTCGACCTTGACCGGTTAGGGTCGACCTCGACCTTAACCTCTTCCTACCAGAATTTCAAAGTTTCATTTGCCAGTAATTTATCTTTCGGGAAAGTTATTTCTCGCTTCTGGGTCGGCTATTTCAGGCTCCGAAATGGTAAATCCTTTAATGGTATTTAATCAAGGTATATTTTTTAAAGGTGAGGACCTAATTGGGATTTAATTCTTCAAGGTGGCCCATCTAGAGGAGTGTCCCCTAGATCACTATAAAAGTTAGGAGGGAACAAGTGAACTTCAGATCTGGATTTTACTATCACAAAAATGTCAAGAACATAAACTGTTCTAGATATGGAACCTTGAGACTTGTATTTTTCAACTATGAAATTTGCAGATTCCCAGGATGATGCTGACTCAAGTTGGCCTTGTCCAAAAAACTTGGCCTTGTTATAAAGAGTCCAAATTAGATGATCTCTGTGAAGGATTTGAGACTGGTTTCGAAACTCTAAAATTTTGGATTCGAAACTCCAACAACCTATTCCTACACAAAAGAAAAATGGAAAAAGGTGGAAAGGGGCTTCCCTTGGTCAAGACCATATATAGGAATTAACCTTGAAATTGAAGTTTCATAAGGAAATTTAATCTAGACTTGAAACAAAAATTACCTTATACCTCAATGATGCAATGCCTCTTTGGAGATGATCACAAGTGTTAATGCAATAGCTTGGACTTCACAAAAACCTAATAGGAAATCATGAAACCAAACCCTTGAATGATGAATGTTGTATTTTTCCATAATATTGGATTGAGAAAGAAAGAGAAGAAGAAAACTTGATGGATGAATGTAGGTCTTCTCCCTTGATTGAAAACTCCTTTGCTTGATCTCCAATGGGGATAGAAGCTATACCTATGGAAGGAAACACTTAAAATGCATGATGGAAATGATGGATTGAAGCCTTGAAATGATTGATGGATTCCTTATACTTGGATGCTTGATGGGATTGAATGCTTGATAATGGATGCCTTCACTAATGGATGTTTTCTTTCTTGCTTGAATGTACAATAGATTGCTTGATAATGCTTGCATGGAGATGAGATGTGAAAATGAGAGGAAGAGGTCTCCTTTTATACACATTTTAGGGCCAAGATTTTGTGAGGCTAACCCCAATTAAAGATCTAAAAGATAAACCCACGCATCAGGCCCAGAGCCCACTAAAAATAAGAGATAAGGCCGACCTAAGTTGGCCTAGTCCAGACATATTTTATCTTATTTAGACCGGGACTAAGGGGTGTGTGCTAAAAGGGGGACTTGAAAGCATTAGTTTTCTGACAAATCAAGGCAAATCTTGAAATGTAAAATGCATTTAAAGGGACCTAGGTAAAAGCTGAATTATGTGATTGGGTGAAAAATGGGAAATCATGCATATAACTTAGAGCCATTCTCGAGTTTTGAACAAATGTTGATTTGAAGGATGCAAAAGGGCTAGAAGGATGTGAAATCAATGTGGGGACCCATAGATGCTAAAATGGGGCTAAAAATGAGCACCTAATAAGGGTTCTTACTTTTTAGGATGATAGAAGGGGTCATGTTGATTCCTCCTTTATTCCATTACATACACATGCTAGTTTTCATTTTTTAAATCTATTTTGGAGATCAATTTTTACCATGAGGTTTTATCCCTCTCTACGATGGTAAGGGATCTAATTATTTTTCATGAGTGCCTCATTAGGCCTTGTATTTGGGACCCATCCATGCATTTGATGCATTTTACACTTTATCATGTTCTTTAAGTTGCATTTTAATGAGTGTTGGTGTGAAAAAGGTTAATCACCTAATTAATTATTATTAGTACCTATTCAAAATAGGAAACTAAGATTACTCCTTTCATTATTTTTATCTCCAATCATAGGATCGAGGCATATGTGATGATCTAATTATAAAATAAGTTTTCAAATAGGTTTTCATTTTTAACCTCACATGAAATTTTTATCATTAAGATTATAAAAATTATTATTTTCTTTCTAATAAAATCCTAGGATTCATAGCAAATCAATTGATTTTATCTTGTGTGGTAGGATATTTTGATCGTAGGTGATCTTTAGGGTGATATGAGAGTTCAATCATAAACTCTAACATTTAGTACCCAAGAAACTTTTAGTAAAAGTTATTAGGTAGAACTAATGAAGGATAGGGCCAATGGTGTCCCATATAAAATTATAGAAAATCATGAGAGAAACCATCACAATTAGAATTTTTCATTAGCCAAAAACATTAATTGTCTAAGATTCACCAGCATAAGTTTTTGGTTACACAAGGTCCATTTCACAATAAAGAACCTATGAACAACCACATTAACACATTGTTGTATAGTTTGATTATTTTCTAAAGAAAGACCTCGAGACTAAAACACCACAATGGATGAGAGACAAAGGTATGAAGAATATTACTAAGTGTAGAGAATACCTACTGACCTTTTTCAATCCACTTGATTTTTAAGGAACTTGACAAAATTGAAGAGATTGAAAAAATTATTTGAAAACTTTACCCTTAATATTGAGCCAATAAATATGGTCCTTAAATTGAGCTCTTCAATTTTTATGACAATTAATAATTTTATTTTATTGGTAAAGTTTGGCAACATGCAATTGTAGAGTAGGAGATAATGAAAATCCCTCCAATTTTGGGGAAACACAAAAAAGTTTCAAGGTGGTGGAATCATATGAACAATAATACAAGAATGCTAGTTGACATCTATTTTTGTACAAAAAAAGTGTTGTCCATTGCAAATGTCCACAATTGCAACCAACTAATCACACTAAGAGGATGTTCCAAATGCATATATTATGGGTAAGAATGGAATTATGACTCAATGGATATGTGTGGAGGTAAAATTGCATTCTAATGGTCTTGGGCATCATAGTTTGCCACTAAATACAAACCAAACTAGAAAATAATTAAAAAATGATAAAATCCACAAAGGCTCCATAGGTAATTGGAAATAGTTAGCAAAGGAAAGTTAGGGTATCTTGAGATGACCTTGTGAAGAAGTTTGAGAATTATTTTTGTACTTGAGTACAAATTTATCTACATATACCGTAGGCGATATGAATGATGAACTAACATTTGAATAAAACAAATCCAATTCATCACATAGATAATACCAAGATTCTCTTTAGCTAGCTATCCACCTCATAGATAATACAATGCATTTATCATAATCTATATCAACCATATTTAAATCCTAAAGATAACCAAGAACTAATGCAAAGGGATTCCACAAGATACTAGAGATGATATCTTTCACTAATGTTATTTAAAGCATAAATGTTAACATCCTTGAGGGAGTGGTTATTAGTATTGAAGAGAACCCACAAAGCATGACTAGTGGAGTCACATTTATGATCTACTATGTGCCAAAACCATCTATAAGATATAAAAATGATAATTCTTCCTCAACTTGGCTCATGATCACCATGCAATTTTATTTTTGGCCATATGACATGAGAAGAAATAAAATACAAAAAACTTCAACTTCTGCAAACAAAAAACATCAAAGTTGGGAAATATTTGTCAAACAACTCACATGATCTATTTCCTATTGGGATTAGTTAGGCCCTAAACACTCCATAAAAATAAAATGCATCGAAGATGGGAACTGGGAGTTACATAACTGTTATTAAAGATATCCTCTTTTATGAGTCACACAAATTATGGTAAATTAATTGTAACGAATGACTTCATATTTGGCATAAATTCCCCTTCCTTAGACACATTACCTAGACGACATGAGTAGTGAGAAGCTAGAGGAGAATGTGACAAGTAAGTTGTGTTGGAAGAGAGAACACTAGTAGGGAGCAACATTTTGTTAAATTGAGGTTTATTTGTTGCTTATATTGACTCCCATATGGGTTATTATATAACATGTTTAGCATTGTAATGCTTTAAAACTTGAGGCTCAATGACCAACTATTGAGGAACAACACCTTTAGTTCCAAGATGGCAATTGTTACTTCTATTATTATTGTTTCTTAAAAGTGCATGGTAAAATTTTTAACGCGATCGGTGATGCTGACATGACACGCCCTTCGACTCCACATGAAATGCTTTGGACCTAGAGCTATGAACTAGTGATGCCATAAATGAGGGACCTTATCCCCTTATTACACAACAGAGCCAAACCTGTGAGCACATTGGATCAACAAAGGCACAAGCCCGCGATCACAATGGCCCAACAAATGTTTGAACCTAGGTGGGGACAATAACAACACCACCACTTAACCAACACATTAAGTGGTGAACCCTAATTGTTACTTCTAGTATTTATTATGGTCTAGCCATCCTCATTTTTTTGAGGAGGAGAACCCTTAATAGATTAATTGGCTTCATGTTAGAAGAATTGTATAACCAAAGACAATTTTCACATCTTATAGTTTGAGGATTGAAATTATTATAAATGATTTGTCAAATCAAGGTACAAAACCCTTTAAGTGATGCCTTGGTCTCCTATCTAGATTTTGGTAGAATCCTTAAGGTCTTTAGATAGGTTGACTTCAACACCAACCCTTTTTTGAGGATGAGTAGGAAGAAGAAGAAAACCTTATTGATCAACATAAATGATATGTTCCATGAAGTCCCTATATGATATAAAAGAAGCCATAATGGCAAAGGAATACTAAATAGCTTTGACCTAGATTTGGACTCAAAGGTGAAATTTGTTATATATAACAAAGTCTCAAGTCCAAGTGGAAATAGCTAATAAATAGACATGAATGTACTAGGGGCCATGTCAAAAGGTAGCCTTAATGAACTTAACTCAAACAAATTAAAAAGAAGGAAACCACTAGTAAGATATTAGATGACCTCCACATGAACCTCATGAGGAATCAAGGTGGAGTGACCCAAGTCTTTAAGGGCTTGTTTGTTTGTTGGAATTAGATTGGAATTGGGATTGTCAAATCCCAGAATTGACATTTTCGATGTTTGTGTTCATTACATGAAACTGGAATGGGGATTTGTTAATTCCCATTTACCCCCAAAACCAACATTTGAATCTTCCATCTAAATAGGTGGAATTGGAAAATCAATTCTAATTCCACTTAAATGGGAATTGGGGGTAAAACAAAATTTATAATATTTTGAAATCCACATGCAAATAACATTTTCCATCTTCTCATTATGAATTCTAGGTGAATCAAATGGTTCTAGCCATATTCCAAAAACCATTTTCTGGATTTAAAACTTTCAGAATTGTCAAATACTAGAATTTGACAATTCCAACGTTATAGACCCTAAGACACTTGTAGAAGAAATTCTAGCAACATAATATAGAACAAGATTATAGTTCCAAAGCTATTTACAAGCATTGCCAAAATCATGAACAAACAAAACAACATTTGGAACATAGAATTACCTTGTGAATGACTTCTAAATTTGCAAAGGTGTTTTAGTGCCATTTCTCTACAATTCCAATACAAAGATTGAACAACAAAGGTTTTTTAGTGCCATTATACAAAGATTGAACGTCAAATACTCAACTAGTATAATTAAGATGATTTATATAGAAAACAACCCATAAACAAGATAACTAAAACTTAGTACACTACATTTATTCTTGAAACAAAAATGACGAGTGAAAAAATGAATGAAATAGAATTAACAACCTATTCACACCAATCCAAACCGAAACTGTAGCTCTCTATATCCAATATTACAACTCGAAAATATTCACCTATTTCTGAATTACCCGATTTTAAATAAATATCTATTTCTGTGCTTTAATCACCAACATGTTTTCCCGACTCGCATAAGTCAAAACAACGGCACTTAAAATATCAAAAAATCATTGGACACCAACCAGAATAACAGACACGGAAGCAACCGGGGCCTGAAGGAAATACCAGAAAAACTGGTACATATTCAAATCCCTACCGAACATAACAGAGCTGCAATTGCTTTAAATTATTCCATCGTCTTTGTGCCTCCTTTCGTCCATAAATGTAAGCACACTTTTTGTTGCATCTCAGCCGATTCGTTTTACTTCTTCGTAAGTTCATCAAGGTCGCTTGTTATATTATGTGTGCGCGCGGATGCTAGGGTTTGTATTTCATGTGTGTATGTTCGAGCCGCGCATAAGATATCTCAAACAAAAATAAATTACATTTGGAAGTTCAGCTTTTGCTGCAAGGTACACAGTTTTAAGGAATTAACCACCAAATGCTTCTAAACGAGCAAAAACATTACAAGGGATGTATAACATATCGTGATATGTATTTAATTGGGTTTTTATTGTTTCTTTTAACTCATAACAGAGTTGAATCAACTTTAGATGCACAGAGTAGCTAGAAAACCTTTGAAACCAAAAACTTCTGCAATTTTGGTGAATAGAAAATAAGATACCTTCTAATTGAAGAAAATAGATCATATGAGAGGGTATTGTTCAAGATGTTTATTGTCATCGACGTTGCGTCAGTAAGGATGTAGTCCGGCTCCTATTTTATTATTGAGGTCAGTCCCATGGAATTGCGAAAACTTTGAAACACAGATATAGGAATAAAATAAATATTTTTCCGTAACATCGCAGCCCCACATTTTAAACTCACGAACAGCCGGGGACTGATGAAGAGGGAAGCTGAATTTTTCTGTCAGTTTGTTTGCATACAGCTCCTAAAATTGCTCTCTTTCACTGAAAATTTCCCACTCTATTAGTTTTAAAAATCAATAGGATCACTTGCCCGGGAAAGGCGCCTAATTTTTTTTCTTGTTTTTTAAGTATGTTTTATAATTTACAATTTTGTAAAAGTTCTTAGGGGTATCTCTTGTGTCAAAATTACCCAGCTCACCACATAGGTTGAGATACGGCAGTGGCTATGCAGCCACGAAAATTGTGAACCATACGAAGGGGAAACACTTAGTTTTTTTTTCAAAAGTTAGTAAAAAGCTATACAAAAAAAAAAGATTTCGTGGCTGGATAGCCACTACCTTGAGATACAGAAGATACAGCAAGTTGCAATTGATAGCTTATCCAATTTCACATTTTATGATGTGTCATGGGGATTTGAACCCTGGGGATCTGCATTGAAATTCCCTAGTGTTTCTACCTTGCTCATTCCGTTCAGCCAATAAGCCATGATTTCTAATGTCCAGTATTTCATGGTAAATTTTATCTAATTGTTTAGCTGATGATGACTGAAGTAGCTAAACAGTTATCCAGAAACATTGAAATTTGTTTTTAATCTAAGTTGTATTTTGGGTTGCTTTTTTGTTTCTGTCAGACAAGTCAGCTAAATGTACATTGAATCAATTTTGATTAATTTTGTGTTATTCCCTTAGCTAATGATTTGTTTCAATGTTTTCCCACTTTGTGACGCTAAATCTGTTCTTCATGAAATGTTCCCTGCACTTTACTTGTGTCGATTTGTTTTTGGAGTGGGCCTAACAGAATTGCAAACATTGCACTTTGCGTTCATGGTTTTCTTTTAGGTTGTTTCTGCTATTTCAGATTGATTTTGAGCTGGTGAAGTTCAAGGATCAAACCTTAGCCCACACTTATTATCTTCTCAAGTTTGATACATGGCTGCTGAAGAAGATCTCTAACAAGTGAAACAAATTGGTTGCCAATGTGGGGATTGTACCTAATCTCAGGACTCAACTCAGGCCTGTGAATGGCGAAAGCCCAAATAAATTGGTCGGCTTCAAGGGCACAGGCAACTCCTTGACCCTGAATGCATGCATTTTTTTAAATTCATATTTTTCATTAATTTCAATATATAATATTTTGGTTTGGAAACAATTTAATTCCAATTCAAGGGTTTTGATTCTCTGAATAAAAAGTGAATTTCATTCGTTGACTTTAGTGTATGTGGAGACCTGATATTTTCGTTTGGTGCAGAGCAACAGAAATTTGTGGTGAATTATAGAACATGCCACAATGAGTGGGGATGAACTTAGGTTCTTCTTGTCCTGTGACATTAATTCACCAGTTGCATATCGAGTGGATAGACTTGAAGGCAATCTATCTTGTAAATCTTCACCAGGTACTTTTCAAATCTGCTCGCTTTTAAATGATATTAAAATATCTTCTCTTTGGACACTAAGTGATGCAACAGATGACATAAGTAAAGGAATTCACTTGTGTAGATTGGGGTTAGACTCATAATTGTTTCTTCATTTGGAATCTGGGATATTAAAAGATTACATTCTTTAATTTTCTACCAGCTCATTTTAAAACCACATGTTAGTCTTCTTTGAATACAGTCTGATCGCTTGTCAATGCTGCTGAATCTTATTATCTAGAGTGAGATTGAGATATGTGTTGTGGTACATGCAAAATTCTTCCCATTTAGATAAGTATGGACCATAGGTGTTTCTGGTTTGATGTTGATCTCACCTGCTACCAGTACCATAACAGGGAAGTTTCCTGCATTTTTGTTCTGTTACCAGACATAAGACTTGTGCACCTACACCAAGGTCAGCCTATCTCCTCAATATCTGTTAGTAACTAATTACCATCAAGACACTAGAGATGGTAATGCATGTTTGAAGTGTACAAAACACCTGAAACAATTATTTCCATAATCTAAAGCTGATAGTGAAGTAGGGAAAATGCACGAACCATGGAACTGAAAATTTTAGTTCAGGTGCAGAAAGTTCTTAAATTCAAGCCAAAATTTTTGGAAGCATTGCCTTCCCTTGCGTTGGTTGCTGACCTGAAGGTCTTAGAAATGGTGATGCCTAGACAGTTTTGCTGTTAAAATCTATACAAGGTGTATAACCTTGCAGAAGCCACAATCTTTAAAACAAAAAACAATAAATACTAAAAGAAGCCCCAGCATTGTTTCCCAGGCAACCGATCAAAATCCATAAGTCATTTATCGCTCCAGGAACCTCTGCAGACATGCTAGAGAGATAAACCCTCTAAATGTCTGTCTTCAAGAATTTGGCAATAAATAGCTGCTTTATGGCAGTCTATACATCATAACACTCAGTGTAGTCATTAGTAACTGGTTTTCTATGTTTTGGTTTTGGTTAGTTTGCTTGAAAGATTGTTTCCACATATGGTTTGAGCAATGTCTGGCCTAGTTTATTTATTACCGCTCAGCTATTTTGAAACAAATCCATTGTTTCCCTCCTTATGTTCCAGGAGATGTGCTGTAACTTTAGAAGGGTGTAATTTGTCTTTCATGACACAATGAGAATGTCAACAGCAGTAATTTTCAGAAAAAGAAAAAAGAAACTTTGCACCATGCCAAATAATCACGTAAACAGTTATGCAATACATATTTTATTAGAATTTGACCATGTAACTCTCTGTGAAAACTGCAGCATATTACATTTAGAGGTTTATTAAAATGAGATTATAACAGTTACGTGTAAAAACACTTTCTTTCAACCTCATAATAGTGCAACTACTTCATTAAGATCCCTTAGGTACATGGATGATTACTTTACTCAATTCAGAACATTTTTTAACTCTTGCAATAGAAAAATTGACCACTTATTAATCCTGCACCATGCATATTCTCATCTCTTGTTTTAAGAGCATTGAGTGCCACTTATCCACACTGCTTCCCCAAGTTTCTGGGAGAGGATGACAAGGGATGGCAGGATGTGTTTCTGGTATGTGAATTTGTTTCAGCCATTTTTAAGAGACAAAAGGGGATGACTATTAGGAAAAAAAAGGAAACTAAAAAAAATAAAATTTCAAATATTCAAATAATACATAACACTAGATTCGAATTGAGATTTCACATGAGAATTTACATACAAATTAACAAAATTTAAAGTCTTTCATCGTCAATGTGCGTGCATATTATACAAGAAATGCAACAAAATGCCCAAAGGCTGCAAGTTTCAACTGCATAATGACAAAAACATAGAAAATGTATAGCTGTCCCTAATCAGCTGATGCATTTGGTAGGTTTGTAACAAAATCTAAGCTCCAGCATAAGTCATTGCCACTATAAGGGGCTGCCTCAAGCAATGGAACCCCAACCAATCCCTCCTATGTCTTCTCCTCATCAATCTATATAGCATCTTCAAGATCAACATCCCAATTCAAGGCTAGAGTCTAGTGATATTGAGGGGTCTGTTGATCCCATAGATGCAAGGCACTATGTACAGCCCCAAACTTCTTTGACTGTTTATAGGTAAAATTGTTCTTGACTAATTGGATGAAGCTATTCATGGACCATTCCTCTTTGTACATCAGACATGGTCTCCAGACGATTTATATATTTTAACTAGATCTGCTGATCCAAACATCCATGTTTTTGATATTCGATATGACAGCCAAGAGCCCTTTCAATCCATCAAAGCCCATTAGAGTCATGTCTTTAAAGCAGCCTGGCACTCTACTTTGCCACAACTTGTGGAATTAGAGGAGTGGCAAATATCCTTAACTTGGTGCATCCTTGCCATGCCACATTCTCAATCCAATATGGTCGGTTTGAGCTAAGGTAGTTTTATCCTCCTCACCCCTGGTTTGTTGAAGGTTGGTTTGCAAAGATTGACAAATGCAAGCCACTATGCACAAAATAAAGAAGGTTCCTCTTCAATATTCATTTATCGAAGAGCTTTCATGAGTCCTTTCATCTATTCATCATGAGATGGAGTAACTTTTGTAGGCTTAGCTACATACCATTAGGATTTAGAGCATAGGCTTTCATATGAAGTGGGGTGCTCATAGTGTTCCACTGTTGTGTCACAATGTGCTTAAGATACTCATAATTTTTCAAAGTAGGACCCTTGCTATGCTTCATTTGCTCATGTATGCTATCCAAGGTCTCATAAATCTCTCCAAGGCTACATGAGTTTGTATTAGCATATCTTATTACTTGCATGATAGGTTAAAAGAAGAAGTGAACATGTCTACAAGCTATGTGACAAGTTTCAACTTTGAGTTCGTGTTCGGAAACAATAGAATTTAGATGAAATTTGACAAGGGGAAAAAATTTGACAAAAAATTGTGATTAAATTTGCCTTATATAAATTTGATTTTTTTTCTAAATATAAGTTATAAGTCCATAAAAATAAAATAATATTAAATTAAATTTGAATACATTATAATAAATTAAAAAATAAAAATATGTATAAAATTTTAATTTAAATATTATTAATATATATAAATAATAAATATATCATAATTAAAAATCTAATTTAAATATTTTAAAATATTGAATAAAAAGCAAATTGTCAATGCTCTAAAATAAAATATTAAGATATTAAATTTAAATTTAAAAAACAAAATATTAAACAAAAGCAAAACCTAAGAATTGAAATCTAAATATTAAAAGTCCTCATCCCCCTCTAGGTTTGAAATCTGAATCGACCAAAGACCTATCCTTGTCTTTTGGAGGTTGCCGTGATTGTTGTCTATTTTATGGTGGATTGCTTGGCTGTCATTGCCTAGGGGTGGAGCACTACTGCCACTATTGTCATATCTGTAAGTGTAGTTATTGTGAGTCTTTAAGCCATGTTGTCCTTTGTTCACGAGAAAAATATCCATTGATCCATTGTTTGATTATTGGTGGGAATGAGAAAGCCGTAGGAAGTGTCTAGAGAGGGGAAGGAGCAATAAAAAATATTAGGGCGAATATTAGTGCAGATGAGAACAAATTTTTAGGATTTCTTTGATTTGTTGAATTTCAAATTTCATAGATGATATTTTGCGAATGTTGTGACCAAGTCTACAAATGCAAACAAGTTACATAAATTAACACTTAAAGGATAGAGTGAATGTGTCATTTCCCCGTTTCCGGAGTGATTTCAGCATTTTATGTGGTTAACCTATTAGCCATTCTCGTAGGCTAATCCAGTTGGATAGGGAATGTTTTGCTACTGTTGGATATATTTTTATATTTTTGGCCTATGGAGAAATAAGGGAAAGTAATATTATTTTTTCTGGCCAAGGAGAAATAAATAATATTATTTTGAACTCCTAAAGTAATATTATCAAATAAAGTCACTTTTTCTTATAAAATGATATTAGAAAAAATAAAGTGACTTGAAATATAAAATAATTAAATAAAGTCTTTAAGTGACTCTATTTGGAGAAAATTAAGTGAAAAGTGATTTTATAAAAATATCATTTTTTCCTAGACTTGGGCGCCCCACTTGAGGAAGAGGAAAATTTATTAAAAATGATCTAATGGGTTTTGAAGTCCACCTCTTGTGGAAAAGTGATTATAAAGGGGTCAGCCATCATTTGGAAGACACATCTCACGAGCATTTGAAATATTGATATTTCCTAAGTAGTCGGATTCACGCCCAGCACCCCTGATCTGGGTCTGAATTCGTGGACCGGTCCATGCCGGATCCGGGTAGGGTCTGTGTGTGGACTTGTGGGTCTGTCCGGATCCGTGGGCACTGGATCCGGGCAAGGTTTGTGTGTGGCCCTGTGGGTCCGTCCTTGCGGATCTGGACGGACCCACAGGTCCACACACAGACCCTGCCCGGATCCAGCGTGGACCCGGGGGGATACAGCGCGAATCCTCGAGGATCCCGTGCGGATCCACACGAATCTCCAAGGACCCGCGACGTATGAAGGCATAAAGCACTTAATATGCCATTTTTTTTTTGTTTTTCATCTAACCCTAAATTGACCCAATTTTCCAATCGAGGGGTGGGAGGATTTATACAAATATAACATTTAAGTATAAGTTTGATTTATTTAATTTCTTATACTTTAAGTTATATTTGTATAAATACTTTCCAGGATGTTTGAGATAGGTTCCAGCTTCATAGGAGTTACGATGCAAATTCTAGATTTTGGGGGTTTTCGAAAAATTCCAGACTTAGCCAAATTTCAGGATTCAGCAAGCCTTCAGCAGGGTTACCTCCCACAATCCATCATGGCTTTCTAAGGTCAAACTAAGGCTGGCAAAAGGATTCTCAAAGGGTTTTAACTCATTTTATCACAAATCACTTGGTTTCGACCCCATCTCTATGACAGACTTAGCTTAGCTCTTGGCCAAATCCCAGACAGACATGACTTCCCAATAGGCCAAAATCACTCAAACCTCATTTGCCGGACCTAGGGACTTGAAAACAACCACCAACAAAGACTACCTAAGACCTAGTTATGAAGACTTTGACGTTTGGCATTGATCAATGATCAAGCATCATAGATTCATAGTATGAAATGATTTAGTTTTAGAATTATGTATATTTCTCTTATATTTTTGGATATATAATGAATACACACACACACACACACACACACACACACACACACACACACATACACACACACACACACAAATCCATAATTGGAAAAAAAAATTTCACGAATCCACGAACCGGATTCTCGAACCCGAATCTGTCCCCGAATCCGAACCGGCAACTTAGGATATTTCTCCATTGTTGCTGGTCTAACAGTAGCAGCTTAATCTGAGGATGAAAACCCTTGGATTTTAGAAGGTTGGACGAAACCCCAACACTTTTAGTGAGGTGGGTTCACCCAGGATTCACCATTGAGCAGATTGGCACCATTTTTGATCAAGTTTTGAAGATTTTCAGCTAGGGTTTGAAGGACTTTTCTGAGGACATATTCAGATCGGAAGACATAGCCATTTATTTAAATTGTCCAGCTAGGGCGATTTGGTTCCAGAGTGCATTTGAAGCTTTTTGATGGTGGTTCCAGCATTGAAGGGATCTCCTATGAATCTATTTGAATTTTCAAAGTTGGACGACTAGGGTTTTAGTTTCAGTTGCAGTCTGATTCGGGTCTATTTCAGTCATCATCTGGTGGCAATTTTTGGCATTCTTGCCATAAGGGATTCAGGTCAGGTCTTACCAGCAGCTTATTGACCTAAGTCGACATCACTAGAGACCAGTTTGGTCTCATTTTTGGTTCAGAATTTGTTATCAGAACTATCAGATCAATACAGTTCCATAGTGGCATTTACAAGCTCCAAACAACATCAAGGACATCCCTTTCAGACTGATACTCTTCCGGGTATGGAGTAGAATGAATTATTTGATGTAATGTATTAGTCTGGAAGTTGTTTCAGATCTTCACAAGGACTGCATTATGTGTTATCAGACCTGATTTCATTAAAATAAAGGATCTAATGTTGAAGTTTTAGGGTGCTCTTGTTTATATTACATTATCCTTTATTTTCTTTATGCTTTTATATCATTTGGTATCTCAAATTATCAATCCAACATCAAACAAAACTCAGAAAACACAAAAATCATATTTTGCATACCAATTGCTCAACAAAATTCCTTGGGCACAAAACTTCAAATTTTAAGTTAGATTTGGAAGGGATATTACAGTGGTATCAGAGCTAAGACCCTGCCAACTTGAAGGGTTAATTCTATGCATCCTTTTGGAGGTGGTTCACAAAGATATTACTCCTGCAAAAGATCAGGTCAGCAATAAGAGGTTTCAAATCAGAATACAGATCAGATTGATATGGCAGATAGAAGAGGTGAAAATCCACAAGGAGACATGGCCGATCAACTTAATAATTTCTTGACTACATTTGCCCAACAGCAGCAGCAAGTGCTACAACAGTTACAAGATCCTATGGTGGCAGCCATAGGACAAATCAGATTGGATCATTCTCGGTCAATGAGATCAAGAAGTGAGAGTAGTGGAAGGCACAATAATGCAAGTAGAGTAGCTACACATAATAATAGACCAGCGGCTACAGATTTGGACAGACCTCTTCGTCCTACTTTTATACCAAAAAGAGAAGAACAATCATCAGAAGAAGAAGAGGGAGAAGAAACCAAACTCATTGATGACATCATGGTTGCTTATGATGAGTACCGAATGCTTCTAGAAGAGATTAGATCAGCCCTTAAATTGAATTAGTTCATGAATCAAAGTAGGGGAAAGATGAAAAACAAGAAGGTGAAGAAAGCAAAGAAAGAACACAAGGAATTCAAAGATGCATTGAACAAGGTTCCCTTACCCAACTTTGATGGCAGTGGTAAAATAAGTGCGAGAGCTTGGATACGTAAACTAGACACTTTCCTTACACTCAAGCCAATGAGTGAGGAAAAGGCCATACAATTTGCTACCATGCACTTCGAAGGTGTAGCCTATGATTGGTGGCACTGCGGACGGACTTGTTTCACAACACCATAACATGATCACTTCCTATGATGAGTTTACACAAAAGCTCATTACCAGATTTGACAGGAAGGACGTGGAAGTCTACTATAGGGATTTGGCCCAATTTAAGCAAACAGAAGTGTGGATTCCTATGTGAATGAATTTCAAAGAATTGCTGTTATGGTTCCAGAGATGCCTGAAAAGAGGGTTATAATGCTCTTTATAGAGGGTCTACATGATAGAATGAGAGGGTTGGTTAAGGCTCATAAGCCTAAGACTTTGGACGAGGCCATAGAGCTTTCCCTTGACTTGGACACCACTCCTAAATCATTTCAGCCATCCAAGAAAAATTGTAAGAGTTTCAAATCAAATCGGAAATTTTCTTCTTAGTTCAAGCATACACCTCCTAGGATGGACATGGAGATACGCAATGAGCTAAGGAGGAGGAAACTTTTCTTTTCATGCATAGAACCGTGGGGGCTTGGTCATAGATACCTTGGCAAAGGCAAGGCACATCTTATTAAGGTCACTTCTGATGTGGATGATTAGGAGGTTCAGGACACTAGTTTGGATAGTGATGGAGATCCTGAGGAGCCTCCTCATATTGAGGAAGAAACAACCCATACTATTGGTTCAGAGCATGTCACTATTGCTACACTTTCAAGTGTTCCGAGGTATCATTCCTTCTGTGTGGAAGGAGTGCTTAATGGGCAGCGTGTGGTAGGTTTGATTGATAGTGGAGCCACACATAACTTTATTGATGAGGGCTCGGTGGCAAAAAGAGGACTTCATGTTGAGGACTTCCCGGGGTTTAATGTGACAGTTGCCGATAGATTCTCTATGAGTTGCACTAGGAAGGTCTCACAACTTAGCATTCAGATGAATGGTTATACCCTGACAGATGATTTTTATGTGCTGGGCCTTGGTGAGATTGATGTGGTTTTAGGCATTCAGTGGTTGCACTCATTTGGGAGGTATAGCCAGGACTTTCAGCGGATGGAGTTAGAGTTCTTCTCAGATGGGAAGAACGTTATGCTCAAGGCTTTATCTGATTGTAAGCCTAGGGTTGTTTCAGCTAGGAGGATGGAGACTTTATTTAGGCATGATGATGTGGCATGGGCAGCTCAGTGTTTCATCTCATCTTAGACTTTGAATGGTGGCAAACCTCAACATCACGTGGACATTCAGAGGGTTCTAGATAGACACATCTTGGTTTTTGGGGACATACTTCTAGGATTACCACTGGATCGTGGATTTGAGCATGTCATTGAGTTAGAGGAAGGTTCCAAGCCTATGATTACTACTCTATATCGCCATCCTCGTCACTTTAAGGAGGAAATTGAAAAGACGATTAAGGAGCTGCTTGATATGAGACACATATGTCCTAGTTCGAGTCTCTTTGCTTCATCAATGGTCTTGGTGAAAAAGAAGGATGGGACCATGCATATGTGCGTTGACTATAGAGCCTTGAACAAGAACACAATCAAGAATAGGTATCCAATACCCCAGATTGATGAGCTACTTGATGAACTATATGGAGTAGTCTACTTCTCCAAGATTGATCTTCGTTCAGGGTATCATCACATTTGTGTCCGAGCAAAGGATGTTCATAAGACAACATTTAGATGCCACTTTGGACATTGAGTTTCTAGTCATGCCATTTGGACTCATGAACACACCTACTACCTTTCAACCATGAATGAACCACATATTCAACAAGTGGTTGCATAAGTTTGTATTGGTCTTCTAAGTTCTTTGATGATATTTTGATATATAAAAAAACTTGGGAGGATCAATTTACACATCTTGATGAGGTGCTTGGTATGATGGAGGCACAATCCCTCTTTGCTAAAACATCCAAATGTGAGTTCGGGTTATAGGAGATCTTATACTTGGGCCATGTGATTGTTGCTGATGGAGTACAGGTTCATCAGGAGAAGATTAGTGCTATCTTGGATTGGCCACCACCAAGGAATGTTACAGATTTGAGGGGTTTATTAGGCTTATGCAACTACTATCAAAGATTTGTTAAGGGGTTTTCACATCTTGCAACTCCTCTCATAGATCTTACTAAGAAGGGTGGATTTTTGTTAGATGAGGCTCAAGGATGTGATGAGTTCTTGTCCTATATTAGCATTGGTGAATTTCACGCAGCCCTTTGTATTACAGTGTGATGCGTCTAGAGAGGGGATAGGAGCCATATTGATGCAGATTAGACATCCCATAGCATATGAGAGCAGGAAATTATGAGATGTTGAGAGACTTTACTCCACCTATGATAAGGAGATGTAGGCCATTATGCATGCATTGCCTAAGTTCAAACAGTACTTGGTGGGTAATAAGTTCATGGTCAGGACGGATCATAACAGTTTGAAATATTTCCTTGAGCAAAAAGATGTTAATGAGAGACAACATAAATGGGTTAGCAAGATTCAAGCACGTATGAATTTGATATTTCCTATGTGAAGGGTAAGAAGAATGTTGTTGCTAACGCCTTATCTAGGAGGCCTACACTTTGCTCATTGACCAAGATTTCAGCTGATTGGAAATCTCAACTATTGGTTGAGTATTCCAAGAATGATTTTGCATGCAAGCTCATGGATGGGATGATTCAGGATGACCGTTACAGGGTAGTTGCTGATGTGATCTATGACAAGGATAGAATATATTTGGCTCTTGAATCCAAATTAAAGCAAAAAGTTTTGATGTCTATTCATGACACACCATTAGTAGGACATCTGGGATTCTTCAAGACATATCGGCAGGTTAGGGAGAGATTCTCTTGGAAAGGTCTCAAGGAAGATGTCCTTCGCCATATATGGGAGTGCTTGACTTGTTAGCAGAACAAGTCAAAATATACTTTCCCAACAGGTCTTTTGCAACCATTACCGATTCCAGATTAGAAATTGGAGAATATTTCCATTGACTTCATTACTGGTTTACTGAGGGTTCAAGGGAAGGATTGCATATTTGTGGTTGTGGATCAGTTGACAAAATATGCTCATTTCTTCACCATTGCAGTTGAGTATACATCTCAAGTAGCAGAATTATTTTTTTGAGAGGTATTTCGGCTGCATGGTCTCCTCAAGACCATCGTTAGTGATTGGGATAGAAAGTTTCTTAGTGTGTTTTGGTAGGAGCTATTCCGGTTAGCAGTATTGATTTGACTCCGAGCACTAGCTACCACCCATAAACAGATGGTCAGACAAAGATAGTGAATAAATGGGTGGAAGGCTATCTTCGCAATTATGTTTTGGGGAAGCAAAGAACGTGGATCAAGTGGTTATATTTGGAAGAGCATTGTTATAACACCACTTACCATATGTCCATTGGGATGACACCATTTAGAGCTTTGTATGGTTATGATGCTTTATCATTTGTTGACTTGGACCTTGATGACTGTAGATCCTAGAGCTAAGGAGTTATTGCAGGATAGTCAAGATGTCCTTAAGGCACTTAAGGATAATATTCAACAGGCACATAATCAACAAAAGATGTATGCTGATAGACACAAGGTTGAGAGATCTTTTGAGATGGGTGATTTAGTGTTTCTATGCCTTTAGCCTTACAAACAGTCCACACTTAAGAAGAGTGGTACAAAGAAACTTAATCCCAAGTTTTATGTCCCATACAGGATTTTGAGACGGATTGGTGAGGTAGCATATGAGTTGGAGTTACTTGAGGGATGTAGGATTCATAATGTTTTTCATGTATCATGCCTCAAGAAATCATTGGGACAACATGTTACTTCCTCACGTGAGCTTCCTCCATTGAATGAGGAGAGGCGTTTGGTTTTGGTGCATGACACTATCTTGGAATGCGAGAGAGATGCTTGAGGAATAGGGTGATCAGGGAATATTTGATCTAATGGCGTGATTTACCACTTGAGGATGCTACATGGGAAGGAGAGCAATTTTATAGCATTTTACAGAATCCATGTCAGTATCCAGCGGAGAGATGAGTGACTTATCTGACATTGGTGCGAAATCTGGGAGTGCTGTCATGCTTGTTGTGTCTGTGGAGCAAGGCACCTCAGGAACAGGTTCCTCATGTACAGGCTCTTCCATCTCATCATCACTAGACCCAATGTGAATCCTTTCAGGCTTTGCAACTCTTATCTCCAGAACCTTGCCCGTGGCCTTCCCCCTTTAATGGTGAGTTTCGGAAGTGAAGGAGATGGAGCCTCAGATGTAGAAGTACCATCCTTCCCTTTACCTCTATGTTCGGATCTCAACCCAATTGGATTAGTAGGATCAAAACCTTTACCTGGTTTGATTTTGATGCTTTTCAAACCCCTTCTTTTTAGCTAGATGTTGGTGTTTGCCAAAATTGATTGAGAGTGGTCCCAAATGGACATGCTTTCCTTCATTGACCATGATGGAGGGAGGATAGGAAGATCCTCTACATGATGCTTTAGATAATCAGGATTAAAGATGTCTCCATCATCTTCAAACCCTTCAGGGATCTCTGCAAGGTTGAAGTCAACTATCTGCTTAAGGGTTAAGCTGCAATAGTCCATCTTGCAAATATTCACCTCCATGCGCAAGTCAATCCAGAGGTCCTCAAGGAGATGCACATGTACAAACTGTCTCCTCAGTTTATCATTTAGGCCCCTCCAATCAAAGTAACTTCTTGCCGTAAACTACTTGAGAGTGGTCTGCTGAAGTTCAAATTCCATGTTCTTTGCCTTTGGGACTGTTTCCAAGGAGTACCCACCAATCTTGAGTGGATTTCGTGAAGAAATCCCCACCCTTGGCCTATGTAATGTGGACTGATGTGTCTGTACTACCACGAGTTGTCTTGCCAACTCCATTAGGATAATCTTATCGGTAGGATACCATGGCAAATTATATAGTTCACCTTGAAAATAACCAACTCTCATGTAGGTGAAGTTGGGGAATTGTAAGAAGAGACGACCATACTCATTTACCTTGTTCCACACTTCATTTGAAACTCGCTTCTTAGGAAGGTCTTTATCAAATAAGCACATGTAGTGCCCAAAAAACGCATCTTGTACCCTCCTGTAATGCACCCAGCTTGATTTCAGAGGCAACTGATCATTATACTCCCACATAGGTACAAGTGTCCTATCTCCCTTGGTTGAGAGACCAAAAAACTGATCCAAGGGAAGCAACTATGTATACAATGTATTAGCTCATATAGAATGTACATGTAGAGGAAACCTGAGACAATTGTTCACATAGAATATCACTGATTACCTCTCCCCAAAATATCTTATGCTTAGACCTGATTATGACGGATGTGAACTTGTACATCCATGGCCCAAAAGTATTAGACTCCCTGAGTCTTGCAATTTTGCTGAGTAATGTGATGAGATCATTGATCTCCTCCTTGAATTTGAACGACGCACACCCTTTGGCCATCTTGAAAGATTAGGCCTCTTATTGATCAGCCAATGATCATTGATGTACTTGATGCAGTACTGTCTGTTCTCATTCCATCTCACCAAAGCCTTTTCTTTGAAATGTTTGAAACCACAGGAGTGGGTGGCACTTTGAATATTCTATTTATGGTATCCGGATCTAGGCTTATGACAGTGTTTCCAGCGTGATCTTTGATGGTTTTGGAATTATAATTGAAGTTATTGGAACATGCTAAGATGAACTCCGATTCTAGGGCAGCAAGAGGAAAAGTTGAAACCATGTGGATATGACACTGCTTGATGTAATGCATGTCATTTGTAATCAGATTCTCCACCCTTTTCAGAAAATATTTCATAACCAGGTGAGCAAGCTCAGTATCTCAAATCTCGACATAGTATGAGGTAACCTTTGAAGGAGGAATGGAGTTCTGAGTCTTATCATACTAGTACTTCATCTTTTCCCTTGGATGGAGTAGCTTTGCCTGACATGTCAAGCTTGTGTGTGTGAGCAATTGTTACATGAAAATCCCAAAACATAAGTACATCTTCATGAGACGGATCCATAGGAAACTTGTTTTGATGCAAAAGACACGGATTTGGAAGCACTCAAATGGGGAAATCAATTGGAAAGCTTTGGAGCAGCAAAGGGTAATTGAGTTCGAACGAAATCAGCTCTAAATGGAGAGAAAAACCAAAAATGGATTTTTTTGGGAGCAGTGCATATATGGACTACGAGTTTATAACGAGGAAATGAAGCGTGAATGGGTATATATATGCATGGTATGGTATTTTCTTATAAGTGAGATTTTTCCGTCTCATTACAAGTCAACCAGCAAGCATAGGGAAACTATGAACAGGATTTTTATGTCCTTTTGCAGCCTTGGGAAAGACATGAAAAAGGTACATAACGTGCTTGAAAGTGGGTTTTTAACTTGCATTCGCATATTGGGAAAACAACTCGCTCTTGGAAGTGATTCCACATTTAGAACGGGGTTTTTAATCCCGACTACATATGCAAGCATGAAGAACTTTTTGCATATGCAACTTGGAGAAATTTAGACGAAAGTAGAAGGATAATCATAAAATGAAAAATAAATGCAAAACTGAAAATGAAATGAAAGACTTGCACTCATAAAAACATATATACAAAACATGAAAAACAAGGCCCTAAAATTTACACAAGAAAACTTACCTCTTCTTGAGAAAATAAGAGAAATGTTCTTCCCAAAATCTTGAAGAAAATCTGAGAATCAATCCAAATGATTTTCGGATTTAGAGAAAGATTCTTAAAAAGAAGTTATATAGAGCAATATTTTGACCAAATCTTGTTGAAAAATAAATGCATTTTCAAGCCAATATTGAATACTTGACAAATGGAGAAACAAAATGCATGATTTTAGCAACAAGAAAGACCAAATCAAACCTGCAAATACTTGAGTTTGATGGAAGATGCAATGTCAAGCAAAAACGGTGCCCAAGGAGGTAAAAACATGGATTTGAATGAAGAGAACAAGCTGGAAATCCTGTTTTTGATAAAAATGTGCCCTAGACGAGCTTCCAAACGCCAAACACAGGTATAGAATGCTTGGATATGCACTTACATGAACTGTTTTGGTTCAAATGCTGCCCTAGACGAGCTGTTTGGAAGGAAATGCATGAGAAAAATGCATGCGAATAGAAGCAAAAATGCCACCCAGCCTTAGACGCCTCAAAATGCAGGTAGAAAGAGCTTTCAAAACGCGTTTTAATATTGCATTTACATGTATTAAAAACATGTAAATGCAATAAAAACTGCCGCCCTTGGAGTATTGGAAAGAAACACAGCCTATGGAAGAGTATAGATGTGTTTTACATATACAAATACATATAAAAGAACATGCAATTTTGTCCAAACTCGCCACCACTTGGAAACACAGCTTTAAAAGACTTTAAAGACGCATTTTTTATATACATTTGCATATGCAAGTTTGACATGTAAATGCATATTTAAATTCACTTAAAATCGCCACCCTTGGATAGATTTGTTAAAAACGCAAGCCTAGATGTCTCATAATGGATTTTTATAAGACATTTGCATATGCAAGTTTGACGTGTAAATACATACAAATGGCTTCAAAATCGCCGCCCTTGGAGAATAAGTTTAAAAGATATACATAAAGGGGGCGATAACACATTTTTTTTATAATCATTTACACATACTTGAGTTAAAAACATATGCAAATGGCTCAAAAATCACCACTAAGTAGTCATAGATTAAAAACATTAAAGGTGTAGTGTTAGAATCAATTTGCATGTTCCCAAGAAAAATAATATGTTTATGTGACATCGATCTAAAACCCCACCAATGTATTCAAGTTTACATGTAAATCATAGTTTTAATGAGCGATATGTAGTGGGACTTAAAAAGTCCACCTTTACATTAACAATCCATTAAAAACTATTATCAAATCTCATCCAAATAATGTGAAATTTCAAAATGGGGTTCTAAATCCATTTTACATGTAGTTGATATTTTTTATTCCATGTAATGCCAATATAAAGCCCACTTAATGAGAAATTTGAATCAAGGAGCAAGGATATGCAGTTGGGTAGAAAAACCCCACGTGCACAAGCTTAATTCCTTAATAACTTTTGCTAGACAAGTCTGTTTGAGACCTAAGATAGCTTGAAACGAGTGGAATTAAAAATGCTACAATCCTAGGGCAAAAACTGCAAAATCAAGAAAAATGAAGAAAAGACTTGAAGGTTACCAAAAATCAAGTGCCTGCAGTTAGAGAAAGAAGACTTGTTCTGACAAGCAATAAGGTGATTAACTTGACGGAAACCTCCAAAAGGGATACATAGAAAAGTGTGAAATTTAGGACAATTCAAGGATAATGAATTGCCTTTATAACACACCATTTAGAGTACCAAAACTCAGAGGGAACACCTACGAAGTCAGGAGAAATTGCGTAGGGTTGCCCCAATTTTGTGATGTCAAAATTTGGGTACAAGTAGTACGACTACCCTAGAGATGATAAGTTGTTTTTAAAAACAAGTTAATAAATAAAGGTGGTCATGAGTGGGTCTACCCAGCCTTGATTTGAAAAATAAAACATTTTAATTTATCATTGCAAAACCCTAAAAAGGGTGTGGGTTTGGAGGGAGGATAAAAGAAAGTTATTGAGGCTTCAATTGGCATTATGATGAACAATTTTTATAGTATAGGCTGGAGTTTTTTCAGAGTTCTGATTGCTGAGGGTAAGGACGGAAACCCTTGCCAGATCAAGAAGCCTGCAGGGGTGAGATATTTTCTAAGGGTTTCAAAATTCAGTCATTCTTTGTGAGTGCTTGCAGGAAAGGATAACATTTTCATAGTTTGCAGCAGAGATTTGTAATAGATCACATTGTTAATGCACAGTAAAAAGGAAGATCTCAGACTTGGGTGGTGATTCATAGTAGTGTTACACATATTCTCATTTAGCCACACCCTCTTGGTGCTGGTTATAGAATTTTGGCCCTGGACATAGGGTTTCAGGGCAGATCAGACAATTAAATCAGAATTTTGGATAAGACATTAACAGCAAACCACCAATTTCCAGCTGGACGTGGGTTGAACTGTCAGGACAGTAATTGGGTGTTTGGAGGAAATCAAGTTGGTTGCTGTACAAGAGGGGAAATCAGATCTGCAACACTTTTCAGAATAATCCTTCAAATCAGTAATAGTAATGGTATGCTAATTTACAACAATCAATAAATTTGGAGTTTGGGTTCATAATTTTTTTGAGTTGCTATTCTAGCTTAATACTTTAGTATTATTGTTTGCATTCACTTCCCTCATATTGCAAAATTAAAAAAAAACACCAAAAAATCAGGAAAACCACAAAAGACAAAAAAAATAATAAAAATCTCAGAAAATTGAAAAAAAAATCAGAATTGGCAGTTGTCAGATTGGGGGTGGCCATTACAGAAATGTTCAAATTGAGTGCAATTGAATGACTCCTAACACTAGTTACCACTCACAAATAGATGGGCAAACTGACATTGTTAACAAATGGGTGCAAGGATACTTGTGTCACAGTGAGTTGTGTGTACTATGTTTCAAGACATTAGAAGGCATGGGTAAAATGGTTGCATTTGGATGAATATTGCAATAACTCTACCTATCACATGAGCATTAAAATGTCCCCTTTCATGACATTGTATGGATATGAGGCTTCTAGCTTCATTGATTTGCTATTTGGTGACAACATAGTGCCTAAGGCCAAAGACTTATTTCAGTAGAGCTAGGATATCAGTGTATCTTTGGGGGACAACATTCGACATACTCAAAATCTGCACAAGTTGTATGTAAACCAGCACCGTGGTGAGTGTGCATTGGAGGTGGGGGACATGGTTTACTTATGTTTGCAACCTTATAGGCAGTCCACTCTCAAGAAGAGTCAGTTGGTGAAGATGAAGCCACAATTTTATGGGCCATTCAGGATCTCCAAGAGTGTAACAAACAAAAATCTAGAAACAACAAAAACATCTGGTTTTATTAAGAATTAACAAGTAACCACAAGAGATGATGTAATAACTGTTTCCATAATTTATAAGAAACATCATAAATGCATGGAAAGACAAGAAGTAGCTAGACTATTCTTTTTTTATTCAGAATCAATAAAGCTGCATAAAGAAAATTAAACATATTCATCATGCGGCATTTAAATAGCTTCCATAAAACAAAGTAACTTACAATAATTCATTTACAAAAGAAGAGGGTTTTAACTCACAAATAACAATTGTCTCGTTCGGGCATCTTGTGTTCATGCAATTTCTTTAGGGGGAAAAGATAACACCAGGGCGTTTATCCACCCAACCAAGGATTGACATTAGATCCATCCCTTGCCCATCTCTTACTGAGGTGGAACCGGCCCTTTGCAAAGGAAAAAAATAAAATCAATTAGGTCAAGTCATCTGGAACTGGTGGAGAATCCCTACATCCTTAGACAGTTATACCCTGGAGTGACTGCTACCTTGGTATAATGCCTGTCTAAGAGTGTATTCGGGTTTTCTAAGAAATTGAACAACACCAACTGAATGGTGAAACCTTGGCCAAGGAATTCTCTACTCAACTGAGCAAGTAACCAATTTCACACCCTATCCGACTTGTGCCTCTAATGGGGTGGTCATGAAGTAAATTAGCTATGTCCCTCCCAAGTACACTAGTCATCTATTTACTTGGGAACTAATTTATACTTTTAGGATAATTCCCTATCCTTGCAGGTTACTACTAGGTGTCTCAAGACTTAACCTATTTGACTTTTGTCCATCAAAAGTTTATTTAACAATGTGAACTTGACACCACACAAAGTCAGTTGATAAGCTAAATATATTATTATCTATTGTCGCTGGAAGGAAAAGCATTTAAGATTCATTATTTTAAAAAATACGTGACAAAATATTGAACTGTGTTACTAACTTCCAGTTTTCTATCAGTCCGACATTGTATACGTACTATCTTACTGGCAATTTGAAATAGTAATGGCTGAAGTAACTCAACTAGCCGACCCACAACTGCGACAAGAAGAGTGCAAGAGCCTGCGTTCTTGAACTCCTTTAAACTTATCATATCGTGGTTTTTTTTTATCAATGCCAATGGTTAGAAGAAGAGATGGTCGCTAATTGCGACATTAGCTAGCACAGGATATGAGTATGCACAACTGTTAGCAAGAACGGATGACTGGTCATAGTGTTTCAAGAAGATGCTCTACGATAACATACCAACATAGTTAAAAATGGCTTAAGGGAGGTTTAAGAAAAAAAAGGCAAGAATGTACACAGAGCTTCTATTCAATTTCCCACATTATCATTGGCATAGCTAATGATTCGCATACAACAGAATTAAGACAAGAATAGTAAGGAAGAATCTCAGAGCTTCAACAAAGTTGAATAGTCTTAATTGAGTATGTAACAAACCGTTTCAACTTCAGACACTTATCAAAACGCAAGACAATGTAAGAAGAGGAGTCTTGCCTGATACTGGCCGCTGCTAGTCTTCTTACGTCTGGTTCCTTTACCCCTGCGACTTCTTGGCTGCACTCCTCTTTCTACCTCCTCTTCTACGTTTATCCCCCCAAGGAAAAGAAGATGATCCCCCGAATAAAGAACCTCCTCGATACCTAACTACTCAAGCCGAAACCTAAAGTGATGAATCAACACTCAAATTCCGCCATCACTCGATCGTGTTCCGGAATGGAATGCTCTTCGAGCTCATTCCCCACATAATTCATTCTCTATAGTTTTTGAGAAAAATATTCCAAACTATATCCAAAATAAAGATTAAATAGTTAAGTGCCGGTTCAATTCAAATTGAGTTGGCGTCAATGACAAGGGTGACGAACTAAAGGTGACCGATTCAAGGAAAGGTCGACAAAATAGGATATGAATAGAAGATATAAAAAAAGTTCCTGTTATAAATATCCTAGGATATAAATAAGAGATTAAAACTTATACATGTTCGAATATTTCCCAGGACTAGCCCTAAATAATCCAGAACACATATATGTACATTTGGTCATCGATGCTCATATTCTATGTTCCAAAAGAGAAGATTAGAATGATGTTCTTTCCTAAAGTATACATATGATGATGCATGTCAACAAGCGACAAGACATACGACTTTCTTATCAGTTAGATAAATATATATCTAAAATTATTAATATGACACGAATGAGGTTATAATAAAGATTCGTATAAAATCGTAGCTATGCTTATTAATCCCATGTAAAATAATACGGTAATGGCCTTCAATACATACTTACACAAGTGAAAATAATATCGTGATAGAGTGATCACACTTCCATTAATCGACACAAGAAAGGTCTCAATTAAAGTAATAAAATAAACATTGACTCGAGGTAATAACCAGAGAGTTTGATTTAACTCAACCTACGGGTTGTAGTTGCTAGCAATGACATTTATTGATTCAATGGTTATTGTCGACTAACATAAAGTGTGGCAACACTTCTTACTACTACTAGGGTATGGTCAATTGGATACACCAGACACTCCTTACCATTCCTCAGAATTCCAGTCCATCACTTGACCTTTCGTTATTCTTTTCCCTCTGTCCTGGTGTTATCGTTTCCCCCTTTCTCAAAGTCCTAGCCACTCCTGCATCCACTTCCACACAAAAGTAGTTAGTCCGAGCATTAATTACTTATTTACACAATATGAATACAATACGTCTAATCTAGATTCAGGTAAGTCATCATGACACATGACATTCAAATATATCATCCAATTTTGATGCTTAACTAAACAAAAGCAGAAATTGCAATTTAAGTAACAATTAACGAAACCACTATTTCATAAACCAGAAACCATTTAGGGCATAAATAAACCAGAAAACACTGTTTCATAAACCAAAAACCATTTAGGGCATAACTAAACCAGAAACCACAATTTCATAAACCAGAAACCATTTAGGGCATAAATAAACCAGAAACCACTGTTTCATAAACCATAAACCATTTAGGGCATAAATAAACCAGAAACCACTATTTCATAAAAGGTTCTCTAGAGGGATGTAACAAGAGGATTGGAGAGGTGGCATATGAGTTAAGTCTACTCGAGAGTAGCAAGGAGAAGAGTGGGTCGGTGAAGTTGAAGCCACAATTTTATGGTCCATTCAGGATCTCCAAGAGGATTGGAGAGGTGGCATATGAGTTAAGTCTACTCAAGAGTAGCAAGGTGAATATTGTCTTCCACGTATCTCGCCTTAAGAAGGCGCTTAGACATAATGTTGTTCCTTTTTGAGAGTTGCCTCCTTTGGATGTGGAAAGTAAATTGTTGTTGGTTCTAGAGATAGTGATTTATTGTAAGGAGTTTACTCTAGGGAATAGGACTATCAGTGAGTATTTGGTGAAGTGGAGGAACTTGCCAGTGGACGATGCTACTTGTGCAAGTGAGCAGATTTCAGATCTAAAAGTGCAATTGCTTGGGGACAAGCAATTCTAGGAAGGAATGACTATAATGTCCCCTTCTCGGATCTAGTTAGATTGTGTTTCCTATTAGCCTATTATTAGGCTTATGTAGGCTATTTGGTGACAATAAGGAGACTTATTTTTCCTTAGAGAGCTCAGTTTTTAATTTTTTTGGTTTTTGACAACTGTGTTGGTGTTTTCATGGTAGCAATGCTTGTTGTAGCATTTTGAGCCTTTTGAGTTGTTTTCCACAGTTCTCGAAGAACATTGCTATTTATAGTAAGTTCTTGTCTTGGTACTGAGCATCTTTTCTCAACATCAATTATGTCTTGGCATGATTGGTTTCCATTTCTGGTGTTAAGGTGGTTGGTATTATTTTATTTGCACTTAAGTAATAAAGTTATGTTTTAATTTTCACTTTAGTGTTAAATATTATAAATTGAAGTTTTTCCCCAAGTTGGATGCCTAGGAAAATGTAATATGGGGACTGTTTTAAAATATTAAAAGAGCCTCATATCTAAGTTGTTTTAAAATATTAAAAGAGCCTTTTTGAGGGAGAATGAAATATTTGAAATTTAAATTGCCTTATTTCCTTCCAAGTCTATATAAAGGGATTTTTGGGTCTCATTCCGTCATTCGGAATTTGCACACTTAGGGAGATGCTTATGGAGCTCTTCCAGGAGTTGTTGAGGATGGAAACCCTCTTCAATCTAACTATTTTCAATGTTGACAGATCCACCCTAGTTGGTTTAGTGTTTATACATAGAAAAGACATTGATTCCACAAAGTTTTTCGGTATTTTGATTACAGATTGGAGACATGATGTGTGTTTTATGACCTACAAATAGTAGAATAAAATATTGAAATATCCTATCCTCTCTCGATCAAAATCATGTGTATGCTAAGATTGCAAAAGGTCATACAATTGACTCCAAGGTTCTCTTTATGTTAGTTCTTGATTGTGGATAAGCTCAATAGTTGATGTGATATGCTGGTATCACGAGGGGACTTATGTTATATTCTTCAACTCGATTTCAAACAATACTGGCTATGGGAGCTTTCGAATGATATTGCTATGAGAGTACTTTTTGGGGTTTTTCACAATATACATAAAGTAAATGAGAGTAGGGTTGAGGCATTCTATTCTAATCCTAAGAACTTGAAGATGAATACTGCTATGATGAAATCTACCAAATTTCGCTTCACTAAATTCAACTACACAAAGTTGGTGCAATCTTCTAGGGTTATACAAATAGTTTTCATATCTCGATGAACACCATCAAAACAAACAATGCGCATCAAGGATAGAAGTAAAGCATTGACATAATGACTCAGATCCAACCTTACACCGTGCTTAGGAATCACCTACAACAAAAGGTATGGGCAAGACAATTCCACCATAATGCTAATATCAATCACATTCATCTTAGTACTTGAAAACAAATCTACTCTAAGTGAGGGAACAAAGAGAATGAACATACAAGCACCAAAATACATCAAGAAATCACCAAACTTCAATGACAACTTTATTATCTTGGTAGCTCATAAGCAACAATCTCCAAATTTCGTCCTTCACAAATGAGAAGTGAGGCCTTTATATAGGTCTCAAATTACAATGTGGCTAAAATTGAAACAAAACCAATGGCCTAGAATTTTCCACCTCAACCCTAATTAGGGTTAGGGTTTGGAGAGAGAATCTATAATTAATAAGTAGGTCTATATGGATTAAGCAAAAGAGAGCTACTCCCTTAGTGGGGTAATAAATGCCCACTATGTAAGTCCACTCAGTAGGAGAGTGGGGTGAAAGGAATGCCCACTATGCATTAAATTGCCATTTTCCTTGAATAAATTATTCTCGATTCCCTTCCTTGAATGCAATGAATTTTGACTGAGACCATTGATTAGCTAGTGGGGAGATGATTAAGTGCCATGTTAGCATGTTGGCTGCCTTGTAGGCTTGGGTCTTTTCTAATTGCATCATTTTTCAACCCAAATCCAACTTTGATTACTTCTCTTGAAATTATCTCCCTTTGATCATTTTCTTCCTTCCATGTACCTGCTTAGGAAATTCATCTTCTTGAGATAGATTGGACCTTTTGACTTTTGATCTCAAGTTTCCAAAGGAAATTCAAGATGTACTTGAACTTTGATCTTTGAAGTCTTGATCCTTGAATGCCTTGAACTAGATCACTTGAAAACTAGAACTAGAATTCTGGGACTTCAATATCTTCCTTGAACATTTGGGACTGAAATTTTTCCTCCTTCAAAATAAAATAATTGACATTAGAATCGTGCAAGAAATTTAAAATACAACACATAGAAACTCTTCCATATTTTCTCTCTCTAAAAATCCTCCGCTTCAGAAAGACTTCTCTTTGGAATTTTCTCTTATTTTTTCTCTCTACAAATGCACCTCTTCCTTCTTAAAAGCTCAAGCCCTCTATCAAGCTTTCTCTCTCTCTAGAAACTCTCTCTTCAAAATTCTCGTGCTTTCCTCTTGATTTTTCAAATCCACAAAATTCCTTTTCTTCAAAATTCCGCACCTTCTCTCTCTAGAAATCACGCTTCCTCTCTCTAGAAATTCTTTCTTTCTCTTCAAAATTCTTGTGTATTCTCTCTCTTCAAAATTCTTGTGTATTCTCTCTCTTCAAAATTTTCCTCTCCCTTAAAGATTCACCTCTTCCCTCTAGAAACTTATACCTCTTCTTTTCTTCTCTCATGGATGCACATTAAGCCTTCTGAAGGAATATTTATAGACTTAGCCATTTTGCTCGTTCTTCACTTCTTTCTTATCCAAGACTTAATCATTTTGGTTGATTTTCCATTTTCTACTTTGGGTGCATTTCTTTGGGTGTCATGGAATTTTCCATGGCTTAACCATTTTTGTCATCTTCATATCTATTTTGATCCATACTTGACCATTTCCCTCGCACTTTCAATTGTGGGTGTTCTCAAGGATCTCATGGAATATTCGTAACTTAGTCATTTTCGCTAACTTCACGTTCCTTGGATCCACACTTAACCAACACTTAGCCATTTTCTTGCATTGCCTTATCCCTTTGTTCTAGACTTAGTCACTTTTCACATTACTTTCTCCCAAACTTGGGCGCATTTGAGTGGTCATGAAGGATTTTTAATTACCTTAGCCATTTTCTTTGGCCTCATGGAATTTATGCCTGTCGATGCATATGGGACCTGGTGCAAGATTTTGTACTTTGAGTGCAATTCTATTCTACCCCTAGATGGGCGCTCATGTACGCATCTGAGGCTGAGTAGCAGATTTTTCATTTTGAGTGGAATTCCTTGGCTATAGTGGATTTGCACTCTTGGGCACATTTTAACCCAAGTGAAGGATTTCACGTGTTTGGCGCCAATTCCAAAGTGTGGAGAATTTGTTCCTTTGGGTGCAAATCCATGCTTGTGGTGGATTTTGTTGATGACATAGTCATATTTTTTAACTTTCCTTGCATATAAAATATAACATTTAAGTATAAGTCAGTGACTTATATATTAGAATGTTTCTAATATTCGAGAGCTTCTTTAATGCTCTATCTTGTTGTATTTAGATAGTTGCTATTTTTGTAACCTTCGTAGTGTATATATGAGCTTCTAGCTCTTTGTAAAATTTCATTGAATACAAAATAATCTGTTCATATATTATTTTATGGTATTAGAGCAAATTCTTGGCCTCTTTGAAAATTTTTAATTTCTTTTTTGAAATTATTAGTTCAAGACTTTTGAAGCTTTTTTGCCCCGAGTGTGTTCAAAATTTGCATTTGTTTTTCCTCACCCACTCGTCTAGGGTTTCTGCATTTTCGACTAGGGTTTTGACCCTTCAGTTCAAGTCATAATTTTTTTTGATTGCAGATTCCTTGTCGCTCAATTGGGTTGTCATCCGTTTTTTTTGGGTGTCTCGATTTTTGAGCCAATAGATCCAGAATCTGACAGCATATTCTTGGTGGGTTTTTGCAGATCTCAATTGGGTCAGTCTCGCTTTTTTCTGGGTGCATCATTTTTTGTGCCTTGATTTTTGAGCCAACGGATTCAGAATTTGACAGCAAATTCTATTTGGGTGTTTTGAGCTCTTCATTGGGTGTCTCTTCGAATTCTCTGGGTCTTTCGTTAATCTGCCTTGAAGTTCATGCCCTTTTTTTTTTTTTTTTTGATTTGTCATGTTTTTTCTTTGAAAAACGTGCTATGGCATCTCTCACCAGTCTTATGCTGGAAGGCAGTCAACGTTTCAACGGAAAGAACTACAACACTTGGAAGCAGCGCTTGTTGACAATTTTCGAGTATCGTCGCCTTGAGGCGCTTGTTTAGGGTACCGAGACTTGTCCTACCAGAACCGATGCGATTCAAGACAAGTTTGATGAACGTAATCGTGAAGCGGTTATGCTCATTAAGCTTTCAGTTACTGATGATCAGCTGCCTCAAATCCCGTTTGGCAAGACAGCTGCAGAGATCTGAATAGTATTGAAGGATCTCCACGAAGCATCAGATAAAAGTAGAGCCTTCTTTCTGCAGACTTCTCTGATCAACCTGAGGCTGCCTTTTACGCTTTCTAAGGACAAGCAAATTTCTGTTTTTTTGAAGATAGATTGACCATTAAGGGAGGGTATTACTGTTGGCATTACTATTGGTATTACTAACCGGTAAGCTCTCTACTGGTCCAAGTGTTGTCATTGATTGGCAAAAGAAGATAGAGATTTGATTGTCTCTATTATAGAGGGGACTCTTCATCAAGAGAGGTTGTGAACCGGTCACTACACTAAGCATCAGCAACCGGATAATACACTTCGCAGGGAAGAGTTTATCCTAGTATCAACCAAGGACCAGACCTCAACCGATATAGACAAGTACAAACAAAAGCATACAACTAATGTCTATAACACAACCGGGACAGTGAAACCGGTAAAAGTGGTGTATCCGGTAACCGGTAAGACAAGAAAGGAATGTTCTAAGACTCTTACTTGTTTATAGCATAACGCCCTCAATCGATATATTATAAGACTTCGGTATGAACCGAGGGAGTCATAGTCAACTGTCTGTTCCAACCAACTCTCTTTGACCGGGATTTATTGCAGTAAATCCGAGTGATCTTGAGTTGTTTTGGTGATTAGTTTAAGGTGCAGGTAAAGGATTTAAAGACGGAATCAATGGTTTCTTGAGGCGCGTCTGAAGGATTTAAAGCTGGATTTAGTGGCTTTAAATCAAAGTGTTATCTCTCGTGAAGAAAGGTTGCTTGACACGCAACTGTTGTTTTCTTTATATAGTTGATGAAGCCAGAGCTTGCATCGGATGCTTTCTCAGTAAACAAACACTTCACTGAGTGATGGATTCGTTGGATCTCAGTATTAGGTCATGCATTTGAGGCGCACTCAGGGCAACAAAACTGAATATATTCTTATGTTTGGTGAGAAGAAGATTTGCCTTCATTCTGTCGAGAAAAAGAGTGAACCTATATGCTACAGGAGCAAGGGGTTAGAGAAAATCGAGAAAAGAGAAAGAACAGGTTGTGCAAAGGCAGCACTACAATAGTTGAGACCACACCCGTGTTAATCGGTGATGATTCTCAGTTGAACAGAAATAGAGATCACATTTGGCTGAGTAGAGCCTTCTGTAAAAGATCTTTATTCTATTGTTTTCTAGCAAACTACAATAGACAAATCCCAGTATTTGGGTGGACTCTAACAGGTCACTTGTATCAAAATCCTTTAACCGGGTGACATCTTTCAAGGTGTCTGAAGTCCCTTAACCGGACAGGTCTTAACAGATCTTAGTGTAACAAATCCCTTGACCGGGTCACACCTAGCAAGTGTGTTTTATCCCTTGACCGGGCAAGCTCTTAACAGGGCGTACTTCAGAAGAGTACAAATATTGTGAGGTCTCCTCACACCGTGGTTTTTACCCTAACTGGGTTTCCACGTGATAAATCCGGTGTCACTTTGTGTTTGTTCACTTACTGTTTTGTTTGCTTAGAACTGTTTTCTTTAGTGCTGTAAGTTTACTTCACTGAATTAAAAAGAGAAGAAATTTTTTTTTTTTGTGTTGATTCACCCCTCCCCTCTCAGCACCCGTTGGGACTGTCAATTGGTATCAGAGGCTTGTTCTGTTTTTCTTTGTTGCTTAACCGCATAGAGAGAAAGCTATGATGATGAGAAAGGAAGGACCAAAGTTTTCCAAAGAAAACTTCACTTTATGGTACAGTAGAATGAAACTATATATGAAGACTAACGGTGACCAGTACTGGAAGCATGTTACCAATGACTACAGTGAGCTCGCCGGTACCTTGACACCTGATGAAGAGAAAATTAAGACTGAGCACACAGCTGCCATGGACATGATAGCTAGCACCTTACGTGACCACGTGTATGCTGAAATTGAACATCTTGACTCTGCCTGCAAAATGTGGAAGAAGTTGCAAACAGTCTATGGAGGAGATCCCAATGTTTAGAGAGCCAAAGTCGAAAGCCTCAGGGGAAAGTATGATGACATGAGGATGAATGATGGAGAAGATATCGAGCAATATAGCAACCGAATTAAGGAAGTGATCAACTCCATCAGAAGCGCTGGAGGCAAGCTAACTGAAGAAGAGGTGGTGAGCAAAATACTAAGAACTCTCAGACCTCAGTACGCCATAAAGATTTCTGCCATTCAAGAGCTCAGATCCGTGAGCAACGATCAAGTCACCCTAGACTCTCTAATCGGTAAGCTAGCTACTTTTGAATTAAGCAACTTTGATAATAGTTTATCTATTCAGGAAGCAGCATTTAAATCATCGGTCAATACCTCTTCCACCAAAAAGGGAAGAGAAACCAATAACTCCTCTACCGGTAAGATCGGTAACCTCATTGAGAATTTGTTCTCAGAAGAGACGAAGCAAGATGAGTTTGAAGTTCTGATTGCTAAAAGATTCCCTAGAGGGAAGGGAAAGTATAAAGGGAAACTCCCCTTAAAATGCTTCTCCTGCAACAAAATTAGACACATTGCTGCCCGGTGTCCTGATAACGAAAACAGAGACAAAAGAGATTGGTTCAAAGGCAAAGCAAAGGAGTGCTATCTTGCGGAGGAAGGTGTCACAGACAATGAATCTGAAGACTCAGAAGAATCGGAAATTGCATTTATTGCAATAAAGGAGGAGAGCCCAACTATTAATGAAGTTGCACTCATATCCAGATCTCATCAGCATGATGATTGGATCATTGATAGTGGATGCACTCACCATATGACCGGTGACAAGAGCAAATTCATCAACTTGGAACTCAACGACAACGGAACAGTCACATTTGGAAACAATACCCCTTGTGCCATCAAGGGTAAGGGATCTATTGTTCTCTGCAACAATGTTGTTTGTGAAGACGTATACTGGGTCGAAGGACTCGAGTACAACCTGATGAGTGTTGCACAGCTGAACAACGAAGGTTTCCAGTTGGAATTTGGTCAAGGCTCTTGCATAGTCAAAAATCAATCTGGATCTCATGTTGCAACCGGTAGACAGAGCAAAGGCAATTTGTTCTACCTAGACTCAATAGAAGGAGCCTGTCTAATTGCTTCTGTCAAAGGAAACTCAAGCAAGATCAGTCTTATCTCCAAAGAAGACAATAGCTAGCTATGGCACAAGAGACTTTGCCATATAAACTTTGACAGCATTGTCAAAGTGAGCAAAATGAAATCGGTTAGAGGACTCCCAGAAATTGCAAAACCCATGGGTGGCATTTGCAAGGATTGTCAGCTAGGAAAACTGACAGGAGCAAGCTTCAGTAGCAAGTCCTTCTCTGCTGAAAATGTCCTAGATCTTGTACACACAGACCTGTGTGGACCAATGAGGACAAAGAGCTATCATGGAGACCGGTATTTCATGCTGTTTGTAGATGATTTCTTGAGAATGATGTGGATACTCTCTCTAAGAAAAATCAGAAGCATTTCACATGTTCAAGGTTTACAAGGCTAGAGTGGAAAAGGAAACCGACAGAAGCGTAAAATGTCTGAGGTCGGACAGAGGAGGTGAGTACACCTCTCAGGATTTCACTCACTACTGTGAGGAACGTGGCATACAGAGACAGTGTTCTGCACCTAGGACTCCTCAACAGAATGGAGTAGCAGAAAGAAGAAACAGGACGCTGATCGACTGTGCCAGAACTCTGTTGATCCAAAAGAATCTTCCTCATCACTTTTGGAGAGAAGCCATCAGCACAACTGTCTGCACAATCAATCGAGTTCAAGTTAAAAAGGAAACCGGTAAGACACCTTACGAACTATGGTTTAAGCATACTCCCAGTGTAGGCTATTTCAGAATCTTTGCTAGTAAATGCTACATCAAAAGAGAAATGTTTTTTGGAAAGTTTGATCCCAAGAGCGATGAAGGAACATTCTTGGGTTATTCTACCAAAAGCAAAGCCTATCGGTGTCTGAACAAAAGAACATGCAAGATAATTGAAAGCATCAATGTAAAAATTGATGAATCATCAGAACCAAACCAGAGGACCGGACATGTCAATCATGAAAATCTTAAATTTACTGATGGAGGAGATGTCTTTGAGATCAATGAAGCAACAACTGAAGAAGAGAAGACAACTCTCACTGATAGGAATCAAGAGCGAGAGATTGTGCCCGAAGCCAACAGGACACCTCAGGATGGTGAACAAGTGGATGCTCAGATCCCTGACGAAGATATTGCTCAACAGGATGAACTGGACCAAGAACAGAGGACGGCTCTTCCACGGTACGTCACATATCACTCTACTGACAATATAATTGGTGACAAACATGGGAACATCCTGACCAAGAAGAAGGCCAAAGAGAACGTTTGTCTTCTCTTAGGTGTTGAGCCAAAAACCACCAGAGAAGCCCTTGAAGATGAAAATTGGGTCAAGGCCATGGACGAAGAAATCGAACAAATAGAAAAGAATGACACATGGGAACTTGTGTTAAGACCTCATGACAAAAATGTCATTGGGACCAAATGGGTGTACAAAAACAAACTGAATGAGGATGTTAAGGTCATCAGAAATAAAGCAAGGCTGGTTTGCAAAGGCTATGCTCAAGAAGCTGGTCTAGACTATGGAGAAACTTTTGCACCAGTAGCTAGACTGGAAGGGGTGAGAATTCTTCTGGCCTATGCAGCTCACAAAGGTTTTAAAGTATACTAGATGGATGTGAAGTCTGCATTCCTCAATGGAATACTAGAAGAAGTCTACATTGAGCAATCGGAAGGGTTTACCTCTGCTCAAAAGACTGATATGGTCTGCAAACTCAAAAATGCTCTTAATGGGCTCAAGCAGGCCCCAAGGGCTTGGTATGAAAGGCTGCATTCATATCTTCTGACAATTGGATTCATCAAAACCGGTGACAACAACATGTATCTTAAAACCGGAAAGGATGGAAATCTAATTACTGAAATCTTTGTTGATGACATCATCTTTGGAGGAGATGACAAAATGAGCAAAGCATTTGCTGAAGAAATGAAGAAAGAATTTGAGATGTCTATGATCAGGCCCATAAAATTCTTTATTGGACTACAGGTCCATTAGCTAAAGGAAGGTATCTTCATCTCTCAGTCCAAGTATATAAAAGAAATTCTCAAGACTTTTGGACTAGAAGAATCCAAACCGGTTGGAACTCCAATGATAACTAATCTTAAGCTATCATAGGAGGATGATACCAAAGAAGTAAATGAAACAATGTATCAGTCTATGATAGGAAAATTGCAGCATGTTGTTGATAGCAGACCGGACATTGCTCATGCAGTTGGCATAATGGCAAGATTCTCTGCTAATCCCAAAAAAACACATTTGATCGCAGTAAAAAGAATCTTCAGATATCTAAAGGGAACCGAGGAATATGGCTTATGGTTTCCACATAAGGGTGGATTCCAAATTGAAGTCTACACAGATGCAGACTAGGCTGACAACGTGGATGATAGAAAGAGCACAAGTGGTGGTGCATTCTTTTTGGGTGGAAGAATAGTATCATGGACAAGTAAGAAGCAGAATTGCATTTCTCAATCCACTGCTGAAGCTGAATATGTTGCTGCTACAGTAAACTGCACATAGGTGATTTGGATCAAACAATTGCTGGAAGGTATTTAGGAACAGGTATCTAAACCTATAGCAATTCACTGTGACAGTACCAGTGCCATAAACACATCCAAAAATCCTGTTATGCACTCCAAGACTAAGCACATTGCCATCAAGTATCACTACTTGAGGGAACTTGTACAGAATAAAGAAGTAAAATTGGAGTATGTGTCCACCAAAGAACAGATTGCTGATATATTTACAAAGCCATTACCAAAGAGTACTTTTGAGTATCTCAGAGGTAGACTGGGGGTTGTACCCCTCTTTGATCATCAGTAATCATAAACGAGAAGTCATCAGTTCATTACGAGTTAAACAAAAGGTTACATCTTATCTTCTATGAACTGATGAAAAGGACAACTGCTCGCAGGGGGAGCAGAGTATGCAAATCTTCCTCATTAGCCTTTGGGCATTCCACTGTCAAAAAGGGGGAGAATATGATTGATTATCATATTTTTGCCATAATGCCAAAGGGGGAGATTGTTGGCATTACTATTGGTATTACTAACTTGTAAGCTCTCTATCGGTCCAACTGTTGTCATTGATTGGCAAAAGAAGATAGAGATTTGATTGTCTCTATTATAGAGGGGACTCTTCATCAAGAGAGGTTGTGAACCGGTCACTACATCAGCAACCGGATAATACACTTCGCAGAGAAGAGTTTATCCTAGTATCAACCAAGAACTAGACCTCAACCGATATAGACAAGTACAAACAAAAGCATACAACTAATGTCTATAACACAATCGGGACAGTGCAACTGGTAAAAGTGGTGTATCTGGTAACCGACAAGACAAGAAAGGAATGTTCTAAGACTCTTACCTGTTTATAGCATAGCGCCCTCAATCGATATATTATAAGACTCCGGTATGTACCGAGGGAGTCATAGTCAACTGTCTGTTCCAACCAACTCTCTTTGACCGGGATTTTGCAGTAAATCTGAGTGATCTTGAGTTGTCTTGGTGATCAGTTTAAGGTGCAGGTAAAGGATTTAAAGACGGAATCAATGGTTTCTTGAGGCACGACTGAAGGATTTAAAGCCGGATTCAGTGGCTTTAAATCAAAGTGTTATCTCTCGTGAAGAAAGGTTGCTTGACACGCAACTGTTGTTTTCTTTATATAGTTGATGAAGCTAGAGCTTTGCATTGGATGCATTCTCAGTAAACAAACACTTCATTGAGTGATGGATTCGTTGGATCTCAGTATTAGGTCATGCATTTGAGGCGCAATCAGGGCAACAAAATTGAATATATTCTTATGTTTGGTGAGAAGAAGATTTGCCTTCATTCTGCCGAGAAAAAGAGTGAACCTATATGCTACAGGAGCAAGGGATTAGAGAAAATCGAGAAAAGAGAAAGAACAGGTTGTGCAAAGGCAGCACAACAATAGTTGAGAACACACCCGTGTTAATTGGTGATGATTCTCAATTGAACACAAATAGAGATCACATCTGGCTGAGTAGAGCCTTTTGTAAAAGATCTTTATTCTATTGTTTTCTAGCAAACTACAATAGACAAATCCCAGTATTTGGGTGGACTCTAACAGGTCCCTTGTATCAAAATCCTTTAACCGGGTGACATCTTTCAAGGTGTCTGAAGTCCCTTAACCAGGCAGGTCTTAACAGATCTTACTGTAACAAATCCCTTGATCGGGTCACACCTAGCAAGTGTGTTTTATCCCTTGACCGGGCAAGCTCTTAACAGGGCATACTTCAGAAGAGTACAAATATTGTGAGGTCTCCTCACACCGTGGTTTTTACCCTAACCGGGTTTCCACGTGATAAATCCAGTGTCACTTTGTGTTTGTTCACTTACTATTTTGTTTGCTTAGAACTGTTTGCTTTAGTGCTGTAAGTTTACTTCACTGAATTAAAAAGAGAAGAAAAGTTTTTTTTTGTGCTGATTCACCCCTCCCCTCTCAACACCTGTTGGGACTGTGAATTACGATAATAGATAGTTTCTATTCGAAGATGGTGATTCTTGGCGTGCATCTCAGGTACTTCAATTACTTTATGCTGATATTTGTGGTCCTATGAATACATCTTCAGTTACTGGTTGCAAATATTTTTTGCTTATTGTTGATGATTTTAGTAGAAAGATGTGGGTGTACTTTCTTAAACAAAAATCGGATGCTTTTAGTACATTTCATAATTTTAAGTCATTGGTTGAAGACGAGTCTGGCTGCAGTATCATTTCTCTTAGAACAGACAATGGAGGGGAATTTTGTTCTACTGCATTCTTCAGTTTTTGTGCTGAACATGGCATCAAACGCCAATTTACCACACCCTACACTCCTCAGCAAAACAATGTTGTTGAGCGTCACAATCGTATGATTGTTGAGATGGCAAGTTCTATGTTACAATACAGGAGTGTTCCTAATAAGTATTGTGCTGAAGCAGTGTTTACTGCTGTTTACCTTCTTAATCGTTCCCCTACTCAGGCTGTCAAGAACAAAACTCTAGAAGAGTTGTGGTCTGATCGTAAGCCCAAGATCAGCCACTTGAAGATTTTTGGCTCTCTTGCCTATGCTTGGATTTCTGATGCTAAACGTTCCAAATTAGATTCCAAGAGTCAGAGACTCACGATGACAGGGTATAGTGACAACCATAAGGCCTACAGATTGATAGATATCGACACTGATCATCTTATCTTTAGTCGTGATGTTTTTGATGAAACTTGAGGCCCTTTTCTATCTTCTTCTGAGTAGTGTTATGAGGAACAGCCTCGCAGTGTTCCTCTTCCTTTAGCACCACCTGATGGGAGGGATGATACAGATAATGCTCACCCTGGGGCACCTGATGCTGATCCTATTGAGGCCCCCGAACATGATCCTCTGCCTGCCTCTATTGCTGCTCCTGAACCTCCTCCAACTCCTCTAGAGATTGGCTCGTCTACTCTTCGGCCCAAATGGTGGGTTAAAACTATTAGCGATCTTAGGGATGATGAGCTCATCAAAGGTAGAGTTTCTAGAAATAAGAGCAAACAACATCGTACAGTTAATTTTGCTCTTATGGCTAACATTCATAGTGTTTATGATCCCCAGACTTATTCTGAGGCTAAAGGTATCCCTGAGTGGGAACAGGCTATGGAAGCTGAATTTCAGAGTATTCAGAAAAATCACACTTGGGTCCTTTCTGATCTTCCTGTAGGGAAGAAGCCCGTTAGCTGTAAATGGGTATACAAGGTAAAATACAAAGCTGATGGCACTTTAGACAAGTATAAGGCTCGTCTTGTTGCTCGAGGGTTCTCACAAAGGGAAGGTATTGACTATGAGGAGACTTTTGCTCCTACAGCTAAAATGAGTACCATTCGGCTTGTTCTTGCTTTAGTAGCTTAGTTTGGTTGGAAAGTTCATCAGATGGATGTTAAGAGTGCTTTTTTGAATGGTGACTTACAGGAAGAGGTCTACATGACGCAACCTTTTGGATTTAAGGTTGCTGGTCAGGAACACAAAGTCTGTAAACTTGTCAAAGCTCTCTATGGTCTGAAACAAGCCCCTCGGGCTTGGTATTTGAAAATTGATAAATATCTAACTGATCATGGTTTTCAGAGGAGTCCATCGGATTCAAATCTATATATCAAACATGTAGGTGATGATGTATTGTGTTTAGTTGTCTATGTGGATGATTTGATCATCACTGGAAGCTCAGCACATTTGATCACTGAAATCAAACAGGATTTGTGTCGCACCTTTGATATGACAGATTTGGGACTCTCGCACTACTGTCTTGGAGTTGAGGTTTGGCAGACTGAGCACAGTATCTTTCTTTCTCAGTCCAAGTATGCTAGAAGTCTTGTGGACAGGTTCAAAATGCAGGATTGCAAACTTGCTCCCACCCCTATGGAACCCGGGCTCAAATTATCAGCTCAGTCCGATTCACCTGTTGTGGATAAATCTTTGTTTAGACAGCTAGTGGGCAGCCTCATTTTCCTTACTGCCACCGGACCTGACATTAGTTTTGCGGTAAGCTACATATCCCACTTTATGACAGCGCCCAAGACTGATCATTGGATAGTTGCAAAGCGTGTCCTGCGCTATGTTAGTGGTACTCTTGACTATGGTCTTTTGTACACTCAGAGTTTTGATCCTACACTATGTGGCTACATAGATTCAGATTGGACCGGTTCTGTTGATGATCGTAAGTCTACCGTTGGTTATGTGTTCAATTTGGGGTCCAGTGCTGTCACATGGACGAGTAAGAAACAACAGGCAGTGGCTCTGTTGTCCACCGAAGCAAAATATCGTGGAGCAGTTAAAGCAGCTTGTGAGGCCGTTTGGCTTCGGCGAATGCTTGCAGATATGCATGTTCCTCAGTCAGGACTGACTCCTCTATTATGTCATAATCAAGGAGTGCTCAAACTGGCAAAGAATCCGGTCTTCCATGAACGAACCAAACATGTCGAAACACATTGTCATTACATTCGTCAGCTGGTTGAAGATAAATCTATTCAGCTGCTGTATGTCCCTACCTTAGAGCAGTCCGCTGATATCTTCACCAAGTCTCTTAGTTCTGATAAATTTGTAAAATTCAGGGAGGCTATTGGTGTTATTGACAGATTGAGCATTATGGGAGGGTATTAGAATGTTTCTAATATGCGGGAGCTTCTTTAATGCTCTATCTTGCTGTATTTAGATAGTTGCTATTTTTGTAACCTTCGTAGTGTATATATGAGCTTCTAGCTCTTTGTAAAATTTCATTGAATACAAAATAATTTGTTCATATATTATTTTATTATAGACTATATGTTTTATATAAATATTGTCAGGATGTTTGAGAGTGGTTTTAGATCTCTAGGAGTTATAATGGAGATTCTAGATTTTAGAAGATCCTAAAAATTTTCAGACTCAACTAAATTCTAGTAATCAATACGCTTCCATCAGTTTTCTTTTCCACAACTCTGTTTTCTAAGATTTTTGATAAATTTGATATTGGAAGAAAGATTTCCAAGAATTTTCACATCTTTTCATTTGATTTCCATCTTTCCTGTTCGGGGACACATTAGGCATGTAGACAGAATCTTTCCATACTTAGCCAATTTCCTCATTTCTTTCACCTTCTTAGACCAACACTTAGCCATTTTTCATGATTTTCCATTTTGGGCGTTGATGGGATGGTATCAAGGGATTTTCCCATTCTTAGTGAATTTCCATGCCCTATCCTCTTTTGGGTGTCTTTTCATGCCTTTTTAGAAATGTTTCTAGACTTGACCATATTTTTGCGCTTTTTTATGTCTTTCCACTTTCAAGTGCTTTTTTAGGAACGTCCAAACTCAACCAATCTCATCATGCCTTTCCATTTTGAACGTTCATTTTAGACCAATTGCCTCATTTGATTACATTGCCGGATATAGAACTAGGTACCCTTTTTCCTCTTCCTCAGCTAGTGCTCATTTGACTTGCAAAAAATAGACTTACTATAAACAGTAAATTTGTTTAAATGCAAAATTAGGGCAAACCAGGACACAGTGAAACTTACTAAAACTAGAATTACTAAAAATAGACACTGATAAAAATAGTAAGTACTTCCAAACTCAAGATAAGGCCATTCTGAGATGTAGTGAAACTTACTAAAAATAGGCATACTTAAAATATAAATTTCCAAAAATAGCAAGTATGTCAAAATGTTCAAAATCTCACTGGCATTCTTTTTGAAAGATCAATTCTCATTCACACTTGACCTAATTCACTAACAAACACACAGTTTCCATTCTAAGAGCCAAATGTGGGCAACACTTTTCTTTTAGACTTAACCAATTTCACCAATTCTTGTTTGAAACATGTTTGGTGGATATTTTGCAACCGACAGTTTTGGGAAAAAATCCAGTCGCAAAATAGGTATACCAGCCATAGCGTATGAAACAATGTCTCTCCTACCTTAAAGGGAAGGCTCCCCCTTCTCACTTTTCCTTGGATCAACTCAAGGTAAGCAAGAAGCTAAGAGATTATCAAATAGGATGTTACAAATATTCCTCCTTATCTTTCAAGAAGGAATCCACTTGCCCGAAGAACGAGTAATGGGCAAAACTTTAATCTCTAAACTACACTTCTATCGAAAAGCTAGAAACAATGATACCGATAAACCAACACCAACTCACAGGCTGATTGAAAAGCGTAGCGGCTTGGCGCTAAGACCTATTTATCTATTCTATAAGAAATACCTCTACCATTGGGGCGCATAAACTTCCAGAAGTAGAGACTTTCTAACTATTCTAACAAAGTGCATGAAAATAAGATGGTAATATAATCTACAGTCACAACTTCTAGTTTTATATTACCACAAATGCTCCCAGTCACAGCTTCGGCTCCGATTGTGTCTGATATTCTCTTTGCTCTTAATAAAACACAAGAATAACATAAATATAAAGATAGTAAAAACAAATTGCAGTCACAGTTTTCTATTTATTTTTCTCCAAAATAGTACTACACAATCACAGTTATGCTTGCACAAGTTTGGCAGAGCTTTCTTGCATAAAAATAAAGATGATTTTTACAATGGGAGGGGCATTCCTTTTATAGGAAAAGAAATGAGAAAAGTGAGGAAAAAGTGGGAGCAACTCAACCACTTTGACCGGGTAAAACTAGGTGAGAAGAATTATTAGATTACATGTCATGAGGACATGCAATCGAATTACATGCAATTGCATCACATGCAATTCATCTTCTCCAATCTACAAAGCAAAGCATGAAAACTAAAACAAAAAGGTGAAGAAAAGTGAATCAATCCTTGGAATTGTCATGGAAGGCCTTATATTTGACAATACAATCATGAACCATAGGAAGATCTGGAATCTTCATTGTCTCTGAAATGACTTCAACCCTGATTGCATTTGTATGTGTTGATTTCACAATTTTGTAATCATTTGCAAGATAATCCCTTAAGTGTTTTGCCACAAATTTATATGCAGCAAATTTGTTCATTGTATGCGCTCCAAATTCTTCATAATCAAAATCAGCATTAACTCTGTTAGTGTATTCTATAGTCATTTCCTCTTCAGTGAAGAGATTATCATCTCTGGTAAGAACCTTGCTTCCTATTTGCCTGAGATTGCTGGTGATGTCCACTTCTACTGCTTGATAGCTCTCCAGATCCCCTTGTAGCTTTGCCAAAAGTTTTTCCATTGCCTGGACTTTGTCGAGCCTTTGCAAGAAATTGGTCATGTCAACATACCCAATCTCTGTATCTGAGATTTGATCAAGAGTTGATGAAACAAGTGAGGCTGTGGTATGAGCCAACTCTCTGTCATATTGATATTTCATCTTTTCTTTGACTTTTGATGGCGCTAACATATCCTGTGATGCAACATGGAAATTCCAAAGGGTAGATACATCATCTGAGGAGATTAGATCCATGAGAGGGTTAGGCTTTGGTTTGCAATGATATATCTATGTGTTGGAATCATTTGCCGTTGCACCAAAAGCTCGAACTTTCAATGCCCGATACAAATGCCAGATTTAACTCGATCCACGGGAGGCGGTTAAGCCGTGTCACGAATCTCCAAGGAGGTGCTGACCACGAAGTCAACAATCTCCCCCTCAGCACCGACTGAGCCTTCAGCACCCACTGAAGGGAGACTCGAACCCATGACCCAAGGCTCTGATACCAATTGTTGGAATCATTTGCCATTGCACCAAAAGCTCGAACTTTCAATGCCCGATACAAATGCCAGATTTAACCCGATCCACGGGAGGCGGTTAAGCCGTGTCACGAATCTCCAAGGAGGTGCTGACCACCAAGTCAACACTATGAATAACAAGGTGTTCAGAGTATTGATTAGATACTCATAGAACATATGTGTTGGCTGGAAGTGAAACAAATAGCACATGTAGGTGGGCAAAAAGGGGAAAAATTGGACTTATAGAGACGAATTGCATGTGGGGCTTTGTTAGTATGGTCAAGAATGCAAGTTGGATGCATATGGACATGTGTAAATGATAATTTTGGTATCTAAAAGAGTGACCTTTTACTAAAATTGGATTCTTGAGAGGTGATTACATGTAATGAAAATGACATGTTTTTATATGTAATGGGCTTGGGAGATGCAATTACATGTGTTGGAGAATGAAGGATGAATTGGCATGAATGTATGCACTTGCATTCTTGAGAGGATGACTTCAACTTTCTTCCAAAAATGAAAACAAAACAAACAACAAACAAGAAAGCAAACAAGAACAAAAACAAAAACATACCTCTTGCTATTGATTCAAACATGACAAACTTGAAAATAATCTTCTACATGCAAATCTGTTTTTGAGTGTTGGATGATTTTTATGCATTTGAAAAAAGAATATTTCAACCTATTTAAACACAAAATGCAAAATACATGGGCTGCATTTGAACAAATGGATAAAAATAAGCCATATAATGCAACAATGTAGGAAAACTAGTGAGAAACACAAGCAAAATCAAATACATTTACTTACTTGGAGCTCAATGAGCCAAAAATGGAAGAACAAGAAGTTGAAATGAACTTGTCTTTCTCAAAATCGGATTCTCCAAGTGCATTTGCATACAACAATTTAAAAACTCTTTGACCAATTCTAAGTTGCAAAGTGTGAAACAAGATGCAAATACATGAGACGTTTTTGCATGTAAATGCCCAAAAACAAACTTTCAAACCCTTCCAATGCAAAACGTTTTTGGCAAGAATGAATTGTTGGGCGTTTTTGGAGAAAAACGCACTCTAATGTTGCCCTTGCATGAAACGTTTTGGGCTGAGAATGCAAAAAACATGCCCTTGGAATGAAAACATATGCATTTGAGAGCAAAATCGGACTCTATAAGTGCATACACATGGTTTTTTTTGCAAGCAAATGACTTGGAAGAAAACTCTCAGCAAAAACGTGGTCTCTAGATGCAATTAGATGTGACGTTTTTGCATGTAAATGACTTGGAAGAAGTCTCCCAGCAAAATCGGGGTCTCAAGATGCATATACATGTTTTATTTTTGGATGTAAATGATGCCTTTGGTCTAAATCGGACTCTCACAATGCATTTGCATAAGCTATTCTTGAAAGGAAAAGCCTTTTACATGCAAATCACACTCTCCAAGTGCATTTGCATGTGTTTTTAAAACTTGCTTTAACATGTAATAGACTTAACTTGTGCTTTTGCAAGCAAATCACACTCTCTAAATGCATTTGCATGTTTTATTTTTTGACATCATATGCAAATCACACTCTCTAAGAGGGATTGCAATATGCACTTACATGTTTTCATCAAGTTTTAGCCTCTTTTACATGCAAATTGGATTCTCTAGATGCATTTGCATAAAAAGTAGGAAAAAGAAGGCATGTTGTTGCATTGCACAACTTAAGTGATTTATTTAGCACATGTCTAATTACTTATTGAGTCTAATATTACTAAAGGGGTCAAAAATAACATTTACACTATATAGTTGTATATATAATGTATAAACATTATTTCATAAAGAAATATTTTTTTTTCTTTTTTGATCGGTAAAAGGCCAGAGCCCTAAAAATTTTATTAATATTTTAATCAAAAGTTTTATCATACAGGACCCCACTCAATGTAGGTGCTGGTAGGAAAGAGCGGGGTAGAGAAAACCTCCAGCCACGCCCGGGACCTTAGTCCGGATACTGATACAATGCTTCATGGGCATTCCCACGACTCGATCTAAATCAAGCTTTGATAAATACATAGACCTTAGTGGACATACCCACTGCTCAACCTTGTTGAGGATATACTTGTTACAAAAGCTCTTACAATTTACTAATAATTTAAGTACATGTTTTGATTTCTGCATCCAAATGCAAGGAGAAGAAATATCCACTCCATATACTTTGAAGGAGAGTAAACCTTAGCATCATTGAGTTATCCAACCTGAAAGAGAAAAAAAACACCACTTCCTTTTCCTCATGGTTAGTTTCCCAAGATAAATTTGAAAGCTAGATAAAAGTTCTCAATGACTGCCACTATATAAAGCACGGGCTACCATACACAATGCACCAATCATACTCTTACAACACTTCTACTGATATTGTTAACACCTCATGATAAACCCTAATTACTAGACTTTCCTGTTATCTCCAATTCAGTAAATTATTCAACTCCTTCACCTAATTTATTCAAAAGCTTAGAACTAAAGAAAAGGCAAAACATATAAACTACAAAAATAAGAAAAAGCATAAACTAAGATACTAAGACAGATTTGTCTGCATGACCATGTCTTACGACATTCTAGCCTAACCAAGCTCAAAATCCCCAACACTATAAAGATAATGAAAAATAGACAGAGTAAAGTTAGAGGAAAAGAATTTCTGTATACTCCTTTAATCTTAAACATACTCTGCTCCATAATCCCTGTAGATCTGCTGATAACCAACTCTTATTAATTAAAGAAGCTCCACCTACATTACCTGTTATGGGCTCATCCCCTTACACCAATTTACAGTAATTGTATACATAAAATTCCTGCACATCATTAGTAAAAAAAACCCCGAAATTTGCATGAAGTGAACGGGAAAATGCTGATGAAATCGCAGATTTCTATATTCCCTATGAGCACAGACAAATCTGCTCCAAATTTTATAATCATATCACTTATATATTGATCTTGGAGAACAACAATGCTTACTCATCTAGAAAGGCAAAGAAAGAACTTCAGCATCTTACCACTCCGAGTGCTATTTTTAACACTGGATTTTCTGAACATCTAATTCCGTAACCTTTCTAGAAAAAGAGATCCTCATTTCTTTAAATCCACCATTTATAATAAGAGAAAAGATATACCAATTACAGTCTGTACTGAAATTAATTCCTGTCTTGGCCTTACTCTAAATGTTGTTTATACAGACCTTGACAATATTAAAACATCAAGCAAATCTTCGACTAACATTTATATGCACAGACACAATTATATTAGTATATACTCTAGAACAGGACTTGTACTACAAAAACTAACCATATTCTTCATAAACAACCCAAAATATTTCTCCTCCATGTTATCTTGTAATAGTTCTCCTATAGAGCCCGAGCTATACCAATACTTGTTATTCCAGGTTTTTGCGGACAGCTGTGCATCTCCAAGCTTTGGTCCTTTTGACCATAACCACTATGCTTTCCTTCCCTTCCATATCCTTTTTATGCTTCCTGGTTCGTCTCGGTACCTCTGGTGCCATTATGTGCAAATTTGGAGGGGCAATGTTATCCATTTCTGCCGGGATGTCGAAGCCTTCCATCCTCCAATATCTCAGAAGCCAGTTAGTATCCACACCTTCCTCCAGTATTTCTTTATACAAGAAGTCTATATTCCTAGCCATCTCTGGCCAATGGAGATCAAAGCACTCTTCATCTTTAAAAGACATCATTGCAATCCTCTGAGATTGAGGAATTTTGTCCAGTTCTTCCAAGTCTGTCTGCATTGTTGCTTCAGGATAGGCTATTGAGAGATTATGGTCTACACAGTAAACCATCTTTTCCAGCCCTTCTAAGTGGCCCTTGGCGAAAACTGTTTTAGCCACCTTAATGATATCTTCTTTGCTTTTACCCGCAAAGATGGATAGAGCAATGAATTGCCCTATCACTTCACCATTGGTTCTATAGGAGTACAAATTGTTGAAAAATTGATCTCCTACTGACTTTTCTATTGCCCTTCTGGTGGAATCTGGCATTGGATTCAGCATTTGATTCCATCTTTCTGGATAAATGTATCCTCTGAAGGCCATTGCTCGATCACTTTTAGTGTAGAAAGTGCTGAGCCTAGTATCCATACTTCCTTCTTTGAAAGTTATGCACTGTGAAAGCTTCTTATATACCGCTACTATTTAGTTCCTAGGTCTTTTCCAGAAAAATCCTTCCCTTGTTCGGGAATCTTCTAGATTTAACCTTATTAAGTGCAGTGTTATTATCCTTGCCTATTGCCTTTTTCCTTTGTTATCTATACCCCCAGGTCACAAGCTCATGATTCACCTTCCTTGTAATGCTTGATGATATTTACACCCGTGAATTGTCATCAATAAATTTGACACTCAAGAGTAAATCTAGAAACATATCTTCTTGCCTGTACTCTATTTAACTAATTGAGGACTGCTTGAAAGGTAGTTTTTAGAGTAGCGATCGCTAATCATTTTCCTGTATGGGAGCGGGAATACCTGCTGCTCATCATAGGACTTTCACTTGCCCAACAAACTACTGGACTTCTCTTTCATGGATAGTATCGGGCTATGATTTCATACTTACATACATTCCGACTCATCTATCATTATAATCATTAGCTCATTCCCATGAATGATGACACTGCTAGCACCCCAAGTGTACATACAAGTTCTCTTTATTCAAAATATTAACAAAGACAAAGTTTAAATTCTAATTACCTTCCAGGTCATGATGAGCTCACATGTTATAAACTGTTGATGCAATTTAATGCCTTGCTATTAATTCACCATAGCTTGGGGAGCCAAATTCAATAATCGTTATTATATATGTAAGTGCTCTACTACTTATTATGCTACTTATAAGGAAGTTTCTGCATACACTCAATTCCTGCTGAGTGCCTCCAACTAGAAGGAACACTCTATATATAGGATTTAAACCAAGTACGAGGATACCTGCAAGCCTTGCTCTTAACCCTCGGCCCCTTCCTAACCAACTTTCTTGGCATAAATGAGCAAGTAGAGCTATTTACTTGCTTAAATCTTTAACCGCTAGGCTTCTGAAACCAGTATCTAACTCTATCCTAGATAAATGTCTTAGGGCTTATAGACCTCCTATTATTAATACTGAACCCCCTATGGCTACTATAAACCTATTATATATTTTTGTTAATAAGGAATGTTACTGGATCTGTAGGCTCCTAAACAAGTTAGAACTTTGATCTTAGGAAGTACTTAGATATACCAATCCATAGATATAATTCCGTTGGCTCCTTGGTTGGCTAATTCATCTGCCTCTGTATTTCCCTCTTTGTATGTATGTCTAATTTCATACTTCGGTATACCCTCGATGACTTGGTTAATCTCTTCTATTTTCAAATTTAGGGACCAATTGGGAGTTTTCTTGTTACGTATGGCATTGATTATAATTTGCGAATCTCCTTCTATAACTACTTTGGATAGGTTCATCTCCCTACACAATTTTAGGCCTTTTAAGGCTGCTATACATTCTGCCAAGTTATTCGTAGAAGGCTTAATGGGGTTGGAGAACTTAGCTATGACTTCGTATTTCCAATTGCGAATAATCCCTCCAATACCTGCTACTCCGGGATTACCTCTAGAAGCGCCATCAAAGTTAAGCTTGTACCATCCCTCTCTCGGAGGGGTCCATTTGTAGGATGCTCTGTCAGCCTTCACTTTGGGCCCCCCTTTTCCGTACAGGGGTGGAATGTCTAATTTTGGCCATCTTGCTCTGATCTTGTTATCCCAATGCTTGAATGACTCCTCATAACTTAGCTTATCTCTGAGGTTACTATTGATGTTTTCTACTATTGATGCTTCTATTTTATTAGTGATTGAACTCCATGGTAGTTTTTGACCTGTGAAAATCCTCCTATTTCTTTCTTTCCATAACTCCCATACAACTATTGCCAGGGAGATTGTCCAAATATCCTTATATAGATTGTCTTTATAAGGTGCTGGCCACGCTTTAAGGTTACTTAGCAGATCATAGTGAAGAGCAGTCTTCCATCCTAAACTTTGATGTAGCCAATTCCAACAATTTTGGGAGAAAGGGCAATTAAGAAGGATGTGATTAACATCCTCAGATTGAATCTCACACAGGGGACATCTAGACGGACCTTCAAATCCCAGCTTCCTAAATCTGTCTGCTGTCAGAATTTTATTTTGCAAGGCAGCCCAAAGGAACATACCCGCCTTTGGGAGGCCAGATTTGTTCCAACACAGGTTAAGAGGGATATCAATATCATCCATCTTCTGTTCTCTGATAATGGTATTATAACCCTCCTTTACAGAGTAGTTACCATTCTTTGAGCCTACCCAAAACAATCTATCCATTCTATTTTTAAGAACAACTTCTCTCTTCTCCATAACAGTCGTAAATTTTTGCTTCGCCCACCATACAGAATCTACTTCTTCTAAATTACTCCATTTATTATTCTCCTCTTTACATAGATAATCCTTGAGATAGACACCCTTAACTCTTTTACATTCTTCAATAAACTCCATGGAAAAACCCAAATTTTTTAGGGGAGTGAGACCTGCCCACGAATCTTCCTAGAAAAGGACTTGATCCCCTACACCTATATCCCATGATAAATAATTATTAATAATTCCTCTGCATTCTTTGATGAAATTCCATATCCTAGATCCTTTGACATGTGTGGAAGACCTGAAGATGTTGATGGGATCTGCATCGAGAACATATTTTTGTAATAATATCGACACCCATTTACTTCTAGGTTCCTTATACATTCTCCATATGAGTTTAGCTCCTAGAGCTTGATTTTTCCATAAAAGGTTTTTAATTCCAAGGCCTCCCTTAGAGATAGGTTTGCATAAGGTGTCCCATTTTATCAGGGCAAGTTTCTTGTCTTCTGATGGACCTTGCCAATAGAATTCTCTAAATATTTTATCTAGGTTCTTTTTAATATTTATTGGTAGTGGGAGGATTGACATCTGATACGTTGGAATGGCAGAAAGGACCGACTTAATCATAGTTGTCCTACCTGCCTTTGTTAACCATTTTCCTTTCCAAGAGCTCTTCTTGTTTTGGACCTTGGTAATCACTTGTTTCCAAAGTTTGGAAGATAGGAGGCCTTTATCCAGGTCAATGCCCAAATACTTACATGGGAATTTACCAATTTTATATCCCATCACCTTACATATTTCTCTTTCTACTTTCGGTGAAGTATTAATGAAGAAAATTTCTGATTTAGCGGGGTTTACCTGCTGCCCTAAGGCTTTCATATAAGTATTTAGGACCTCTTTAAATGCTTTAGCTTCCTGACATTTGGCTTGACCAGGTAGAATCGTGTCATCTGCGAACTGCTGATGTGTGATATTTGGAATGTTTTTAGCGGCCTGCAGACCTGAGATCTTTCCTGCAGACCTGAGATATTTGGAATGTTTTGGACCTTGGTAATCACTTGTTTCCAAAGTTTGGAAGATAGGAGGCCTTTATCCAGGTCAATGCCCAAATACTTACATGGGAATTTACCAATTTTATATCCCATCACCTTACATATTTCTCTTTCTACTTTCGGTGAAGTATTAATGAAGAAAATTTCTGATTTAGCGGGGTTTACCTGCTGCCCTAAGGCTTTCATATAAGTATTTAGGACCTCTTTAAATGCTTTAGCTTCCTGACATTTGGCTTGACCAGGTAGAATCGTGTCATCTGCGAACTGCTGATGTGTGATATTTGGAATGTTTTTAGCGGCCTGCAGACCTGAGATCTTTCCTTCCAGATGTTTCTTAGTTATAGCTCTTCCTAGAGCTTCTGCCATGATTACATACAAAAAGGGGGATATTGGATCCCCTTGCCCAATGCCTCTCAAAATACTAAAGAAACCTTCTGGGGTACCATTAATTAGAACCGATATCTTAGGCGTTGAAATGCAATTAAAAATAAGGTTGACCCACTGTTTAGAAAAACCGAAAGCTTCCATGCATTTGCAAAGGAATCTCCATTCTACTTTGTCATATGATTTTCGGATGTCTATTTTCATAAGCATACTTGGTTCCCTTGTCATTTGAGCAGTGTGTACTAATTCTTGTACAATAATAATCCCATCCAATATCGACCTATTTGCTACAAAACCTGTCTATTCTTTAGAGATTATCTTGGGCAGAAGAGCTTTAAGTCTATTCGCTAAACATTTAGATAGGATCTTGTATATTGTGTTACAGAGGGATATTGGCCTGAAATCCCCAGGGTCCACACTCATTTTTCTTTGGGATTAAAGCAAAAAAGGTGTTATTAATTTCACTTAACAAAGATCCTGCATTCCTAGTTGCTTCCACTGCTTGCCACACCTCTTCCCCGATAAAATGCCAATACTTCTGGAAGAAACCTGCTTGAAATCCATCCGGACCTGGAGCTTTATCCGGGTGGAGTTGAAACATTGCCACTCTGACTTCTTCGAGGGATAACTTATTATTTAACATCTTATTGTCGTGATCCATAATCAATTTCGGAATAGCTTTAAGCATTTCATTTTGTGCTACCATATCTGATGCTACTGTACCATTAAGAAGGGATTGGTAGAAATTCGTAATCACACTCAAGATCTGCTTAGGGTCTTCAAATATAAGCCCATCACTGGACTTAATTTTCGCTATTCTGTTGATACTCCTATTACACCTAGTGGTGTTATGAATTTTTTTTGTATTACTATCCCCTTCTTTTAACCAGGATTCCCTAGATTTTTGTCTCCAGAAAATTTCTTCCTTAAGGAGAATATCATTGCATTTAGCCATTAATTCCTTTTCTTTATGATAGCTAAGTTCGTCCATCCCTTGCTTTATAACTAAATTGTTGAGATCAACAATTTCTTGCTCCACTCGGGCCTTCTCTTTAAAAATGTTATTAAAATTGTTCTTATTCCATTCTAATGCTTTATGTTTGATAATTTTTAATTTAGCTGTTAAACAGTACATTTTGGATCCCTTTACTGAAATTTGTTTCCACCATTCTTCCAAGAGATTAATAAATTCTGGGTTTTGGAACCACATAAATTCAAATTTGAAAGGATTTCTAGCCGGTTTGGAATCCTCTATAATAGTGAGCCTTACCGGGAAATGATTCGATCCTGCCTCTGGCAGAATCTCTGCATTATACAGTAAGTTACAACTTTCAACATTTGTTTTTACGAAGAATCTATCTAATTTTTCTGCTATATGGCTAAAACTTGCTCTTCTATTGTTCCAGGTGAACATGCCATTGTTGGTGTTTATGCTAATAAGATTATTGTCCAATGCCCATTTACTGAAGTCCTTATGGGCCTGCGATATGTATTGAGAACCCCCATACTTCTCTTCTGTATTTAAAATAGCATTAAAGTCCCCTCCAATAAAGAAGAGAGGTTCTGGATTCACTGTTAAAAAGAGATGTATTTCTTGCCATACTCTCCTCTTATCCTCATTGGGTGTGGGGCCATATACATTAATTAGGTTAAATTTTAGATTAGACTTTAAACTTTTAATTTCCAGAGCCATCCAATTACTATTCTGAGATAAAAGTACAACTACTATTTTCCTAGGATCCCATAATGCTGCTAATCCTCCGGAAGTACCTATTGATGCCGTGTATTCTGCTTTCCATATACCTAATTTTTTGCTGAACTTGGAGCTTTCTACTTTATTAAGTTTAGTTTCCTGTAATAGAATAATCTCTGAGTCAAAGTTTTTCAGGTATCTTTTAATTAATCTCTACTTATTAGGGGCATTTAGTCCCCTAATATTCCATGTTGTGACTTTCATTGTTCTTGGGGAAGGCTCTCCCCGTTCCCTATGTTTAGTATATCTGCTATTTTCTTTGATTCCTTGAGTTACCATCTATGGTTCTGAGTTCAACAGCTGATTTCCTCCCTCTTTTCTTCTTTATTTTGTTGATATTGGGTGTACTCAGGCATCCTCTACTCATTGCTATTCCCAAATGTCTATTTTCATTTGTTATGCCAAAAAGGCCTTCTATAGAATCTTTAACCATTGGTATGTTTCCCATCAAACCAATACTGTTATCCTGATTTCCTGCACTTTCTTGCACTGTTTCCATCTGTAAATGGGTCTCATAGTTATCTATTATCTCTTTGCCATAGATCTCAATTACCTCCTCTATATTCTCTGGTATTATCACATTAACAGATTCTACTTCGATCGGAATTGCTGTTCCTGATTCCTTCTCCTTATGCAGTAGCTCAGTTGCATTGTCTTTACAACAAAGGGCCTCTATGTTGATTCTCTCCTTACTTAATCCTTCATCTTGTAAAGAGATAGAGTCCTTTTTAATACTTTGTCTTTCCTCATTTCTGCCTTTTGAATTTATGTTGTTGTCTCCTAGGAGCCTATCATTACTGTGGCCAAGGAGTTCTAATAGTATTGCTTCATTATTCTCCTTTTCTGCCTGAGCTAAAGCTTCATTGCTTATAAATCTAATTAATGTCTCTCTTTGGTAAGTCAGTTCCTCTTGGTCAAAAATTTCATCCATGAATAATCTCATTAGATCATCTACAAGAGACTCACCTAGGCACTTTACAATTTGGTTTACTTCCTCATTACACTTTTCATCGAGATCCCTTTCTGCTATTGTGATTGGATCCTCTAGGTTCATCGATTGCTCTGTTAATACCAACGTATTTGTTAAATCTATTACATTTTTAGCATTCTTACTTTCTGTTTCCATCTGATCTTTTTCTAAGCAGGGAGAACTATCCATAGTTGGGCAATGCATTCTATGATCTGTTATGTCCCCTGTTTTTGGTTCATGTTTTTTAGGATCTGGATTTCCACTACTCTCCTTCTGCATTATTACATTTTCCTTTCTCTCTAAGGTACCAATTGTATTTTTTATCTCCTGTGGTAAGTATTTTATTAATTTGCCCTGTTCCTCCCCTACACTTCTAGGCTCATATTGAGATACAGATCTTTCTTCATTAGGATTTACAGGTCCCTTTATATTAAACCCTCCCTTGTCTTCACAGAGATGGATTTCATAATCATTGCTGAATCGATTTAATGAGTTAGTGCTAGCTTGTTCTATATTAGTAGCTTTGTTAGTTTCCATATAATCTTCTAAGATGTTAGGGTTAACAATAATAGAATTAGAATTGAAACTTAATTGTAAAGGAGGGATATATTTTTGATGGTACTCCAATTCTACAATAATTATTTGATCTATATAATCATTTGTTATTTCAGCCATTCTAATAAATCTACCAACTTTATTACCTATTTTGCAGAAAATATCATGACTACACAATTCCATTGGTATATTCTTAATGGATACAGCTTTTTCTACTTTAAAGTTTTCTAGATACATGGGATTAAACAGAGGAAACCAGTCAAAAACAACAAAAGGAATGCTTCTAAATTTGAATTCTTTTCTTTTAATGCTGTTTTTAACACCTACATTCTTGCAATCAATATACATGAAGTTTTCCAAGAGTCGAGAAATACTTACCTCCCTGGAAAGTAAAGCTTTCAGGCCTGCAACTAAAACATTGATATGCACACCTGTACCTTTCCATATGTAGATTAAGCCTGTGTTTGTGAAGTATTTCTGCTTTTGAGCAATAACATCATTATCAAGGATGATATTATCATAGTGCATACCGACCTTTGTAGGACCTTTATTCCAGTCATTATCGCGCCTATGAGGGGGCGTTTATATAAGCTTCCTATTACTTTGAAGAGCAGGATGTTGCCCACTATGCTTATCATCAGCCACAGCGAGTCTTTCTAGCCTCCTGCGATGTGGGGGGCTATAGATTTTAAAATTTTCATTCTTTCTCCGATTCTCCGAACATAAGGGTGGGTTTTTGGCTATAATAGGGTAGGGTTTCCTGTGCTAGGTTGCACTGTAGCATCATTCTTACTTAGATGCTCTAATGCCTTATGCGGTTTTACCCTAATTTCCTTTCCTATCATATCTTCCTTCCTTTTGTGCAGGGGCGAGTATAAGCCATGTTGGTTTTTCTTCTTACTTAATAAACCGAAGGCATTCCTCAACGGCAAACTGTTATCAGTGTGGGCCAAAGTAGAAACCCTAGCCTTGTTCTTCCCTTTGACCGAATGCCATGCCAAGCTTTCATTTCGGGGGTGCCCTGCGACCGCCTTTGTTTTGACATTTCCTTCCTCCACAGCTGGATGGGAGATTTCAGGATTATGATATAAATTGTTTTCAGATTTCAGAACATTATCGAGCCCACTTTTCTGTTTGTTCTGTAGCGCATATTTGGTCTTTTTGCAAACACATCCAACTACTTATCCAAAGATTGAACCGTAAAAAAAATGAGCGTAGGTACCTTTTCCTGCTCTAATTTTTTAATATCATTCATTGCCTCTGCTACAGATCTGGAGGTTTTTTCTTCATTTTCTTTAACCTTTTGCGAGGGTTCGGCCAAACTTTTCTCCTTCTGTTTTGCTATGAAGCCTTTTAAATGCTCATAGTTAGGTCGCCCTGATCTTAGATCTGGTTCCCTACACTCCTTCCAGTTATGCCCATATAACAAGCAATTGAAGCAATAACCAGTAAATACCTTGGTGTTTTTGATTCCCAGGCTCGAATTCAATTGCCATCCAGCTTTGGAGGAAGAAGCATGCTGCAGGGCGCCACATTTCCTTGCCTCTTCTTTCTGATGAAACTTAAGCCCCTTCCGAATCTGCCGCTGGTGCATAAAGACCTTCCTCTGCATTCGCACTTTTAAGCCCCTTCCGAATCTGCCGCTGGTGCATAAAGACCTTCCTCTGCATTCGCACTTTCCTCAACATCGCATATCGATTACTACTTAATTTCAACTTCCAATCCTCCATAATTTCAGTCCGCATCAATCCTCCATAATTTCAGTTCGCTGTTGCTCTGCTCATAAAGCAATATTTAACTTATATGTTTTTAAAAACATAAAGTAAAACTCAATATTAAATTAGAACTATATATTGAGAAAGTCACTTCAGTGAAAAATTTAAAAACAACTCAACATTAAAATATAACATAAAGTGCACTATAATCACTTAACTATAAATTTAAGTGATAAAGTAACTTAAAAACATAACATAAAATGAATTTATGTTATATTTTTCAAAAAGTGCAACTCAACTATAGAAAATAACATCTATTTTTTAAATATGCAGTTGAACTTGGAGAGTCCACTTTTTGGGCACTTAAATGGTCATATCTTTTAACTGATAAGTCCGATTAAGCCCTAAGATAAATCAAATCGAAGGAAAAATTGAAAACAAGAGATTGGACAAAACAAAAAGACTAAAAACAACCAGACACAATTGAAAACACACCAAAAGACGCTGAAGGATTCAAAAATCAAGTATAGGAAGACAAACTGAAAAAATGAAAAAGACTTGACGAAAGCCTTCAGCAAAAGGATTCGCTAAACATATTGAGATCAATTGATCAATCAATATTGGCTAATTAAATAGCGAATTAACATAGAGAAACATGAAACTAAGTTCAAAAGTTTCGTACTGTTACCTACATTTTGTCATGACAAAATGTAGGACAACAAAACACAAGGAACCTTAGGGGACTGAGCCAAAAACTACCAAGAACGAAAGCCAAAAAGACAAGGCCAATAGTAAAAAAAGAGGGGGTCCCCATTTGCAATGGGGCGATGTGTGAGAAGGCCACAACAAGACATTAGTTGGGTGATTTCTTGCTGGGTTGGTGTTAATATTTTTGGTGGTTTTTGATGGCATTCGCAGTGCAATATCAGGCTGGCCGTATAGCTGCATAGGGCACGTCATACCCACTTTTTTGGTCACTAGAGTTGAAGGAATTGATAAAAAAATTGTGGGTATTGTTTCAATGGCTTCCTATAATCTGTCATGTTCCCTTTCTAGAGTGGACATCAGAGACGAAGGAGTTGGCCTATCATTGGAGTCTTGTAGGCTAGCAGAGATGGATAGGGACTCATTAGTGCATACAGTGACTGGATTTTGGCTTTACAAGCAGTTTGGAGCTAGTTTGGAGCAGTTCCTAGTTTTTAGGGGATATCCCTAAATTTTAGGAGGTTGTGACAGTTGCCAGTCGTGAGGTTATTCATGACCCTTCAGTTGGTGTCAGTTTCAGTGCGACGTTTCCTAATTTCTAAGAGCATCCCTAGATTTTACGGATGGGATTGCCAGTTGACCCATCTTGTTCGACATCAGTCACAGACAGGTGACATGGTCAAACTCATGTTTATTTGGTTGGTTTGGGCTATCAGAGGCAAAAAGGGAAATATTTTAATATATTCAAATATTTCCTAAGTCAGTGATTAAATAATTTATAATAAGGCTATTTTAATAGCCATTTTGGACTAATAAGGGAATAATTGATTCATTTGGTCAGGGATGCCTTCGTGTGATAGCTCGTTTGAAAGTTCTCAAATTATTATAAAACATTTTCACTATTTGGAGACTTTTTGGTGCCTTGAGTTATAACTTTTTTAATAAAGTATTGTTTTCCTATAGCATGGACACCTTTAATTGGGAAAATATTATTTTATTATAAAGTGCTAAGTGTATTTCTCCTTTAGGGTTCGAATTGCCCTTGAGAGAAGTTATAAAGAGATGAAAGCTCATTTTCTCATTACCTTTTTGACATTTTTCGAAACTCTTGAATTGTGAAATTGCTCTGGAGAGCGATTTGTGGCTTGGGACGAAATCCTCAAGTCTGGACTATTGGGACGCAAACCTCAGCAAGTCTCTTGTGATTGGATTGGTATTTCATTGTATTCGGATTGACAGAGGAAGTGATTGATTTGGTATTGGCATTACAATTGGGGGAAGAGAATTACTTTCAGCTTGGCGGCTAGCTTATTGCCTGCAGGCGTTTCATTCCAGCAGCTCACGTGGGGTTTAGAGAAAGCCCTTTACTCATTACTGGGCGGTTTAACATTCATTGACGCTTTGGTGGATTATTTACAACATCTTCAGATTTGGGGCATACATCAAGCATTCCCATGCAGCTGGCATTTATTCGTGTGATGGACAATATTTAATGTTTGTTTTGATCTTTCCTTGAAGCTAATATATCAGATTTCTGAATGATTCGGGTATGTACTATTTCAGAATTCAGCAATAATAAGAATTGCAGCAGGATTTACATTTTTTAAATGCTATTTATTTTCCATTTGTTATGCAATTGTTTTATTTTTGAAAAACTCCAAAAACTAGAAAAACACAAGTAAAAAGCAAAGAAATCAGAATTCAGTCAAGACCATTCAGAGATACCAAATGTTAGTCAAAGATTCAAATTCAGCAAGTCTCTTGTGATTGGATTGGTATTTCATTGTATTCGGATTGACAAAGGAAGTGATTGATTTGGTATTGGCATTGCAATTGGGGGAAGAGAATTACTTTCAGCTTGGCGGCTAGCTTATTGCCTGCAGGCGTTTCATTCCAGCAGCTCACGTGGGGTTTAGAGAAAGCCCTTTACTCATTACTGGGCGGTTTAACATTCATTGACGCTTTGGTGGATTATTTACAACATCTTCTTCAGATTTGGGGCATACATCAAGCATTCCCATGCAGCTGGCATTTATTCGTGTGATGGACAATATTTAATGTTTGTTTTGATCTTTTCTTGAAGCTAATATATCAGATTTCTGAATGATTCGGGTATGTACTATTTCAGAATTCAGCAATAATAAGAATTGCAGCAGGATTTACATTTTTTAAATGCTATTTATTTTCCATTTGTTATGCAATTGTTTTATTTTTGAAAAACTCCAAAAACTAGAAAAACACAAGTAAAAAGCAAAGAAATCAGAATTCAGCCAAGACCATTCAGAGATACCAAATGTTAGTCAAAGATTCAAATTCCGCAAGTCTCTTGTGATTGGATTGGTAATTCATTTTATTCGGATTGACAGAGGAAGTGATTGATTTGGTATTGGCATTGCAATTGGGGGAAGAGAATTACTTTCAGCTTGGCGGCTAGCTTATTGCCTGCAGGCGTTTCATTCCAGCAGCTCACGTGGGGTTTAGAGAAAGCCCTTTACTCATTACTGGGTGCTTTAACATTCATTGATGCTTTGGTGGATTATTTACAGCATCTTTAGATTTGGGGCACACATCAAGCATTCCTATGTAGCTGGCATTTATTCGTGTGATGGACAATATTGTATGTTTGTTTTGATCTTTTCTTGAAGCTAATATATCAGATTTTTGAATGATTCGGGTATGTACTATTTCAGAACTCAGCAATAATAAGAATTGCAGCAGGATTTACATTTCTTAAATGCTATTTATTTTCCATTTGTTACACAATTGTTTTATTTTCGAAAAACTCCAAAAACTAGAAAAACACAAGTAAAAAGCAAAGAAATCAGAATTCAGCCAAGACCATTCAGAGATACCAAATGTTAGTCAAAGATTCAAATTCTGAAACATACAGTAAATTCCAAGGTGACCGGGATTGGGGATCTTTCATAATCAGGTTGACTAGTTTATAAGTGGTTTCAATTTGGTTTCCTCAAATTCTGATTTTTCTAAGTAGGTCGACCTCATGGGCTGCCAATACATGTTCCTATTGGTCTGATTTGAAGTTCAGAGCAGATTTTGGAGGTTTATAAGTTCAAAATCTTTCCCCAGGGAGGCACCTTTATATGGATAAGTGTGGACAAAAGTTAGTTTGCAGATTTGGTGACCCAAAAAATTAAGAATGAGTTTTATTTGCTAATTGCCCCTGCACATCAGTGCTCCAATTAGCTAAAGCAGAGGGTCTGATTTGTTAATTTGCCTTCAAAGTGATTGTCATTTGTTGGTTATGGCTAATATAAATATTTGAGCGACCCAAAGGAACCTATCTTGTGTTGGAAGAGTCTTTGACTCTATCTTTCAGTTGGAGGTTGGCAGATGGCAATGGAATTCCCTTTTCAGCACTTGCTGTTGACTGTCCACTACTTTGACCTGCTGCAACAAACCTGAACAACTTTGTAAAACCTCATTATTGAGGTATTTTGATGTATATGGTTGTTAGTTTCATCATATTATCATTTCCTATTCTTATGCTTTGTTGAAATGAGAAATCTCCATGAACATTGTAAAGCAAATTGAAATGAACATTGAACAAATTTAATTCAGAATTCATATCAGAATGGAGCTCTTATTTTGCATTGTCATGTTGCCTCATTGTTTGGCAAAATTTCAAATAAAAAAGAAAAGAAAAATATATAGGGGTGTTGTTACATAAAATTTCATAGGTTTGCTTTATTAGAAATTCCTTAATACACATGATCATTTATAGAACCTCCATATAAGGAAAACAATGTTTTTAGTTTGTGCATAATACACTTAAATTTGCTCAGAACATATCTCTATTCAGTTATCCTCTATAACAGAGGAATATTTAAGATGGGGCTCAATTACGTTTACATGATTGGGCTAGGAGGCAGACAATTCTAGGTCCTTCCCAAACAATCAATTCAGGAAAACTATATTGTCTATCCATTACTATAAATGTAAAGGTCATTCTTAAATGGTGCCTATTGTGTACATTAGCACATCACATAGACAAGGCAAAAACTAATTATGAGCTAACATTGATTAAAACACTAATATTTTTAAATTTTGAGCTTAGCATGGAAGTTCAGTATCCAGTTTGCACAATCCAACATTTGTACTCAGGTTAGATTCTTCAAGCTGTGAAGTGTCAATTGAATGCATACCTTGATCATTCTCATAGAAAGTGCATAGCATGTGGTAGAAGAGTCCCCTTAATCACATTGCAAAGAGTTTGTACTCCCAGCTATACTAGGGTACCAAAGTTGAACAGTGGAAAGGTGACCTGCCAACTCAACAACAAAAAATAGAGATCGACTTCACATAACTCAATGATTTCCATAGAGTCCTAACGATACATAAAAACTTATTGAGCAGATGTTAAACTTGGGAGTTGAAACAGAAAATGAGAAAACTGCCCATCAACTTGCCTGGCCAAGTTTTGCTGAGCTTTTGGCAAGTTTAGGTGAGTTTTGCCAAGTTAATGAATTTATATATATTTTTAATTTGCTTAGTTTTTGCTGAGTCATTGGGTCCAAGTCAAAATTGGGTTTGCCAAATTGGGAGTTCTAAACTATGGTCTTAAATGCAGAAACTAGGCTGTAATTCTGAGATGTAGAACTTAACTTTATGCATAGAGAAGTGAAGAACAACATAACATATTCAATACAGTCATCACATGGCCATTGGTGTTGACGGATGCTATGGGGATCTTCCATACTATCTCATATATGATAGCCACTAGAATTTTTCACTTCCAAATTTGTTTATACTTAAGGTTATGAATATAAATCATGTGCATGTGCATTTACACATTCTCTCTTTTTCTTGTTTGATATGGTTATTTATTCTTATTCTCCGGTTCTATATTCGTATTCGTTCTCTTAACTTTGTTGAATATGTGTATTAATTCTTTTTTTTTTCTCTCTGGTTTAATATACTCATCATGCTATTGGCAAAAGCAGGGTTATTAATGTAATGTTTCTTTGCTTATGTAATTTTACAAGTAAATTAGAGGACAGTGTGTATTTAGATCATTCGGAAATGCTTTTGTTATGACATGCCACCAAATCAATCTTATTGTCGGAATCAAAGAGAAAAGAATTGGAGATAAAATGGAACACTTACATGTTGTAATATTGTATTATGTCTGAATAGTTTTACAATAGATTATAGATTAGAATGGCTTTTATAAAGCCTTTATTTTTTTCTGTGCAACAACCTCAGTACTTACCACCAATTAATCTGCCTGATATTATAACTACTCTAAAGTAACCTTTGTATGAGAGGGCTGGATTGGGCACATTCAAAGTTTTTTAACACGCTAATACAAGTTGTAGTGGAGGTGACCTAAAATATATTTAGGTGGCAGCTCCAAATTATTGTCTATTAACTATGTTGTAGTATTCAAAACTTCCACCTGGTTTCCTATTACATCACTTCAAACAAAGGTAGGACATTGGCGCTGGATTGGGACAAACAAAACTGAAATATCACATACTATAAAGGAACCACCTAACTAAACATATCAGTGGATGCCCTTACTATCCATCTAAGTTGCCGGGTCGGATTCGGGTTTGAGATTTGGGTTCGAAATTTGTTCAATTTTTTTTTGGTGGGGGTTTGAATTCATTTTGGGTTCGTCTGTACAAAAACATATATATATATATATATATATATATATATATATATATATATATATGCAGCAGAAAATAAGTTCATACACCACTATGCTAATAGTAAAGAAACATAGCAAAATACACCACCATATATATTAACAATCGGAAATGTATCACCGCAAATCTCATTTTAGATCTATAGGATTCATCACTTACAAAAATCAACACAGAACATAGATCTTTTCACAAAGTGAAATGTGCCTTAGGCTTTATGACTCCAGTCCAAGTTATGGATGCCCCAACATATTGCAAATGGAAGCATATCAAAGTAATCTAAATTCTTTAAGGGTCAACTGAAGCACTAGATGCTTTTCAAGTACAATTAATCCTTTGCAACAGAACCAAGACTACACACATGCAGATGGCTGCATTCTCAAGTAAATGCAGACGGATCCTTCAAGAGTACAGAATGCAGAAGCCAAAATAAAATGTCTGCCAATGCAAATGAGACGGTGCAAACATTAATCGCAACCAGATAGTTTACTTCTGATTATATATTGGTCATTGGCATATAGAACAATGTATGCACAATCAAACTGGAAAGAGAGATAGAATGATAGACAGGAATAAGACCTTGGCAGTTGGCACTTTATTCACATACTAAAATAATCACGTTTTTCCATATTCATATAGACTAAATTAGACAAAGAAACCTTTAAAAAAGTTGTGTTTTGACAAAAGTCGGCCTGGGTTCTGCTGTGTTTAGTCAAAGTCGCCGTAAATTCTGGTAAATACGGCCCGGGTCCTTAGTGAGAATTTGGGAGGAATTTGCTCCACTGCAGCCGAATATCCAGAGAATTTGACAAGGACCAGAATTTGCAGAGAATCGAACCCAACTTTCAGCCTGCCAGAGGCGAATCTGGTAACATAGTTATCCATCAATACCTGTGAATTGAGACACACTCTCAATCCACAAGTATTTTCATGACTTCAATGGTCTATTCCTAGTGCATGTTAAAGATGATGTATGATGACCAATTTCCATAAGTAGTCATAACTTTAATGGATTATTCCTGATGTATGTTGGTAACGATCACATGGAAAGGGACCCCACAAAGCACACTACCACCTCTAAATATTAACCCTTGAGCAAGTTGCTAAGAATCAGCCAACTTCTGATTATCTATCATCCATAGACTTATTCTAATAAAGTACCATTCAAATGTAATGCAAAATCAAGTATCAGAGATTTGGGTATCTCTCAGTAGGATTCTGTTCTTCTGAGATAAGAGAGAGCCTTTCTTCTATCTAGTTGGATTCATTGGAGTGTGAAAGAAGCTACCAACTACTCTACTCACTTATTTGGAGGCTAGAGAATTTCTTACTTGCATAATGCAACTCCTATACAATAGGGCCTTGCCTTCACACAGCTAGATGATGAAGTTACCAACGATATCACATGATATTCTGGTATCTACTTTCATTAGACTTATTAAACACCTTGTATATAAACTTCTAGGAGGAAAATTTCCTCCTTTAAACTGTCTCATCACTTAGCCCACTTAAATAAGTTAGGAAAAAAAGGTTGAGAATACATTATAGGTTCTTTATTTCTTCAGCCATATTTTCCTTTGCCTGCACAAATGTTCTACTGAATAACATCTGCTCTTCAGAATTCTCCTTTCAAGTTCAGTTCGTAAAGCAGGATTGATTTTGAAACCTCGTAAGCTGGGGCAGTTGAGGTCTTTTATAATGCCACACCAACAAATTTTCAGAATCCTGTTTTATTGGGGATCCACAACTATTTTATCCCAGTCTTACTTGCAATTTCCTGTGAAATTTTCCACTTATGCAGATCCTGTGACTTTTCCCATCCTCAAGATCTGTGAAGTGTCAAACTTTATGGGCAAACACTAAAATCTGCTTGATGCCATAATTTTTTGTTGCGAGGAAAAACAGCAAAATTTGACCTGTCATATCCTGGTTGTTTCAATCAAAGAACCAAAATATGCATATAATACATGTCTGGAAGTACAGAATTTTAACCTTGTAACTGGAGGCAAATAGAATAAGTTTATGCTTCATGCAAGGCAAGTTTCTGCTTTTACTTTGGCATTTTCAGCACAAAAACTTGTAAAACAATTCCAACTGTTCCTTAGTGTTATGTTATTCAATTTAAGAATATCCAGCCTTCCCTCATATTCTAACAGGGTAAGCATTTTATTGAGGTTTGTGTGTGCAAATAGATTTTTATTTCAGAAGTTTTACTTTTACCTATGGCTAATCAACTAACTCTGCTTATCCCTTGGAGGACATCCATATCAGATGTATGATGGATTTGATTATAAATACCAAAATGTCATTCGGATCCTACAAGGGTCAAATGAAGTTGTCACAGGAACATGGTCCTTTCATTTGTATTTATGAGCAGTTGGATAAACATACCTCCACAGCTAAACACGTCTCCACAGTCTTCAGTTTAACAAAACTGAGGATCATCCACACAACAGTCAGTCTATCAACATAATCATTATGAATGAATCAAGTTATCCAATATAAATAATTTATGGCACCATTTGGGCCTTACCTATAAGGTAAACAGAACCACTGACAAAATTAAACTCTGCTGATTAACAATAATGTTCCATAGACCAGTCAGATCACTGGTAGTGGTAGTACAGATTTACAGTGAGAGATATGCAAATTTTATTTTGAAGCTTCTGTTTTGTTATATTATTTGTATTTGGCTTTTTTTACAAGGCATCCAGTCATGTCCTCCTACAAGGTTTCGGACTTCTTATTTCTGAATTTAAGATGATATTTTGAAACATTTTGGCAAATTTTGTATTGTATAACTATAGCCAATAATGCATGTGAGATGGTTCTAGTGGGTTGACAGAAAAAATTCATAATTTTGCAGAAGGTGAAAATGGCTTGGAGAATCACACTCCAGAATTCTATGTTGAATGTGCTTTGTACCTTGATGGCATTCTATTTGGGCTCCCTACAAGAACAAAGTTAGTAGTGAAGTAGAATGTTGCTTCTTTTCTATAATTCGGCTCACCATGTTACAGGCACTTCTAGTTTGCCATTTCTTATTTATAACTCAAGCGTTTAATATTTATGTTTATATATTGCTTTGAAGATGAGTTATCTGTAGTAGTATATTCTTTATATTCTTTTTGATGCAGGCTTGAATCTACAGAGAAGCCAAATTACTGGGATGCATACAGTACATTAACTGCAAAATACAGGGATTTGACTCCTTACGCACAGCTTGCTTTCACTGTAAGTTTGAGTAGGTTCAGTATTATAATTCATAATTGTTTTTGCCCATATATATAATCCGACTATCAGTCTTTCTTTGAGTTTTTTCAGAATGCAGGGATGGGGGTCAGGTTTTGGGGGTAGCAATTATTTTTCCAGGGGATAGTAGGGGGATGGCTATTAATATTATATATAAAATTAACTACAAAATGAAAAAATAGTAAAAGAAGTGGCATGTTTTAATTTATGTATAAAATTTAATTGAAAGCTGAAATTTATAAAAAGTTATACTGCTGTAGAACATCTAGGCAGCAAACTTTAGTCTGTTTTTACCTGTATCTTTAGCGTCTTGAGTGAAAAATGCTGCTTTTGCTATATCAATCCACATAAAAACAGAGTGGAGGTTTTAGGGTAGCAGCTTCCACTGGGGTCAAGTGGTCTTTATGGAATATGCTATATTTCATAATATTATCGCTTCTCAACCAATTTCCAAACCTTTTTTTTGTTTCTAATTTTTTTGTTTGGATTTCCTCTTCCTCTCTTCCTTGTTTGGTGATTGCAATACGTCATGGACTAGGGTTTTTATGTCTTTTAGGTTGGGAGGCCTTGGTAGGACCCCCTTGTAGGTTTAGGGTTCAAGTTTGGTCCTTTTTCTCTTTTATTTTTGTCTTTTAAAAGTGTTTTTAGGAGCCCTACGGGATGGCTTGACAGCCCTTGACTTGCTAGGGATGGCAAATTGCAGGTGATGACAGTGGGACATTTTCTCCCTATGTTGCCACTCTTGAGACATTCCCCTTCCGAGGAATGTGTTATTATAAATTGATATTTACAATAGAGATGAAAGACTCTATTTATAAGAGATTACAAGATGATGTTTCTAAATGAAACATTTGTTAACAAAAGCCAGAATTGGAAACTAACTAAACTAACTAAAATGATCATTAAAGAAATATTACATTATTTAATACCCTCCCTTTACAATCATTATTCTAACTACCCTACAAAAGACAATTTGTAGGTCTTTTGGCCACAAATGTATAGAAGGCTCCCCCCTTCTCTTCATAACGCTCTGCAAAATGAGCTTGCTGCTGAGACTCTCCCTAATTTTGTAGAACTTCTAGAAATGACCAAGATAACCACAACCCTTCCAACTTGGTGTTGGGAAAAAAAATCTGTCTCTCCCTACAACCAGAGACACCGAGTTCAGCTTTTGAAATTGAAACCACAATTTTGAGGAGAGAATTGTCAAACCGTCCAATGCTTTAGAAAAACAACCATGATTTTGTTCAAAAATTAGCAAAAACTTTTGCAGATGAGCACTATGACCCAAAACAGATTGGAAAAAATCACAATTTTTGTGGGAAAAATCGCCAAACCCTTCATGTAATGCTGAGATCACCCACAAAACAATAATTTTTTGAGGAAAATAATATAAAACCCGCAATAATTTTTTATGAAAAAAATTATAAAATTGAATAGTAATTTTTTATAGAAAAAATTATAAAACTCAAGAATATTATTTTAGGAAGAAATTATATAACTCAAGAATAATTTTTTCCTCAAAAATTATAAAAACCCCATATATGATTTTTAAAGGAAAAAAATATGAAAAACTCAACAATAATTTTTTTTAAGAAAAAAATGATAAAACCCAGATATAAGTTTTTGGGGAAAAAATTATAAAAACCCCAGGTATAATTTTTTTGAGGAAAAACTTATAAAAAACCTAACAATAATTTTTTAAAGGGAAAAATTATAAATCCATCACGAGCAACAAAACAAAAATTGAAACCCTAGGTTGGCTGGAAATATCAAAAAATGAGCAGAAAACCCATGATCAGAGGAGGTAATCTTAACAAAGATGCAAAAAATGTCATGATTGGAGCAGAGAGCTTTGATGAATGGTGAAAGAAGTGGTGCTCAGAGGATTTGTAATCTGACACAAAGGTTGCAGTTGTAGGAAAGCTTCATGCGGGTTGAAGAACTGGCGTCAGGGCTCACAATGGAACTCGAACACAAGGGATTGCGTGGGTTTGTAGAATGTAGAAAAAATAGGTGCCGTCATGAGCAGAGATCTTTCCATCAGATTGAGAACAAAAATGGATGCAATTCTTCAAAACGACAAAAAAACGAATGTTGCGACTCCAAAAACAATGTGCGTCTTTGCAAAAAACACTGGCACATACCGATGTGCGGGGAGAACCCTTTCAATGGCGCATGATTTTTCCTCATACTATAGTGGAACCCAAAGAAACAATGCATGAAAATTCCACTCGAATAGGTAGACGAAAAATGGGTTAAAAAACCCTTGATTCTGCTCTCTAGAAAGCCTCCACAAAAATACCTTTGATTTGTTTTGAAAAATTGAGTAAAAAAACTTCTAAAAATTTCTCTAGAAATTTTTGGGATTTCCACAAATGATTTTTTTTACTAAAAATGTGCCAATCTTTTAAAAACCCCGTCAACCTTCTCTCATACCATGTTATTATAAATTGATATTTACAATAGAGACGAAAGACTCTATTTATAAAAGATTAGAAGATGTTTCTAAATGAAACACTCGTTAACAAAAGCCAAAATTAGAAACTAACTAAACTAAGATGACCATTAAAGAAACATTACATTATTTAATAGATGATCCCTAAACTTTGGGCATGTGTTCTAGGGGAACACTGATTATAATTTTTGCCATAAGTTAACAAAGAGATTTGTGAGTTTCTCACTGCTTTCATATAAGTGATAGCAAGCTGGTATTAATACTCAATGTTTTAAACTGTACATGATTCTAGAGGAAAATAATAGGAGCTGGATACAATAATATGCATAAGTTTACTTCTTTGTTTTTTGTTCTCTTTGAAAGGTTTGATGTGTGAAAAAGAAGAAGATTGTGATTGAATAAGAGAGATAATAATTAGTAAGAAAACTCCATCAACAAAACCAGGGTAAATTGTAGGTCTACATGAGAGTGAGAAAAGTGCCATTTGTTGAAATGCCCATGAGAATGGATAGCTAGGGTTTTTGGTGCAGTTTGATCTGAGCCTTTTTGAATGATACCTTTAGAATCTCATATCTAAAAGCCTAAGAATCTAAGGTTAATGGTAGTAAATAGGGTTTGTTCACATCCAAACGAGGACAAATGCTTCTTCAAGCTGGCTTTGCCTTCCACGGCAGCCACAAATTGGTTTTCACTTTCTTTTTCCTTTTTTTCCCCCAATGGAGGACAATGTATATTGATATAAGGAAATTCTTTAGACCATTGTATTCCTAGGACTGGGAGAGGTTAGGGCAAAGGCAAAACGGTGGACAAATTATAATTGAATCTGCTTAAAAGTTTAAAGACCAATATTAGACACAACAATAGTATCATCAAGGACATTGCAAGTTTATAACGATATATTAGGAAGAGCATTATAGTGAAGCATTAAAGATAATCTTTGCATATTTGAAATCCTATTCCTTCATATCTGAGATAGATCAATATTACACTAAGTGTTGACATATAGATCTAATCATTTGCATATATCTAATTGATTGAATCAAAGATGATAGTGACACTGTCTCATATATCCTATTATTTATGTAGCATAAACATTTAGAAGCAGTATCATTGATTATAATCCTTAGTGTTTTTTGAGACTTTGAGGAAAGAAGTCTCTTGCAATTGATTTTTGCAAGTAGTTGTGCCAAATTTATAAGTTATCTCAAAAGGGGACATTATAGTTGGATATTCCTGCCTCTTGTGGGCCAAGAGGCAATTTGCTTGACCCAAGGGGGAATTGCTCCATAGTTGAATATTCTGGCCGCTTGTGGGATACCCCAAGGGGGGAATTGGTCCATAGTTGGATATTCCCGCTGCTTGTGGGATGAGGGCAAGTTTGCCATAATGTGAATATGATGTGCTCTCGGGCTTAGTTAGGCTAGGCAATTTATTGGTGCCCTATGATTGGTTATGGAGTAGTTATGCTATCTATTATGCATTAGATAATGCATATATATTATTTTCTCAAATAATTCATCACTAACAAAGTTAATTTTGGCATTCTATTATTGGAATTGTTGTTTATGTGTAAACAAGTGAAACTTCAACTTGGGGATATTACATTAAGTGAATATGTATAGCATAGAAGACTGGTTTAGTTGATTGCTTTTAACAAAACATATAGGCTCTTGTATATTTGTGTTCCCAATCAGACATGGTAATGGAGAACGAGACATTATAAAAAAACAATGATATTACTTGCAATCTAAGTTACCAGTTCGGGTATGGGTACTGATATGGATACGAGAATCCATTATGTGCAATTGTTTTTGGGGTTTGGGTACGTTTGAGTACATGTGTGTATATATATTGTCTATACAAAAAAAATTGAAGAAATATACAGATTTGTAAAACTAAATCTTTTGATAGTATGATACTTCATCATTGACCAATGTCGAATGCCAAAGATAAATACTAAATGCCAATTGATAGCTCAAAAATATTCAAATAAGCCATATCGTATATGTCGAGGTTCATGATTCAAATAGTGAAAATCATTACAATTACAAAATCGACAATAAAAAATGGTATTGTATTCTATCTTCATTTTTCAATGTAGTTCATGATTCATCAATCATCAAAAGAATTGTCAAAAAAATCATCTATTGCATTTTCAACTTCAACAAGTTCAAGATCATTTGAACCCAAAGCGGTGCCACTCATGCTGGATGCACCATGTGTAGGTATGTCATCATCGTCATCATCCATAGTGACTATCAAGATCTTCAACGGTTGTATCCAAGTTGGTACACTCAGCGGTTACATCCCAAAGCCTCGCTGCCCTCTCCTTGTATTGGGGATCCTTACATGACACAAGAAAAATTTGAATGAATATAAACCTAGTCTTTAGTTCGTTTTGCAGCCAATCGGCTATGCTTCATTGAGTGGATAGAGTATGTACTTCAGATCCGTTCAGCGGTAGAACTTGCAACTTGGAGAGAAAACCAATAAACAAAAATGCAAACTAAATTAAGAATGTTAAGTACTAAATTCTACAATACAAGTGGTAAATAAAAACTTACTTGTGAGAGGATCTTGATGGCAATAGGTTAGAGGTACATATGATCTTGACCATGGAACTACCACCATGTACTAGCATCCATTTCGAATTGGTCATTAATAGCACAAGAAGTATGATTTCTTCTTGAGACAAACAAGCCAAATTCTCCCCTGACATTTTTCTCCACTTTTGGATCCTAGAAGAGGCTAATAAATGCTCGTTTGTACTCATTAGCAACTTGAAAATCTCTATATTGTGGTAATCTCCTTGGCAAATAAAGTACAACATTGCTATAGTACCTCGGAGATAGGGCATATGCAAGGAGGTGCAATGGCATGGTCATCTTGCTCCAATGGTGATGAATGATTGACTCCACCTTTTTGGAAAAGATTTCTTTGAGGTCATTCTCTTTTCTTTGTATTACCACTTTAATTTCCTCTATCATTGTGTCCATGCCATCATAGACATCCCCAAACACGGTGCATCTGTATCGGCAAAACCTAGCATAGTCATGATAGGCTTAGTAAAATCCAATACATATTCCACACAAGCCTGCCAATTGTCATCCAAGATCAGTGACTTGACCTTTTGGGCCCTCTTTGAATTTGACTGTTTCCTTACACCCCATTGGTTGCTAATAACCATTTGACCCAATGCCTATCGCACCTTCAAAAGTCGTCTCATAATAATTGTATGAGATGCAAACTAGGTTTCAGCAACTTAGGATCATGTTAATAGTAAGTCAATAACACATTAAAAATAAGTTAATAGCACATTGAAATTGTTTTACCAATTTATATACATATTGATATTGAACGTGACATAAATAAAGTTAAATTAATAAATTAAATTTACCTTCAACAATTCCAATCTTGAGAAAGTTTTGAAAATCGTTTGTGACATATGGTGCTCCATCAGAAACATCTGGATCTCCTTACCCTCTTGGTACATTTCTTTCACCCATTCTATTTGGGTGCGTATTGCTTGCGTCACCAAGTTGAGGGAGCGTATGGTGCATGATGTTGAAAAAATGTCCTCATATCTTGCCTCAAACAAAGCACTTGCAACCCTACAATTTTTTGCATTATCCATAATTACTCAGAACACATTTTGATGACCCGCCATCTCTATGGAGTCAATGGGGATCTTGGGAATGAACTCTACATCTTTGACTTCCTCTTCAAAATCAACTATCCTAAAAAACATTGCCCCTTTGGGGGACACCGCAATAACATTTCTCAATGGACAGTTTTGGCAATCTTTCCATCCATCCAAAACAATAGAAGCTCCTAATTCAACCCAAGAATCTCTAATTGGTTTTAGTGAGGCCTCTACAAAATTCTTCCCTCTTTGCAATAAGGTGGTATGCACCTTTTCATACCCAGGACTTGTGACACTAGGAGGCGTACTATTAATTGCTAACATCATGTCCCACCAATATGGTGATCTCAACAAGTTGAATGGAAGACCATTGGCATAGATGCAAAGTGCAATTTTTTGTTCATTAATATCTGTTGCTTCTATTTTAAATGCCTTGTCCAATGGACCTCTCTTGCGGGTGGGAATTTCTACTTCATCTGCGACTTCCTTAGAGGGTATAGGCAAGAAGGGATGTTTGGAGGCTGCTATTGTATTAATGGGTAAATTCATTGTTTTCTTTTCAGAAGTATAAGCACTTTGTTTTCCTCTTGCAACCAATTTGTCAACATCTTCTTTTATGAATCGAACTATTTCTACAGGATACAACCCCTTCTTCATTGGGCCGTCACACATTCCAATCCCTTTACCAATAGGGCCCATAAAGTGAAGATTCACTCGAGAATAAGAGCTATCAAATTGTATATTACAAAAATTACACTTCCAAATATATCCCCCACCTCGTGGAATTTGTGAAATCCTTGTGGTACGTCTCCATAAAGGAGATCCTTTATCAAATTTGAATCTTTCGTTTCTTTCCCCACTCACTGAACTTTGGCTACTGGCCACTCTTGTAATCTAATTTTCTGGTATCATAAGAAATTACATAATTTTAAATTAGAAAAAAACTAATAAATGGAAGCATACAAGTGCAAAATAAAGATATAAAAAATATTATAACAAAGAGTTAAATTTCTTTCTTATATAAAAAAAATTGTGGTAAAAACTTGAAAACGTTCATAACAAACTTGAAAAAATTCTTCAAAATCTTAAAAAATTCATTAAAAGACTAAAGAATAGGGTCACATGCTTACCTTAGATGCTTGAATCTTTTTTGTGGAAGCTATTTGGCACTCCACAAACGATCTCCTTCGAAAAAACACCACTTGCCCTTCGAAATGCAAAAATGGAGACAAAATGAGTTGAGAGCAAAAGAGCAAACAAAATGATATGAATGGCCTCATAAAAGGCCGTTTTAGGGTTTTTAGCAAAAGAAAAATTAAAAAACACTTCTTTTTAATGTTTTTTGAGTCACTTTAAGTGATTGGTTTGTGGATGCGCTCTGGATGTGTCTAGGATGCACATCGTGGATTGTGGATGCACCTGGATGCACTGTTTGGCATTCAAGTGCATCCACAATCCAAGATGCGCATCTGGGTGCATCTACAGTCCAAGATGCACATCCTTGACGCATTCGGACCTGATGCATAGGGGTAGGGTGCGCATCTTGCAATGTAGCTTGCAGTCATGGTTATTGTTTTCTAGCTAGAGCATAGACTATTAACATAGAATCAACTTCTACAAATATGTTTTCGTACTTAAATTTCACACAAATATTTCATTTTTAAAGATTAAAGATAGATGTTATGATTAAAACTCGACCTCTCAAACTAGTGGGTTGCATAAGATAAATGGGTTTTAAAAATATGTGAAAACCTAAAACACATTTGGGGTTTATTTTGTCCCAATTCAATCCACTTGAAATACATTCACACCTGAAAAAATTGGTCAAAATTCATGGAACATGATTTATTGATGCTTTATGCTTCTATGAAACAATGTAAGAACCCTGCAAGTTGTAACTCTAACAAACATTGGATTTCGTTCAATTTCGGATGTTTGACATTTTGTCAAACACTTTGCATGAAACCTCTATCTCGCTGTCTTTTATTTTCAGATTGTGTTTGTTTGCTTGAAATGTTTTCAAATGAAGTTTAAATGCTAACAAATGATTATTAAGAAATCTAGACAAAGAACTGAAATACAAATGCAATCTTTTTTGACCATTTGAATGCATACATATGATTTCTACATGTAAAATGTACATCTACAGCCAATAGACATTTCCACAAATACTTGGCATGAAAGCTATTATGCTGATTATGAACAGTTAAGATAGACATTTCCTCAAATACTCATTGCTTGCAAACTCTAGGACAATATTGATATGAATTTAGCCAAGACTCTTGGCTTTCAATAAATTTCCAAACAATGCCACAATCTGATATAAATGATCACCTACAACAGTACCTGGAATGATAACGCAGGTATAATGGAGCCCAAAAATAGATAGCAGCTCTCTGAAATTGAATATATCCTTTTGCCAATGCAAGTAATCATGGAATGGGGACACTTCCAGATCAAAACAGGCCTCTTTGCTCCCTAACGCCACCCTCTAAATGAATGTCATTGCCTCTAAATGGCCTGCAGCTATCTGAAAATACCAAACATAGTCCATACAATGGCTGCGATCTTCAATAAAGAAATTCTTCAACCTTTGCAAACTGTTCTGGAAAATAACGAATCATTCAAACCCTTAATTCTGCAACAATAAATTCATTGTTGGCCTCTAGATGAAGTCAACGCCTGACATAATTCGTTGGGTGTTTCACCAATTCACTATGCTGAATAACATAGAAGAATTCACAATTCTTCAAGCTTGAAATCTGAAACGCTTGTCTCCAATCTTCTCTTCACAAATTATCAAAAGCAATTGTCAATAGCATAATCAATCCATTTTCACTTTGGCCTATTTATAATTCTTTCACGAGGTTCGATTTCCTTAGGCTTTTGCAACAAGTCACTTTAATGACTTAAATACATTTTCCTTTTGATGCACAAATGATTTTATAATATAAAATTATATCCTCCTTGGTTCAATGATATATTTAATGCACATTAATAATATCCTTGGCCCCTTTAAACTTTATAAAGTTAATTAATAACATAACTTTATAATATAACCATCAATAAATAATCATTGATGCCTTTATAATTTTAGTATCTCTTCAAATACTCGTTATCTCTTTGTTCCATTTGAACCTGGAGGTCAACCAATGTTTCCACTGTGCATCCAACTGCCTTACTAAAAATAGTAAGGGTCCATTTCTATCAACCTCAAACTTACTATAAATAGTAAGTATATGAAATTGAGCCCAAACGAAGTCCAATTTGAGCCAAACGAAGACCAAACTGTAACATATTGAATTCTGGAGAAGATAGGAACCTCCATTAACCAAGCCTCTGCCTCAAAAGACCCTCTATCCACAATAATTAGCCTACGAGGGACACAATTATAGGCTAATCCCTCAAACTCCAATGCTCATGAAATGGGGACATTACAAACAAATAATTGACTCTAGAGCCAACAACAAACACAAGATGGGTGGGTTCTCTAAATCTCGTACAAGATGGTCTCATGACTTTGCTCACAATCTTCTACAAAACAGGATTCTTATATGTTAATAATCTGTACAAGAGTCAATAGCATAGTAGAAGAATGATTTCTCCCCGAAAGAAACATTATGATCGGTAGAATAATATCTCCATTGTCTGTGCTTGTGAGATTACACTTTTTTATTAATTTTTTAACTTGTCTTGTTGCTACTGGCACTAACATAGGGAAAAATGTCACTACCATAGATCAAATTATCGCCGACTTATCGCGATAAGTTCTGGCCTGTGATAAATTCTATCAAGTTATCGTAGGAACTTATCATAGATAAGTTTCCAATTTATCGCAGAGAAAAGTGGCAATAAGTTCACAACTCATCGTGATATTTTAAATACTTATCGCGCGCGCCCCCAAAAATAGACTGTGACGGCCCAACAAAGTGCAAAAGTGATTTTTTTGTTTGCAAGAGCTTGTTTGGAGAGGAGAGAAAGGGTTTGGAGAAGAAAGAAGGTCATTTGCAGAGTTCTACAATGATTTCTTGTGGATTTGAAGCAGACTTCTATGGCTAGACCCCCTCCCACTCCAACAGTTTTTACTAGAGCTGCTAGGAGGGGGAAGAGGAAGATGTAGGCTATTTTGATATGCAATTGACACTTGTATTTCCTTTTAGTTTTACAAAGACAATTTTCTATTTTTAGTTTGCTTCAGAGTTTAGACTATTAGACTATGGCTACGAGCCATCAACATCCCACATGAGGATGCAACTATGTATCCTATTTGCATTTATATATATCTAGATCAGCTTGTTTGGTTTTTTTACTCATTTACTGACTCATTAGATGCATCTCCTTATTGAAGTTTGCAAAAAAAATGCATTTCTAATTAAATTTAAGCAATTCTTTAAGTTGCCGATATTTTCCCAAGAAGTTCTCGACTTATCTCTGATATTTGCCGATAACTTTTTTTTGCCCTCAGCGATAAGTTGCCGATAACGATATTTTGAACTATGGTCACTACTATAATCCCCCTAGTTGTCCTGAGATAAATACTTCTACTTACATTTGTAAGCTGGATGCTTCTTTTTACCTTGGTTTTTACATGTTTGTAGCAGAAATAGAACTTCAGAACATTTGCTAATGGGCATTCATTATGTGTGAGAATTCACAGCTGCAATGTTGCTCTAGTGAGTTTGTCAGTAACTTGCAACATTTCCAGGACTTGTGTGTAGTTCAAGTTAGAGTTAAGCACATGCAGAACTGTAGAGACCTTCATTTCAGCTTTTTTTTCCTCATGTTACACTATATTTTTTCTTAACATTCTTCAACAGTGAGATGTATTCTGCTGAATGTGATGATTGATAAGAAAATTTGGCCCTTTCAGTTGTGAAAACTCAGTGGCAGTTTCTGTGGAACATATGCGGTACAGATTCTCCAAATAGATTTCTAGGATGTGTTTGAATCATGAATGCAATTAGAGGATCTCAAGCTGGAGGACTAAAAATTATAGTTTCAAACTCGTTGAGTAGCTGTCCAACTTGCAAATACTCATGATCCAAAGCTGCTCGCCAGGTTTCAAGTTTACTTTTTCTGGGTTTCTAGCCTGTACTCACCAGAAACCAGACAACTAACATTATTTTCCAATTTCTTTTCCTTTCTGGTGATCTGACTGATATTTTAACAATTTTGCTGGCTTTGCGTTCTCACGATTTATTTCTTATTAAGTTGTTTTAACAATACGTTTTATTTTATTTTATTTCTGGTATAATCTATATTTAATTTTAATGTGTTGGTTTTTCGTTTAGTTATTTTCTTATTCCAGAGTCCATGTCACTGTTTTGGGTTGCTGAGTTTTTGATGAATATGATTTTCAAAATTATTCAATAAATATGTACCATAAAACAGTTATCCTTTCTTTGTGCAAAAATCATTAAAAGATGGGCTAGAACAATTTTAACCAATATCTAAATTCACGCACTGTGTTCTTCATACAGGAAATAATGTCAGTTTTCTCTATCACCACAACACACTTAAGCTTTTGAATAGGTGAATGTCTAATAAATAGTATACTGAGGATTTATGCAACCATTTGAAACTGCAGGTTTGGGATGTATCTTCTTCCAAACAGGATGTGGTGGTTGGAGGTGCAACTTTACGTCTTTTCAATAGCAAGAAACATCTTAAAACAGGACAGCAGAAACTTAGGCTCTGTCCTGGAAGAAAAGCAGATGGTTCAGTTGATAGTACTACTCCAGGAAAGGTCCGATTTCAGTCCTTTCAATGACAGAAGTCTAGGTCAAGTTAAAATTTGATGATACTTTTTGTTTAAGTAATTGTAATGCACTGAAATGTAAAATTTAATTCAGGAAAATGCCTGATTATGCAATAAAGTTTTGTGGTATATTAGAATAAAGTTGCTAATTACCATGTCAATAAAAGGTACCTAAGCATGAACATGGAGAGATTGAGCGCTTAGAGAAGCTAGAAAATAAGTATGAGCGCGGCCAGATTCAACGCATCAAATGGCTTGATGAACTCACATTCAAAGCTATTAGGGAAATAAAAGAGAGAGAAAGACAACGCATTGGGATGTCTCATCTGCATCTTATTGTCCATCTTTGGCCTTTTGAGCACCCAGTTTTTTTTCAGGTTGGTTGGTTCACTTTAATGAGTTTTCCTGAATGGGAGATCATTCCAATTATAATTTTTTCTGTTGAACATTTTTACAGCTAACAGCTTGATTTGTTATTTTCAAAGTTATTTAAACTTTGATTACAGTGTATGTCCCCAGCATGTCTTCTAGTTGAAGGTCTTTTATACATTCAAAGTCAGAAGGCAATATATGGCAGAATCAGAGATTATTAGGCACATTTCAAAATTATAGTAGGAATATATCTGTTGTTCATTTTATCTGACTAAAATGTGAAATGTGAACCATGTAAACTTAAGTAATGCACACACATCTTGTACAATCATATGTAATTGCATTTATTTGAGTTCCAATTTTTTTGTTACTTTCCATTCTCTGTATATGGGTATTTTGCATTTTGAATATTTTTTCCTCTAGACTATATTCATGTGGTGACAACACATTCTATGAATTGATGTAGGAACTAGGAGCTAACTATCTCTTACCATCTCCAATTTCTTCATCAAATGAGCTTGTTCTTGTATGGGATCCAGAAGTGGGTCGAATCAATCCTTGTGAAAATAAGCAAGTGAAACTAGCCAGAAGTTTAACAAGGGGTGTAATTGACCGTGAATTGAAACCCAGCTCCGATGAAAGGAAGTAAGAGTTTTCAATGTTCCTTGGTTTTTTGTATTTTGTTAACGAAACGATGCCTGTTAATTTACAAGATGTTTAATACAGTGGGATATCTCTTTTATAGGATACCATTCCATATCAATACTCTCTCCTTTTGTCTCACACTCACACGTGCACACATGTTTTAATGAAATTCGACCAACGAAGAGGCCCTTAGAGGCCCTTAGGTCCTATTTAACAAGCCATATGGATATAGTTATATAGTATATCACAAAATGTTGATTGGATTCCATAGTAAAGACACTCTATAAGGATGCTTAATGTAAAGTGTAAACAACACAAAACAAAATTCTTGCTGCATGTTTGTCATATTTGCAGGGATCTTGGAAGATTGATCCATTTGGCATAAGATGTGAATTGCATTTTGTTGTACTATACAATTTTTTATTATTATTTCAAGCATAGTTTGCAAACTCTCCGATTGCTCTCCAAATTGCCGCATACTCTATTTTTTTCATGGGGTGAGTTTTCACAAGTTCAACTCTAACATTTTTATAGACACAAAAAAGCATGGGTAAAAATGTCGACACAGGTAAAATGCTGGTTAAAATGTGTTTTTGACATGTTTCTTTTGCTATAAAACCTTGCATTTTCTATTTTGAGATGTCAAATTTTAGTTTAATACATTTTGTAATTGAATTTTACAAAAATGATTGTTTCTTTAAGAGAGTTTAATTTTTGTACATTCTAAGTTGCCGAGTTTCTCCTGAGTTTTGTCGAGTTTTTCCCGATTTTGTGCTGAGTTGAAAATTTTGGGCTTGCTGAGTACTCTCCAAGTCTGAGTCTGCGAACTATGATTTCCGATTTTATGTATCTTTGCTGAATTGACAATGAGGTTATCAAGTGAATCAGCTAGAAGCAGCAAAATTATTTATGCACGAAAACAGCAAGTGCATGTCAGAAGAAACATAACAAAACAATGAAATTATGTTTGAAGGCTAAGGACTGCAATTCCTTCATCATGGGTGCATTAAAGAATCAACTAAAATTGTGGCTACTCTTTAAGGTGCCCCCTTGTATGAAGAAAAACAGATTTACATTATGAGGTGCACACCTTTGTGAGGGTAAATCAAGTTCTGGAAATGTATTGTCAGAAATGCATTTTATTAGACAAAACAAGCTTCTGATCTAAAAGTCCGAAGTCCCATTGTCAAGTGTGTGATTGACAAAGAAGAATGGCATCAAACTTCAGAAGCCAAAATCCCATTGTTAGCTATGCATCTGACTGAAGGAATATCTATTCAAAAATTATAAATAAAAAATTGCTGACGTAGGTGTGCACCTTTATAAAGGCAATTTTGTTTTGAAATTTGAAAACAATTTCACACTGCTAGGTGTGCACTTGGATAAAGGGATAAAAGGTCAATGAATTCGAAAAGAAGAATGCATTGTCAGGCATGCAGTTATATAAGGTGGATAGGATGTAGTTTTCAAAAGGCAACTTCCCATTGTAGGGTGCATAGCTGAAAAGGAAGAATGACTTTGAAGTTTTAAAATCAAAATTGCATTGATAGGTGTGTACCTAGCAAGGGGCCACTGTCTTTTAATCAAAAGAAAAGCACAAGATATAAATATGATATAAATAGAGATGTACGCCTAGAAGAAAAAATGGGTTTTCAAATATTGAGTAATTTCCTGTATATAGAGTGTGCCCAAATTAAAGGATGATTCAGCTTTACTTAGAAGTATATATAGCAGACAGTGGTGCTAGAAATAGAATGTGCTTGTATTTAAATAAGATATCATACTTCATTATTTCATAGCAAACTGCATCAGCAGAAAAACCAGTGGGGTTTCATTAGAAATCAGGTCTGTTATTGATATCAGAAATGATTTAATACATGCTGAAGAGGTTTTTTGTCTACTACAGTAGGGTTTTCAACATCAATCAGCATGGGTGAGTGGCTTTTCAGAAGTGTTTTGAATCAATTTTGATTTAAGGTTTCTATTTACCAGTAGCAATTTCCATCACCTAAACAAAGTTTTCATCATACCGGCAGTGACTTGTTTAGACACACTTCACTTGTATTTTGTAACTTGTGAGCATTTTAAGTTGCCCTATTCAGTGCAACGCAAAATGGGATAAATGTGTAGTAGAATTGCTCTTCACTTAGAAGGTGAAGCTCCTTGCAAAATAAAAATTAATATACAATGAACAATATGTGCTAGCAATTTACAAGCTTTATGATATTTTTTTTAGGGATCTCACGTTTGGATTGAATAAACTTTGAATGTGTACTTACTATTTTTTGGCTTGCGTAGTGTAAAAGGCTGAGATGCTCTTTCAACACAAGGCAAAGGATTTTATGTTTCTTTGGCTGAAAATAAATTCTAAGATTAGATGCTCTTGCTATTTACTAAAAATAGAGAGGTAGAAAGCCAGAGTCTACACCTTTGGGCTTGCCTGCAATATAAAACATGCAAATGTGTTGAAAGCTGAAGCAATTTACATTAATAAGCAAGTTAGACATAGTAAATGCCATTTTGTGAATGACAAATTTTGGATAACGATACCATTGAATACTTGATAAACAACTCGAATGTTACATAGTTTTGAGAATTGCCATTTACCATCTAAGTGCAAATGAAGCTTATTTATATTGTTTATAAAACAATTGCATTAAAATAAATGAAGAATTTAAATGCTACTTCTACTTTGAATAGCTTAATTGCATGATTGCAACTTCATTACAAATTAATCTTATCCATTAAAAATCAATATTACATGTGATTGCTAGTTACGAATAAAATGTTACAATTTATTTCTTAATGCTCTTATCTCTTGCATGATGACCCAGATAATCTAACAATAGCTGACTCCTCAAAAATATCTTTGCACAAAAATTATCTTTTGGTCCAATTTCCCTTTTGATGGATGCAATTTCAAATATTGATGGGATATCGCAAGAAGTGTACTTTCTTCACTTGATAAACCATCTTTTTGGATGTTGATTAGGTGATATTCTTATCATTTTTTAAATCATTTTGGCACCGCCCTTTCTGCATATTGTCACACTTTGAGAAAAGACAAGCAAGTTTAGAAAGTGTACTGACTTGTATCATATCATGTGGCATTTTCTTGAATGATCTTTCCTTCCACATCACAATTTTGTTTTTCATGCTGATTGGACATTGCATGTTGACTTAAACTGCCACCTTGCACATAAGAGAAAACCATCTTAGATGCCTTGATAGATTCCTCTTTATTGGCATATCACTTAACACTTCATGCTGGACACCATTTTTTATGCAATTGCAGTTTTAGAACTTGAAAAATCTTCGTAAAAGATGTGCTGAGTTTAAATTTGATGTAAGCCTACATATCTTAACTTGACTATAGGTATTAAAAATCTGCACCCAAACCATGTGTTAGTCTTTTTGTCTTGATTAAACTTTTTAAAAACTGCAAGAACCTTCAATAAAGTGTGCCTTGCTGATTCATAGCTGTTGACTGGGCATTGCATATGCTTTTTTGTCTACCATGCTTTGGCTTTGACTGCACTTTTCGCCTTTTTTTTTTTTTTCGTATTATGTATTTTTAATTTTTTGAAATATTAGTGACAATAGTTATTAATAGAAATTAATAATTGATACTTGAAAACAGGTTGGCATGGTCAAGTTGGTAAGGTAGGAAGTGGCCGTGAGTGGGATAGAATAGGCTTAATCATTCTATAGTAATCTTCTTTACTTTACATAGGGGATTGCAATGGGGGGTTGTTTTGCTCAAGGAAAAATCCTCTTGATTGCTGTGGTGCTGAGTGTTTGGAAGGACCAATGGCATTTTCTTTTGGTGGTAGATTAAAAGGATGTCATGCCCCCGCCATAAAGGATATCAATGCCTTAGGAAAATTGTCTTGTCCCAAGACTTCACGGTTTTCTTAAGAGATTATTCTAGGTGAGCAAGGAAGGTCTTTTTATGAACAGAAATTGCAGCAATTAACATATGTCAAAAGACAATATTATTAAGACAGCGATTCCCAGCAAAGAAAAGAAAACAATGATTATTCTAGAGAAGACAAAAAAATTCATTATTAATGCTGGCTGATTCATTTGGCAAAACTTAATTATTGTGAATAATGAAGAGAAAGCGGTGACTGGTATTCATGACATGGGAGAGAAAATCTATTCACTTAAATGGAACAGTGATCTGCAATATATTAAGGTAGTGCTCTGTTTTTGAAAACATGCAGTGGTTTAACAGATAACAAAAGTGATTACTAAGTTAACGAAAACTTGACAAAGTTGGTGATTTGTTAATGAAAAGATGTGATTTACATTATATATGTGGCAACAATAAAAGGTGGCGATTTGTATTAGAGATATTAATATTTGCCAAGGGTGCGACCTGTATGAGTTTGTAGAGGGTGGGGTCAATAAGTTTGGATTTTGTTTAAATGAAATAGCATGTGTTTGTAAGAGTTGCCTCCCTTGAGGAAGGCATATCTGTTGAGAATCATTGTGTCTCTAAGGGCCCGTTTGGGTGCTGGAATTAGACTGGATATTCCGGAATAAGATTTCCAGATAATGTCAATTCCATGTTTGTGTCCATCCAAAAAATTGGAATTGGAATTTCGAAATTCCAATTTTGCCCCCAAAATGGGCATTTCATCTTCCACTCAAATAGGTGGAATTGGAATTTCGAATTCCAATTCCAATTTTTATAAAACCAAATTTAATATTTCGTGGGATCCGTGACTATAAGGATGTATATTATATTGGTATAAGGATGTATATATATACATGTGTGTATATATACACGTGTGTATATACATACATGTGTGTATATACATGTGTATATACACACACACGTGTGTATATATACACAAATGTGTGTATATGTATATACACACATGTGTGTATTTGTGTATATATATATACACGTGTGTAAATACACACATGCATGTGTATAATATGTGTATGTGTGTATATATACATATGAACATGTGTATATATACACACATACATATATATATATACACATACATGTGTGTATATACACACATGTATACACATATACACGTGTGTATGTGTATGTATATACATGTGTGCATATGTGTATATATACACACATGTATGTGTGTATATATACAGACATATACACACCATATTTAAAGAAATTAAAATAAAGAATTAAAATTCCTTATGCATCTTTTTAGTCATCTTCCGGGTGAACCAAACGGGTCAGTCCATATTCCGGAAATCATTTTCAGGATTTGTATCTTCCAGAATTGCAGCATCTTCCAGAATTGACTGGAATTGGCATTTGGTATTCCAGCACCCAAACGGGCCCTAAATGAAAGTCACATTCCTTGAGAGAAATCTGAAGGTATAAATAGAGTATGGGAATTATGGTGAAGGTTGTGTGTGCAAGATAAATAAACAAAACAAATATACACCAGGAAGCTGATGTGAATGAAATAAGAGTAGAGTCAAAGGAATACATTATGCAAATGAAAGAAGAGTCTATGAAGAATAAAGAAATATAAGAGCAGATTAACCCCTAACACACACATATAAGCAGTCAGATCAGTAAATCATTGTTTATTGCAGGCTGTTGCATTATTGTTCAATTGTGCTATGCATAAACATGTATGTGTTATTTATTGTTTAATATATGGGGTATAATATATGTGTTATAATGTTTTTGATGAATAATCCTTAATAAATTGGTTTTGGCAATTATGTGGAACGACTAGACTTCCAATCTATCAATTTGGTGCAACCAACCATGAGGTTAGGAGAAAGGAGTACAAGGAGGGAGAAACTACTATGAGGTCCTCTTCTAAGCACGCCACCTCATGGTTGTGACAGAGAGTCCCATGAGGCCAAGGGGATGCAAGGAGTGCCCTTCCCTTTGGCTTAGAAGGGAAGGATGCTATGGACAGCCTATTTTGACCTCCCAACCTCAACAATGATTGATTATTGGAATGGATTCAGTGGGATCTCAATCCTAGATAGTCAATAAAGTGGCACAAGTAGGGATAGCAGATACAATTGTCCTATCTAGGCACACCACCTCATGAAAGATGGATGGTGGAAAGTCACACAAGGCCAAGAGGGATGGTATATCTGCTTTTGGGCCTAGGGTAGAGAGTTGCTTCGGGCACCCTATCATGTTTAGTTATCTGGGTCATTATGATTGAACTTGATTAATTTTAAATTAAATCATAGATATTATGTGATTAAGATGAATATGAATATATGTGCTAACCCTAGTTGTAATGTTTGATATTATGTATTGTATTTTTTAACGATTGCCTAACATGATTGTAGGATCTCAACTAGGATCTATCTTGTTCAACACTTTAATTAATAAATGATATCTTTATTTCTATTTCTTTCCTTGCTTAGCTTGGAATTGTAATTTTTAGGGCGAAAACTAGAGCATTCACAAAATGGGACATTACAAAGGATATGAGAATAGAGGATTTGAAAAGAAAATAGTGAAAGCCAAGGGTGTCTGATGACAAGATTATAGTGAATTTCATGGTGTTTGTGGAATGAGAGATTAAGAATCTTAAGCTTAGGTATTGGTTGTGTAACGCTCGACAAAGGATAAGAGCTAAACAAACACAAGATAGAAGGGAATAATTTTACTTTTGAAACATTCAAGTCAATCAAATGCAACATGCAAAGCTCTAAAGCTCAAACCTCAAGATTAGGTCAACTTTTCAACTTGCTACATTGCACAAGTGGAAGACTGAAAACCATGAAATGCTAACCTAGCAACGAGAAAGGTCACCAAGCACATTTGGCAATGTTCACAAGGTGATTAGAGTCACACGAGACCCTCCCTAAAGTTTCAGAACCCAACTTAGAAAACTGAACCTTTTCCTAGGTTCTAGGTGTCACAAATGGGCTCAGATAAGTATTGAGTCAAGCTCGAATGCCATCAACACTCCTCAAACTCACTCTAAACCCACTCAAGACTCCTTAGAGGGTTCCCAGACACCTTGATCTCCAACTAACATCTTTGTTGGGGTCAAACCTATGTTACCTCCAGGGTGGAAATTGACCACTGGCTCTGCCACACGATCCCCTCCAACATCCTGATTAGCCTACGAAGGTCACAGAAATAAGCTAATCCCATATGCCTAAAAACGGGGACATTACAAAATGCTATTGTTTTTGCTTCTATATACAATTTCTAATTTTATTCTTAGAAGAATAAAAATTTTCTGCATCTTTTTCACACTTATGGAACCTTTTTATTTATATTTTGAAATCTATGCATCATATGCTACTTCAATCAATATGCAAAGGTAACTTTGGGGAAAACATTTGGGAGATCCTTTATTAACATTGGTGAGCAAAGTAAGCTTCTCTATGTTATCGACAACTTACAAAGAGTAAGAACTCTTTTATAAATCTGTATTCAAGCCATGATATGATTATTAAGTTAGTACTAAAAGAGTCAAATTTGCCTAGCCGTAATGGAGAGCGATCTCACAAAAATGTAGATTTCTGTCTTATCCACAGAGAAGTAATTGCAGAAAGTTGTATAGCTCTAAATGGATCTTGTAGTTACCCCCCTCAAGCGTCACTTGCACCTTATATTTCCCAATGCTGTTGGTCAAATAGTTGTCTATTCTTGCTCTTTTGAAAATTGCCTAGCCATTTATCTCAAGTGCATTTGCCCTTCAGCACACACAATGGATAAAGAAGCCTTTTTTGTAGCTGCTGTGTTGAAGGCTGTAATGATCTTGTTTCTGACCAGACTTTCTATGAGGCATTGACATTTTTAGCTTAGACTGCTTATCGTGTGGATTACATTGCCCCTTATGCTTTGATGCCAGTAGTACCAAGGTCATCTCATTGTGAAAGGTACAATCTGCCGTGATACTAGGTGTAACCGTTTGTGCCTAATTGTTTTCCCCACTGGAATTGTTTTAGCATTGATTGTAAATTGCTTAACTCTGCCATAAAGAGGATTGTTTGTTTCATTGAATGCTTGGTGTTTTCTGGTTTATTGAGTCATAGCTGATCTAAAACAAATATATCATTCTCTTTCAATCAGAAAACAGAGAATAGACCAATAAGAGATTGGAGAGATAAACAAACGTATTTACTCTTTCACAAGCTAGTTTTGTTTGTATGCATATTTGAAACACTTTCCTTGCTATCTTACAAATACTTTGGTAATATCTAGGAAAATATCAAAGATATTGAAGCACCCTCCTACATGTACATTAAGTGGAGATGAACGGCAACTTCTCTGGAAATTTCGGTATTATTTGGTGTCTGATAAAAGGGCTTTGACAAAGTTTCTTCGCTGTGTTGAATGGAGCGATGCTCAGGTTTGAATTTATCTTATTTAAATTTGAGTTAAGAATTTTTAATAAACAATGAAAATAAATTATGTTATAGTTATTATTGCAGTAAAATAGATTATAATTCCCAAAACTAGTTCTTGCAGTAAAATAGATTATAATTCCAAAAACTAATTCTGTCTAAATTATATTTTACCATTTAGATCTATTATTTTTAAATTTTCTGCAGGGAAACAATTTCATCTTTGTACATTTTTTTCTCATTTTTCCATTCATTCATCTTTACATTCATGCATTTGTTTTTTTTTGTGACGTTTCATGGTCATTTGGAAAACATTTTAGGCATTATCTCTTACCTTTGAGTTTTAGACATGTGAAACATGTTAGCAACATTCTTCCTTGAAAATTGGATGGAAAATTATGCAGATATAAGAGAGGTTTAAGAATTCTAATAGAAGTTATTTTGACTGCTGAGACACACTATGGGGATAATCATAACATATTGATATGGTAGATGTCAAAACAAATTCGGAAAGAATTGATGGGTATTATCTTATTAACTTATGTGATGACATTATTCTAGATCTGCAGTATTAAGATGATATTAGAAAGATTGGATGGACTTGTGGACATTGCACGAGACAACAAACTCTGCAAGAGTTTTGAACATTAGGAATTAATGAAATAAATTGAAGACGAGAGAATATGAATTGGTTCTCTATCATATAGTTTAAAGGATATATCAAGATTTTCTAATGACAATTAGTGAAAAGTATAGGAAAGTTATCTTTGTTGGTGTCACCATGGGTGGGATGCATTAAAATGAGGAAGAAATTTAGAAGGTGCGGTTCACATAATCTGGAAGCCAATGGGTTTGTAATTATTATTGGGTTTGTAATTATTATTTAGATCTTGTTTTGATCAAAGCTGTTGGTTTTATTAAATATTTGTTAGGAAGCCAAGCAGGCATTGAATTTGATGCGACAGTGGGCACTGATTGACACTGCAGATGCATTAGAGCTCTTGTCTCCTGTGTTTGACAATGAAGAAGTGAGTATTGCTTGTAGATTTTGATCAAACTATCCATAGGAATTTGGTAGCTAATAACTAGCCTTTTTCATAGCCTGCAGAGGCCTAAGCTGTGCAAAGAATACAGACTATAATGTTTTGATTGTTGAATACAGTGTTTTGGAAATAGTGTTTTTTTGCATTATCTTTATTCTTTTACTGTAGTTTATAATTTAATCGATATAAAGTAATTTGTTTCTTTAACAGGTACGTGCCTATGCAGTGAAGGTTCTTGAACGGGCAGAGGATGAAGAGCTGCAGTGCTACTTGCTTCAACTTGTGCAGGCCCTCCGATTTGAGCGTTCTGATAAATCACGCCTTGCCTATTTTCTTGTTCACCGTTGTATGCAAATGCTTCCTTTGCTTATGTCAATAGCATATCAAATCATTCCTATTTTCTTTTTTTGAGATGTAATTATATTTGCTGAGCAATGACCTTAGCTAACATGAATTCCTTCAGACAAAATGAGTCCTGAGTAGTAACCTCAAAGCACAGTTTTAGAGTGTTTGTGAAATAACTAAACCCTGCAAGACTGTTACTATATATATGCGGGACCTTATTTTTGTTATCATACTCATAACATGTCACAATGTTATCTGTATAATCAATATTAAAAAAATACATAGGTGGCAATTGAAGTTTTGCAACTCTTGCTATGGTTTCCTTTCAGTTATAAATGGTGGCAATTATCTGGGAAGGCATATGCCTCTAAAATATTAAAAAGTTAAAAGCTTTTAAAAAGTATCACCATTGTTTGATCCGCAAGGCATTGGAGATATTATCCTAGCTTTTACCAACTACAGATATCCTTGTCAATCCTCTAAAACTAACTTTCAATTGTCATAAAACTAACTCAAATGGATGCTATTTGCAGCTATAGCATGTTCATCTAGATTCTAAAGAAAGAAACATATACCAGTGGGAAAACATACAAGAGACCACACACTTATGACTGCAGTCTGCAACAATCCATTTACTCCAGAAAGTCCCTTTAATGGGTGAAAAGTCTAACAAGAACTGGTCTTTTTTTAACTATGCTTTAATCAAGTACAGATGTATACAAGTGCCTTATAGGTTATGAAGGGCTATAAGAACATTACAAAGCTCCAAAAATTTGTGGTGATCCCCCAACACCATGGAACCCCTTCTCCAATCCCTACAACACTCAAAATAGACAATATGAAGGATAAAAACATGGCAGCCAACCCTTTTAACCAAAAAAAAAGAAAAGAAAAGTGGAAGGTCAAACATTGCAAAGGCGATTTAGAACATCAAATTTTTTTTCAAGAATTGCCTGTGTTGTGGAGAATTTGCTACTTCTGCCAAGAAATGAAATTGCTGTTGGGAAAATTGCCACAAGGATGACAAAAACATGCCTCCACTGACAATGTTAAAATGGGGTTCCCACTGTTGGAATCAATTCCAAGGGAATCAAAATACAAGTATGAGCAATGGGATAGGCTTCAATGTCACACATTCCTTCAAAACATAACTTTCAAGCAATTTTTGCCATTTCGCAAGACAACTTTTTAGGGATGGTGAAATAGCAATTTTTTGCTATTTCGCAAGATACAGCTTGCATGAATAACAAAATAGTGATTTTTCGCTATTTCGTGGGCCTCATTGATAGCAATTGAGAAACAACGAAATTTCGCCATTTCGCAAGAAACCAAAGGGAGGATGGCGAATTGGCAATGAAAAACCGAAAAATACTGAGAGGGGGAGGGGGTGACCGGTGAATCAGTATTTTAAGCAACTTAAAAAAAAAACACTAGAGAAAGCGATCACAAGTAGAAAAGGCATGACACAGATTTTCTCTCAAGGAAAACCCAAGAAGGGTAAAAAACCATGACACCACTAATCTCAAACGGGCAACAACCCTTTACAACAAGAGCTACAACTCTTCTCAGTCTTTCTACAGAACAAGCTCCAACCTGTTAAAAAAGGCGACAACTTTTTGCTGTAGGAGATTTGTGAAGTACAAAAACAAACCAAAATGAGCTCTAAGTCTTCACAAAAAATGCAAAGACGTTCTAGTTCAAGAAGAATATTTTTTAACAAGAAGTGGAATCCTAAGATCACTTCTAATGGAGATAAAATCTGTTTTCAGTCTGGAGTCTTCCGTGATTGCCCATCGAAAGCACACTTTGTTTTGGATGCTCAGAGATAATGCAATCTTCCTTCACACAAAACTTTCACATACCAAGATTATTAGAAACTTCAATATTGCTAATCAAACAGGAGTCTATATTGAACTGACACAAAAGATTTTCAAAATCTCTTCTCAAAGACCACACAACGAAAACCACACAACGATATTCATGCCACAATAGAAGCCATTCGGACATTCCCAAAAACTCAAGAAAACTCGACCTGGAAGAGATGTGGATACACAAGACTCAATGGCTCTCTTTGATACGCACGCATTGCTTACACTTTCTCTTCATACAAACTTGTGTCATCTCTGTATATCTTTTATCATATTATAAGATTTTTCTTCAAAGCACGCACAACACCCATTGAACACGCTTCACTCTGGTTTCTTTACTCAGTCATTTATATCCTTTTGTTTTTTGTTTTTCCACACAAAATGTGTGCACTGACACACTCTTCTATAAATCTGTGTATTTACCTCATGAATCTCTGATTCAAAAAATGAAGAAGATTTGCTCTGCACACCACTTACGTTTTTTCAATACGTACTTCAAAAACTGACCGCACACACACATTGCTCTCTTCTCAAAAATAGTAATTAAAGAATCATTTTCCATACTGCTGAAACACTTGATTATAACCTTCTGATACACAAGCACAATATTCTTTCACCAGTTGGCACCTGCGTCATTACTCATCATTTTTATGTTTTCTAAAAACCAAAACATCTGTTATAAGCCGGGATATATATTTTTAACTTTAGCACGCACAGTGGTGGTACCCTAAATTTTGAGAATTTAGGAGTCCCAATCCATTATCAAGAAGCAAGTTTCTCCATACTAAAAAAATCAAAGGAAGATTTATGACACAAATAAATAGAACTAACTAATCAAAGCCTTCAGAATATGCTAGAATTTTGACCTGCTGTAATGATGCCGACAAAGGCTGAAGATGGTCAAATTTTAAAAATCTAAAAATGACCTAGTTCGGGAAATCAAATTTCCTACCTCTAGTCCTAATCTTAGCTTTCCACGAGATGTTTTGTTTTTTCGACCAGATCCAAATCCGAAAGTTAGGTAGTTATTTTTTAGTTAGTTTATTGTTTTTTCAAAATAATTTGTAATAAGGGTTGTGTCTTTTCACCCTAAAGAGGTGTGAAAGCCACTCAAACACATATATATACATAATGTAAAATGTAAAGAGACAATATAATACAGATTTTCATAGGATAGAATTTGATCACAATAGCAACATGAACTCTGATGTACTATTTTTCAACATTAATGAAGAGATAAGTGCTTTTTCTCTCACCTGTGGTAATAGTTTTCAATTCTTTTCGGTTAGTCTCTCAGATAAATCTATTTAGATAGATTGTTTCATTGTGTTGAATTCTCATGTTATATGTAATGTGAAATATATATATAGTTTGATCATCAATTGAAAGGTGTGGTTGACAAACTTCCCTTTGTTCTATTGGTCTCTCAAAGACAGAGTTAAATTTGGGAGAACTAACTGCATAATCTGGTTTCAATTATAATTCATGTAGAAGCCCTTGAAATGATGGTCTTGTTATATACAAGTTATTAAAACTGTCTCTGAGGTGTACGTATGATTGATATAGAATTGACTCCATTGCCCAAGTAGGAGCAAGGCACTGATCTTATCAATAATTGGAATATAGTCATTCAGTTCATTGTTCAAAGTTTGTGATATTTTATTCCTTTGATTTATTTCATTTTATATACCTTTTGTCAAACATTTACTTTTAATCAAAGCATTTCAGTTTTTGCAGCATTCAATAAACTATTAATTGAGATACTTACAATTTGATTCCTCTCAAGTTTATTTTCCACCTTGAGAGAATCCACAAGTTTTATATTCATTTATCTGCTATAAAAAACCTTTGAATCAACAGATTTGCTTAAGGTACAGGCCTACCAGCCTTGGCTTTGTAGAGCCAGAATTGCAGAAGTTCAAACCTCCATTTGGTTGAACTTGTTAGTTGGCAAAAACGATTGGGTTTCCCAACATTGGATTGGCAAGTCTATAGGAAATCCAAACCATCATTTTTGGGCACCAACACAACATTTTTCATAATGCGAGCATGCCGTGTTTTAAATCCTTATGTTTGAATTCCCGGTTACCTTTACATGACACAAACCAAGGAGTTTTTGTATCGGTATTTTGTAGCACAATTATGTTTTGATTTGAAGACAAAATGATTCTTCATAGGATGAACATTAGAAGATGAGAGCGCAATCCTTATCATTGTATAAGCAATCACCGATAATTAGAAAAAAGATTGCCAAAAATGGTGGCTCCAAAACGAGGAAAAGGCCAAACAGAACGATCTTTGATATTAGTTGGAAGTAATGATTTGAGAGTCTTAGAAAACGGCTCTAGCATGCAGTGAAAGAAGTAATGACCAAAACAATGAGCCTTTAGCAGAAAATAGACATAGCCATAGTACGTTACAAGTTGAGACAGAAAACGGACATGAACACCACACCGAACCACATCATTACCAATTGCAGGCTCAAATTACGTGCCACTTGTATAAGTGTGAAAGCATGCTGCAAATGACATACTAAATTGGATCGATCACGAACTAAACAAGTGTCATTTGGTACGAGACCGAGTCACGCATGGAGACAACCAAAAATATATCAAATGACAAAAACATAACTATCTCCCCCTTTTTGTCATTGATGGCAATTTCCAGCAAGCACATAGAAGAACAAATTGCAAAACTGAACTAGCTCGATTTGAAAGATGGAACTAACTGAATTAACGAACTAACTGAATCAACTCCCCCTAAAAGTCTGAACCAACTGAAACAACTCCCCCTTTGACATTAATGACCATGAAACTTGAAATACAAACGCAGCCCAAAAGATATAACAATGAAGCACGTCTGTTGAAAATATATATTTTAGTGAGGTAGGAGAACACCAAGCTTGCTTCGAAGATACTCAAAGCGATCTTGGGGTAACAGTTTAGTGAAAATATCAACAACTTGTTCATTTGAACATATATTGTTCAACTTAACCATATTGTTAGCAACTTGTTCTTTGAGATAATGAAACTTAATTGGAATATATTTGGTGCGAGAGTGCATTACTAGATTTCTAGAGATATCAATTGCACTAGTGTTGTCACAAAGAATGCATATAGGATCATTAAACTCAAGCTTGTAATCACATAAAGTGTTCTTCATCCAAACTACCCAAGTTCAACAAGAAACCGCTGCGATGTATTCATCTTCAGCTGTAGATAAGGATGTGCAAGACTATTTCTTGCTGAGCCATGAGACCAAATAACCACCTAAGAAGAAGACACATCCACTGGTGCTTTTCTTATCATCCACCGAGGCACCCCAATCTGCATTTGTATAGGCTGTAAGAGAGAAATCAGAACTCTTGGGGAACCAAAGACCAAATTCAACAGTGCCTTTCAAATACTTAAAAATCCTCTTAACAACGTGAACATGTGTTTGTTTGGGTGACGCTTGAAATCTAGCAACATAACCAACAACTTGCATAATATCTGGTCTAGTGCCTGTAACAAACAACAAACTTCCTACCATGGATTTGTAGAAAGTTTGATCTACAAAAGGAGACACATCATCCTTAATTTACATCCGGTTTCCACAAGAGTGCTAACTTGATTGCAATCTTCCATTTTGAATCTTTTAAGCAATTCTCTAACATACTTAGCATTGGAAATGAAAACACCTTCAGTAGATTGATTTATTTGCAGTCCAATAAAGTAAGTCAACTCACCCATCATAGACATTTTGAATTCATCTTTCATGCAATCGGCAAATTTCTTGGTCATTTTGACATTGTCACTACCAAAAATCAGATCATCAACATAAACCACAATAATGAGAATGCTGTTACCTTCTTCCATGACATATAAATTGCTGTCAACATATCCCTTTTTGAAACCTTGCTGCTGTAAATAGTTATCTAGCTTGTCATACCAAGCTCTAGGAGCTTGTTTGAGCCCATAAAGCGCCTTTTTCAGCTTGCAAACATAATCCAAGTTGTTAGTAATAAGACCTTCCGGTTGTTCAACATATATCTCTTCATTTAAATCTCCATTTAGAAAGGCAGATTTGACATCCATTTGAAAAACTTTAAAACCTTTGAAGGAAGCAAAAGCAAGAAATATTCTAATTGGTTCTAATCTAGCAACGGGTGTGTTGGTCACATTTTCAAAATTTTCCAAATTGCGTTCTTCCCTTATTTCTTTGGTGGTTTTTCAAGTCTTTGTGTCTTTTATCCTGCAAGTTTCATGTCCAAAGGGCCAGAATTGTGTTCCTAATGTTGAAAACCCTAGGTGCTAGGTTAAAATGCTTGTAAAAATCTAGGAAACCCTACAAAAGCTTGACCGGGTTCTAATTTGCCGTTACTTTTTCAGATGACTTAAGTAATCCTTCAAGCATGTGCGCTTTATATAACCGCTTAGTCGCCTAATCTCAGAATGCTTTCAGCATATTCCTTTTAGTTCGGCGATTCAAAAAGTGGTTTGTCGTGCAATCTCTACAAGCCTAGAGAATATTCCCTTTCCTCATGAGACTCAGCGATGTTCTTTGTCGCCAAGTCTCCCAATGATCTTTACGAGATCTAGCAACAACTATTGGTGAATAATTCACAGATAAACTATAGTCGCCAAATCTCTAGATGTGGAAAACACGTAGTTGGGTAATCTCTTTATGGAATGATGAAGTTATAAAAGTTTTGGCGATCACGAGACTCATTGATTGGTCGCCAAATCTCTAAATAAGGGTTGACAGTTATGTTTCTTTTAGTCTCGTAATCTCTTAAAAATCTGGCAGTTAAGGATATCATCCAGCAACCTAGCGAGTTGATAGTCGCGTGTTCTCAGATTCCTGGTGGTTATGTGCTAAACACTCGGCGATCCAGCGACACGGTCATCTCTGAATCTCACAATTAAGCGGTTAAGCCGTAGTAAATCTATCGACTCAGTGATAACTGTAGGATGAAGGAAGCATCTACGGTCAGCGTTATATCTCACAGTTTGACCAAGGTTAAGAAAAGTATCTGGCGACTTGGCGAATAAAGGGTTCGGGTAGTCTCTGAATGTAACCAGGGTAAAGAGAAATATTCAGCGACTGCGAGATGTCTGCAGTCGTGAGATTGCCAGAAGAACATGGGTTAAGGGAAAGATGTTCAGTGAATAGATCTGAGCCGTTGATGTGTTTGAAATCGGGCGGTTGTCGCTCAGTCTGCAAATTAAATTGTGAGCTAAGAAATCTTGCAGCGACTGTGAGAAAAGCTTTGTCGCTCAGTCTTTAGATTAAACTCGGGTTAAGGAAGCCATCCAGCGACTGGGAGATAGCCTTAGTTGCGCAATCTTAGGATGACTAAAGGTTAAGTGCCAACCAAGAGATAAAAGACTAACAGTCTCTCAATAGATGTAAAATAAACTATAGTTGCCCCATCTCATAAAGTCTAGCAGTTAGCATGAAAAGTTCAGAGATTTGGAGACTAACCGCCAGTCGCGGGATCTCCTAATATAAGCGGTTAAGTGACAAAAGTATGGAGATTGTGAGAAGGCTTGTCGCCAGGTCGCTGGAAGAGATATTCAGAGACTTGGAGACTTAGAGATCTGGAGACTAACTTGAGTCGCTCGAGCGCTAGATTTAACTCGAGGTTAAGAAATGATTCTGAGATTCAGAGACTACTCTATTCTCTAGATTGTCGGATAAACCCAAGGTTGGAAAGAACATCAAGAGATTTAGAGATCAAAGGTAGTCGCCAGGTCTCCAGATGGATGAAGTCGGGCAATCTCCTTAAGAAGTTTGAAAAGTCAACAAGTTTTGGCGATCACGAGATTTGCTTTATAGTCGCTAAGTATTGTAATGAGAGAATAGGACTTATGAGGAACTATAGTCGCTAGATCTCGGAATGGAAAATACAGTTTTATATAGTCGCCAGATTGCGAGATAGAATTATTAAAGGTCAAAACATTTAGCGACTGTGGTTTCTAACTATAGTCGCCAGGTCGCTGGAAATTGTTTCATAATATAATGATTAAAGATAACCCCTTAGTCGCTTGATCTCTGAATAAAATGAAAAAGTGCCAAATCTTTCAGCGATTATGGTTGGCTTGCTAGTCGCTAGATCGCCAGAAATTGAATCTCATTACCTGTCACTGTCTTATTCTACGACTAGTGAATTAAAGTCCAGGGCATGCCAAGTAATGACGGAAATGACAGGATTTACAGAATTCAAAATCTCGAAAGGGCAAGTTGCATTCAATTCTCGAGCATAAATAACTAACTGTCAATCATTGCTAAATTGCCAAGTTTTCCGGAGAGCTAAAGGTGAAGTACGAAGAGTTTTTTGAGCTTTTTGCAATCAGAGAATTTACAGCTTCAGAGTTTACAGAAGAATATACAGTTGCTGTCAGAAATGAGTCAATCATCGACCAGTGGGGCTTCTACCAGCAAGGGCTCTAAGGAGAAGGCAAAAGAGAGCTATTCAGATGAATTTCTTACCCTGCTACCAGGATCGTCATAGAATAAAAAGGTTAGTGACGAAAGCTTCATTGATAATTTGAGCTATTTAAGAGATGCTAAGACGCCTGAGGTTTCTGGAATGTATCTTTTTAGATATTTCTATAAGAATGCTGAGAGTCCAGTCCTTGTGTCAAACCCTTGGACCTCAAGATTAGCCAAATTAATAGTCCCAGATGTTTTTCTGGATGGTGATCTAATAGTTGCATTAGCAAGCCGTTATGACCCCCTGTCTAGGACAATCAGAAAGCATGATGGCTTGGCCCTAGTCACTTTGGATAGAAGCTCTTTCATGAGGGCCTTTGGTATCAATATCCCCATGGCCACAAAAATTAATCTACAAGCCCTGGCAAATAGATATACTCGGGAATCTGTCCTTGTAGCCCGGGAGACTAAAAGTCATTGTAACAAAGGTAATAGGAATTACATTGCGCCAGTGGCTGGGTCAACCCCTTACTTCTATAAGGATTTAGCCTTTTATGTGAAGTATATTGCATATGGTTTGTGTAGAGTGCTTGGAGTAGGTGGTGGGTCAGAAAGGATCACTTCTGACCTTTTGATGATGGTATTGGACTCACAAACTATGCATACCAGCAAAGGATATGATTACATTGGGTATGTTATTGATAAAATGCATAGGGGATTTGAGGCAATAAGAAACAGGGAGGATTCCCCCAAGTTTTTGCATTACTCTTTGTTAATGCACCTCATTTTGTTCTACAATTATGGTATCATGAATCTAGAATACTTGAATCCTCAGATGATGTGGAATGGTCGGCCTAATCCAGTACAGTTTTGGATAGGAGCTTGGAGCCCTACTTGCCCAAATTGCGACTTTTGTGCTTTTCAGAATTGGATGGTGAGACCCATCATGCTAGAACTAGGGATAGATCTTTGCAGGCTGCCGGTGAAGGCCCTTCAATTACTAAGACCCTGCCAATTTGTTGACAAATGGCCTAAAGGGCACAACTGGGGAGACTTTTATTATGAAAGGCACTACACTATGATAAGAGTGTATGGATGCCCCCAACCACCTCACATACTGCCATTTTTTGTTCCACCAAGGGTGGCTTTCCTGGAAATTATTTGGCAATTGATACTAACTGATAAGGAGCATCTGGCCTCCCTCAGAAAGGGTACATTTGCCCCTAGATATTTTTGTGTATGCAACTTTATAATTGGAAAGAGTGCATTTTCCAAATTAAATGATTGGCTGGGCCAATTCAAAATGAATGCTGCATCACCCAGGTATGTTGATACAGAGGGTTTTATTGTAATGGCCAGAAAATACTACACTCCTACCATTTCTATCAACAAAAGACATGAGGAGTATCCTGAAGAAGATTTGATTAGGAACATTGTTGAAGATGATGTGGTAGAGAGGAGAACATATCTATTCAATGAATTGATGAGGTATGAGAAGAAATTGAAAGTACAAGGGATTCCTTTTGGAGGCTTCTATCCCACTGTGCCTTATTTGCAGAGATTAGATATAATGATGGATAATTATCAGACATTGGTCAATTCTATTGAAGAACAAATTGATGACAAGAATCAAGAAAAGGAGAAGCATTCAAAATCTGATTATGAGGATAGTGATGGAGGTTATCCAATTTATAGCCCTCCTGCTATGGAACAAGGATCCCCTGCTGCCGAACAAGGAGAAGAGAATGTGATAATGGACTTGACAGAGCTTTCTAGCTCTCAAGACACCAATGAGCCTCCACACAAGAAACAAAAGCTGCAGTTAGGAGAGTCTTCAAGAGCCAAGACCAAAGAAAAGAAGGGAGACAGAGTAAAGGCTCTTTTTCCAGGTGATAGAGACCATGATCATCAGCTTAGGCAGAGGATCAGAGGGGAAAGAAGAAAACAGAAAGCAGTAATAGAGGTAGTTGAGGTACCTTTTATTCTAGGACAGGATGAGAGGATGTTTGAGCAGGATGCTTTCTTGAAGGATGACAATTTCATTAAGTCAAATGAATTCAAGGAATTCCTTTTGTGGCGCAAGCAACAGTAGGTGGCCTCTACTGTACAAATCAAAGAAGATGGCCAGATACCAGATGAGGCCTTGCAAGTTCTAAAGGACTATGATCCAGTGTCAGAGACAATTACCCCAGAAGAAGCTAGGCAATTAGTAAAGGCTAGCAACATACTGCTTATACCTGGGTGGGATTTGGCTTCAGCTTTCATTATTGACCAAATCAGGAAACAAGAGAATATAAATCTGACTTCAGAAACCCAGGTGGGAGACTTGATAAGAGGGTTTGGATACAGCCCTAAGAATAAGGCATTGGCTATGTGGAGCCTATATGCAAGAGATCAGAAGCCTGCCCTATTGAACATCCAGGAAAAGATGGATGGTGACAAGATGATTTGGTCAATCCACAACACTGGAGATTTTGAGATTTCACAGGTATTGACCCATTTTGCTAGATTGAATGAAGATAAGACCAAACAATTGTTAGAGAGAAATCAAGCATTGTTTAATGATTACAGTGCATTGGTCAAGGACAGGGAGATTTTGATAATGAAAGAGAAAGAATTAGAAAAGTGTGTAGAGGACTTGTAGTTGCAAATTCTCAACATGCCTACAGTTGCCCCTACACCACCAGAGCAGCCTGCATTACCAGCAGTTCAAGGTATAAGTGAAGAAGAAGCAGCTGCTACAGAAGAGAGAATAAACAAGGAAAAGACTGAGGGTATAGTGCAGTCCCTTTTTATAATATTGCAGCATAGAATAAAAGTTTTGAAAGATAAGGCAGAGGCAGTTTATACTGCATACAATAAACTGCCTGGTTTACAATTTGAAGTAAACAATTTTGTTTCTCTTTTGAATACATATCATACAACTTGGTCCACAAAGGAGTCATTGTTTGAGAGACTAGCAACAGTATAGTCTTTGAGAAATGACATCCCAGAGATAGTATTACAAGTGGGAGCTGAGATTGCCAAGATTGGTGTAGTTTTATCTTTTTTCAAGGGCAAAGCAAATCAGGTAGAGACAAAGATGGCAATGTTTGGAGCTGACTTCAATAGGTTCATTCCTAAAATCAAAACAGAGGAGAGAGAGATGGAGGATTTGGATACATGGAGGTCAGATTTTGACCTCTTGCTGCCTAAGAAAGAGGCTTTTCTTAAAGATCGGAATGATGTTGATATGGATCATTTCAACACAATTTTGGATGAAGCTATTAGAGTAGAAGTGGACATCAGCAAATTCATAACAGATGTAAAACAAATTGCTGATGCAAGATGGGAAAGGCAAAAGAAGCAGTTTCAGAGCATCCAACAATTCCCATGGCCAACAGAGGACCAGGTCACTACATGGGACAGCATGACAAAGCCTAAGGTGAATAGGCCTGCTACAGATGACTTGGATGACTTGGATGATGAATGAGTTCCAACAGTGCACCTGATCTATGAGCATAGGAAGAGCAACTGATCATACATAGGATGATGTAAGTTAGCCGGTTAGGCGGTCATCATTCGCATAACAAACTTCAGCAGTTGCATCTAAATACCTGCATACAAAGGTGCAGCTCAAAGTGGAAGTTCAAACTCCTTAGAAGAAACAAGAATTGGCGCCATTTTCCCCTTTTCTGTTGTATGCTTTAAAACTTTTGTATTCTAGTGCAAGTCACTATTAGAACCACCTGTAGCTTGTCGCATCCTTTTATCAAGGATCCTAAGGTGGTCTCTCTATATATAGTTGTTTCTATCTCACACCAAAGGGTGGTGAAAATACATATTGTCATAGGAGTTTATAGATTTAGTCTTTGATTCTCAGGAATCCATTTTTCTCTGAATGTACTGATACTGGAGGTTTATCAATAAAATATATTAAATTTTCATGTATATTTCTTATTGTCTTCATGTATGATTTTGATTTATTTGTATGTTTAAATTTGCAAGGCATTTTAGACATATCTTTCTACAAGGTAGATAGTGGGGTTGAAATTTGAGTTCCTTTCAAGGGAGGGATAAATCTTGAGTGAGGTCTCTGATATTTCTGTATTCATACATGAATTAGAATGATATGATTTATGCATAAGAAGGTAATTTGCGAGACATATTATCTAGGGTTTGGGTGTGTTTGATTTGAGAGATTTTCTGTAGATGTTCATTCATTGACTCTGATGCCCTAGGATTAGGCACTGATCTATGCTTATTTTGCAGTTGTTTTCACCATCAGTCAAATTAAAATGATTTACTTTAAACTGTATGAGTTATATGATTAGATTTGTATCATTTATACAGATCATAGTTGTGATATTTGAAGAATCCAATCTAGAAAGGTAATACCCACCTAAAGCTTTAAGCTCAAAGAGAAGAAGGTTTGAAAACCCTTAGTACCTTAGTATTGATTATTGCTGATGCATCTATTGGGACTGCTAGAGTTATAAATCAGAGTTTTCTGATTTAGTTTTGATCATCTGCAATTCTAAGTACTAAGAGGGTGCAAATATCTCACCAAAATCAACACCCTCAATTTGACAATATCCTTTGCAAACTAGACGGGCCTTGTTTCTAATAATCTTTCCTTCTTCATTTACCTTATTGCGAAACACCCATTTAGTATCAATTACATTCTTGTCAATGGGTCTAGGCACAAGCTCCCATGTGTTGCTTTTCTTAATTTGCTCTAACTCTTCTTTCATAGTAGCAACCCAATGCTCATCTACCACTGCCTCTTCAAAACATTTAGGCTCAATCATAGAAATAAGTGGAAAATCGTCATCCTCAAAATAATTAATGTCTCTCTTAGCATGCTTAGTTCTCCTTTCAGCTATAACTTGATCAATTGGATGATTCTTTTCGACAAATTTAGGAGTTTTGAAAGTAGAAACATCATGATCACCTTGTGAATCATACCCGGAATGAACATGTGAGATTTCAGCATCATTTGAGGAAGAGGCTTTATTCCATGAGTAGATTGAATTTTTTCTTTATTATTTTCACCATCTTTGCTACCTGTTACAGCTTGAATATGAGGAGGAGAAGAAGGTACAACAATGCTGGTTTGAGTTTTTCTTTTTTCAATGCTGTCCACATGCTCACTAAACTCATTAGTAATCTCATGTATTTTTACATTAGCACTTTCTACCAATTTGTGTAGCCTCTTATTGTAGCACTTGAACCCTTTACTCTTGGAGGAATAGCCAAGAAAAATTCCCTCATCAACTCTAGAATGAAATTTACCCAAATTATCTTCATCCTTTCTAATGTAACATGGACTTCCAAAATTTTTGAAGTATTTAACAGTAGCTGGTTTACCTTTCCAAAGTTCGTAAGGAGTCTTGTTGAACTTGGGCCTCAACAAGGTTCTATTCTAGATGTAGACTGTAGTGTGGACAACTTCTCTCTGAAAGATCTCTTTTGCTTTTCTTTCATTCATCAAACAATGAGCCATTTCTTGAACTGTTTTGTTCTTTCTTTCCACAACATTTTTTTGTGGTGTTCTAGGGGCTGAAACTTGTTTTTTAATTCCATGTAGCTCACAAAACTTAACAAAATTATTTGAGGTGAATTCTCCTCTATTATTAGAACGTAAGTATTTAATTGTTAGATCCATTTCATTTTCAACCAAGGTCTTAAAAATCTTAAATTTATCCAAGGCTTCTGATTTTTCTTTTAAAAAATTAACCCAAGTCATGTGAGAAAAATCACCAATAAGAAGCATAAAATATTTTTTCACCTTGAAGACTTGCTGTCTTAGGTGGTTCACAAAGATCCGTGTGAACCAACTTAAGTGGCCTACTGCTGAAATGATCTTTTGGTTTGAAGGAAGCTCTTGTTTGTTTTCCTTCTTGACAATTCTTGCAAACAACATCAGCCGGTTTCTCTATCTTTGGCATGTCTCTAATTGCTTCCTTTTTACTAATCTTGATAAGATTATCAAAATTTATATGCCCAAAACGCTTGTGCCAAAGCCAAGCATCCTCCACCTTGCTTAAACAATAAGTTTCATCATTAGAGTCATCTAGAATATAAAGATTGTTTGCTGCTCTAGTTGCCTTGGCTATTACATCATTTCCCTTTTTGATGATACAAGAATTTGAGTTGAAGCTAAGATCATATCCTTGATCACATAGTGGACTTACACTTAAAAGATTGCGCTTCAAGCCTTCAACATAAAGTACATTCTCAACAATGGTTTCATCATTATTTAGCAAAAGAGTACCTATGCTAGCAACCTTGGCGGAAGAACTACCACCAAATTTGACCTTTCCACCTTTCATTTTCTTGAGAGCATGAAATTTACTTAAGTCACCTGTCATGTGTCTTGAGCAGCCACTATCAACATACCATATGTCCTCATTATTGGCTAGAAGAGCTGTTTGAACAACAAGAGCTTTGAGAGGTATTTCTTGAACCTTTCTTCTCCAAACTTTAGTCACCTTTGTCTTCCTTATGTGGTTCAACATTGTAAGACAAATCTGCACTATAGCTGCTACAAAACCTTGAAGTATGGCCAAACTTGTTACAACTGTAACAAATTAAATTGTACTTCCTAAAGACATTTCTTTCAAACTGAAAATAATTCTTTATGAGAGCAGCTCTACAATCCACAACTTTATGTCCACAGTAATTGCATGAAAAACAATAACCATAGAAGAAAGGTTTGTTCACCTTGCATAACACGGATTGACCACTTCTTTGTGGTGTAGAGTTTTGTTCAAATTGCATGCCAACTCTCGTCTTTGGTAGGTCTTTGAGAGCTAAGAACGTCATCCAAGGATACACTACCCTTTTTATAAGTCACTTCTTCACTTGAAAGCATTGAAGATTTACCAATGTTTCTGAGAGTAACAATTTCAGCTTCTAGCTTGGTAATATTTTCCTCTTTTAGCTGAATCTTTTTTTCAAGATTCTCAAGTATTTTCTTGGCCTCATTCAAAATTTTAAAATCAACAAGTTCTTTTTCAGCCTCTTTAAGAGCCATTGCAGTTTTTAGTTTTTCTTCGCTTTCAACTTGTAAAAGATCCACAAAATTTTGATTCTTCTTTTTTAGTTTCTTGATCTCAGCTAATGCTATAATTAATTCAAGTTCTAGGTCCACTTCATCATCTTCCACATCATCATTTTCCTCTAAACTTAAATCATCTACAGCCATGAACATAACTTCATTTATTTGAGTATCACCTTCATTACTACAAGTATCATTGCTACCATCCTTTGAAAACAACACCTTTTTGCCCTTCTCAAATTTCCAATTTCTCTTTGCAAATCTCCTAGTCTTCCTGGGTTTTGAGTCTTTTTCATCTGGGTTGTCATCATCTTTATCAAAGGGGCACTTTGAAGCAAAGTGACCGAGTTTCCCACAGTTGAAACACTTCAAACCAAGTTTGCCTTTGCTTTTTGTTAAGACCCTTTTTCAATTTTCTAATAAAGTAAGTGATTTCCTCATTAGAATCTTCATCCGAAATTTCACCATGTCTTTTCTCCATGTCTTTATTCCTTTTAGAAGCCTTGAATGCTAAATCATTTTTGGAAGCTCCTTCAACGGTGGTCCTCATCTCATAGGCAGTTAGAATACCATGCAATTTATCTACTGTAAGAGTATCCAAATCAGACATTTCTTCAATAGCGGAAACCTTAGCATCAAGCCTCATGGGAAGAGAACGAAATTTTTTTTGAACTACTGTTTTCTCTTCTATGTTTTTTCGCAGACCTTTTAGAGCATTAACTACCTCATCAACATGAAGAAAATAAGCAAAAATATTCTCATCTTCCTTCATACGAAGACCTTCAAAAACAACCCGGCGAGTTTGTGACAGTCCAAACCGGTGCTAAGAGGGGAGGGGTGAATCAACACCTATAAAACTTCTTCTAAATAAATCTGATGAAGTATACTTCTAACTGTAAGCAGAACAAATTCAAGCATAAAAGTAGCATCAAACAATCAATCACAAAGTGACACCAGGTTTATCACGTGGAAACCCAAATCGGGTGAAAACCACGGTGTGATGAGACCTCACAAATTCTGCACTTTTCTGAAGTGCGCCCTGTTAAGAGCCTTCCCTGTTAAAGGATTACAACGCACTATTAGATGTGACCCGGTTAAGGGATTTGATACAATAAGGTCAGTTAGTGCCTGCCTGGTTAGAGGACTTAGAACACTTGAAAAGATGTCACTCGGTCAAGAGATTTAGTACAAGGGACCTGTTAGAGTCCACCCAAAATACTGGGATTTAGCTATTGTAGTTATTAGAAAACAATAGAAGGATTTGACCTTTTACAAATGGCTTTGCATAGCCTGATAAGATCTCTGTTATGCTCAACTGAGAAACATCACCGGTCACCGCTGGTATGTTCTCCTTTTCTGTTGTGCTTCTCTGCACACTCCTCTCTTTTCTTCTCTTTTCTATTCACCTTAGCTTCTTCAGTGTACAGGTTCACTCTTTTCTTTGGCAGAATGAGGGCAACCTATATTCTTAACAGGCAGAAGAATATATAGTCTTTGCCCTAATTGTGCTTCTTATGCACGACCTAATTTTAGATCTCCTTTGGATTCATCATCCAGTGGAGTATTAGTTCACTGAGGAAAGCATCCGATGCATGCCCTTGCTTTATCTACTTTATGAAGAAAACAATAGATGCGTGTCAAGCACCTTTCCTTCGTATGAGATAACTCTATGTTTGAAAGCCACATACTTTGGCTTTAAAACCTTTAAACGCGTGTCAAACCGATCACCATGTTAACTCAAAGTCGTCCGGATTTAGTGCAATAAATCCCGGTCAAACAGTTGGTTAAACAGATAGTTGACTATGACTTCCTCGGTTCATCTTATCATATTGAAGACTTTTCTTGATCGGTTGAGATCCTTATGTTGTCAACAGGTAAGAACTTTGACTTGTTACCTTTCCTTCCACTGCTTACCTGTTGCACTCTTTCCTTGGTTGCATTGTCGACACTGGTTGTCCGTTCCTCGATTGTCGATGCACTTGGCTTAGTGACCGGTTGCTAAACCTGTCTTTTTACATACAGATCCACCTCTGGTGTTCACCTTAGATCTTTAGACCTTAGATTGAGATGTCAAAAACCTCTTTCCTCTTTCCTCTTTTTCCAATCAATGACAATACTTAATTGTCATGTATTGGTAGTAAGCTTACCGGTTACCATGTCTTGATGCCAACAATCTCCCCCTTTGGCATTGATGGCAAAACCTTAATGGGCAATCATGTCACCTGTCCTGAGCTTATATCTCGGCTTGTACAACTATGCACTGCCACTTCCGGTCATCTACTGATCCATTGCCAAACTCTCCCCCTTTTGACAATAATGCCAAAGGCTAGTTAGAAAGACTACCTTTATCAAATCTGCTCCCCCTTCGAGCAACAGTCCTTTTCATTAGTCCACAAAAGATGAGGTGAAATCTTCTGTTGAAGCATAATGAATTGATGAACACCTTTGCAAGTTTATTGATGATTAGAAAGGGGTATCACCCCTAGTTTACCTCTGAGATATTCAAAAGTACTCTTTGGTAGTGACTTTGAGAAGATATCAGCAATCTGTTCTTTTGTGGGAACATACTCCAATCTTACCTCTTTGTTTTGTACTAGCTCTCTCAAGTAATGATACTTGATGACAATATGCTTTGTCTTGTAGTGCATGACATGGTTTTTGGATATGTTTATTGCACTGGTGCTGTCACAGTAGATTGCAATCTTTTCAGGTCTCTGTTCTTGGATTCCTTGCAGTAGTTGTTTGATCTAGATTACCTGTGTGCAATTGATTGCTGCAGCAACGTATTCAGCTTCTGCTGTAGACTGAGAAATGCAGTTTTGTTTCTTACTTGTCCATGACACAACCCTCCCACCGTGAAAGAATGCACCACCACTTGTGCTCTTTCTATCATCGATATTGCTAGCCCTGTCTGCATCTGTGTAAACCTTTACTTGGAAGCCTTCTTTGTGAGGAAACCACAAGCCATACTCCTCAGTCCCCTTTAGGTGTCTGAAAATTCTCTTCGCTACTATCAGATGTGTCTCTTTGGTGTTTGCAAAGAATCTTACAACTATGCCAACCGCATGTGCAATGTCCGGTCTACTGTGTACTGCATACTGTAATTTCCCTATCATGGACCGATACAGTGTTTCATTCACTTCTTTTGCATCATCTTCCTTTGATAACTTGAGGTTAGTTATCATTGGAGTACCAACCGGTTTGGATTCTTCAAGTCCAAAAGTCTTAAGAATTTATTTTAATACCTGGACTGAGAAATAAAAATACCTTCTTTTAGCTGATGGACTTGTAGTCCAATGAAGAATTTTATGGCTCCTATCATAGACATTTCAAATTCTTCCTTCATTTCTTCAGCAAAAGCTTTGCTCATCCTGTCATCTCCTCCAAAGATGATGTCATCCACAAAAGTTTCAGCAATCAGGTTCCCATCTTTTCTGGTCTTGAGATACATGTTGCTGTTGGCCCCGGTTCTTGTGAATCCTATGGTCAGGAGGTATGAATGCAACCTATCATACCAAGATCTTGGAGCTTGTTTTAGCCCATAAAGAGCCTTTTTCAGTTTACAGACCATACCACCTTTTTGTGTAGATGTGAAGCCTTCCGATTGTTCAATCTAAACTTCGTCCTCCAATATTCCATTCAGGAATGCATACTTGACATCCATTTGGTATACTTTGAATTTCTTGTGAGCAGCATAGGCAAGAAGAATTCTTACTCCTTCCAATCTAGCCACAGGTGCAAAGGTTTCTCCATAGTCCAGTCTAGCCTCCTGGGCATATCCTTTGCAGACCAGTCTTGCTTTGTTTCTTATGACTTTCCCTTCTTCATTTAGCTTGTTCCTGTAGACCCACTTTGTCCCAATGACATTCTTATCCTGTGGTCTAGGCACAAACACCCATGTATCATTCTTTTCTATTTGCTCAATTTCTTCCTCCATGGCCTTGACCCAATTTTCATCTTCTAGAGCTTCCCTAGTGGTTTTGGGCTCTATACAGGAGAACAAATAGATGTTCTCTCTGGCCTTTTTCCTGGTTAGGACATTTGCATGTTTGTCACCAATTATATTATCAGTTGAGTGATATGTGACATACCTTGGGAGAATCGGTCGCTGTTCTTGGTCAGGTTCTTCCGATTGAGTGATTTCTTCATCATGGTCATGAACAACTTCTTGTTCATCATCATGAGTTGGTCTCTCAGCTTCAGGTACAACCTCCTACTCCAGATGTCTATTTACATGTTCTTCTCTTTCATCTTCAGTTGTTACTTCATTGAACTCAAAGAGATTTCCTTCATTGTGACCTTGCAGACTGTCATAATCATTATGACCAGTCTTCTTAATTGGTTCTGAATATTCATCAACTTTTAGATTGATGCTTTCAATTATTTTTCCCGTTCTCTTGTTTAGACACTGGCAGACTTTGCTTTTGGTAGAGTAACTCAGAAATATTCCTTCATCACTCTTGGGATCAAACTTCCCAGAGTACATATCTTTTTGATGTAACATTTACTAGCAAAGATTCTAAAGTATCCTACACTAGGAGTAGGATTGAACCATAGTTCATATAGGGTCTTACAGGTCTTAAACGCGCCTCAAACCGATCACCATGTTAACTCAAAGTCTTCCCGATTTAGTGCAGTAAATCCCGGTCAAAGAGTTGATTAAACAGATAGTTGACTATGACTTCCCCGGTTCATCTTATCATACCGAAGACTTTTCTTGATCGGTTGAGATCCTTATGTTGTGAACAGGTAAGAACTTTGACCTGTTACCTTTTCTTCCATTGCTTACCTGTTGCACCCTTTCCTCAGTTGCATTGTCGACACCGGTTGTCCGTTCCTCGGTTGCCGATGCACTTGGCTTAGTGACCGGTTGCCAAACCAATCTTTTTACATACAGATCCACCTCTGGTGTTCACCTTAGATCTTTCCTTCACACAAAGCTTTGTTTGAACTTTTGCCTTCCTTACTTTGTCATCACCATGATAAACATTATGCAGTTTGTCCCAGACTTCCTTTGCTGTTCTACAGTGCATAACTTTTACAAATTCTGATTCAGATAAGCCACACAGAATAGCATTCATAGCCTTGGCATTGTTCTCAAATTCCTTTTTACCGTCAGCATCCATGGGAGGTTGAGTTGGAACAGTGTGGCCATTGACAAGACTAAGATAAACATCACAACCTAAAGACATGATGTAAGTCTTCATGCGAACAGTCCAGAAGGCATAGTTGCTCCCATCAAATAAAGGAGCACGGTTCGTAGCAAGACCTTCTAAGGCACTCATGGTAGGCACCAAGATTGAACTCTCAAGCTTTTAAGTAGGGGAAGAGAGTGACCCGCTCTGATACCAATTGAAAAACTGAAAAATACTAAGAGGGGGAGGCGGTGAATCAGTCTTTTAAGCAACTTAAAAAAAACACCAGAGAAAGAAATCAAAAGTAGAAAAGGCAAGACATAGATTTTTCTCTCGTGGAAAACCCAAGATGGGTAAAAAACCACAACACCACTAATCTCAAACGGGCAACAACCCTTTACAACAAGAGCTACAACTCTTCTTAGTCTTTCTATAGAACAAGCTCCAACCTGCTAAAAAAGGCGACAACCTTTTGCTGTAGGAGATTTGTGAAGTACAAAAACAAACCGAAATGAGCTCTAAGTCTTCACAGAAAACGCAAAGATGTTCTTGTTCAGGAAGAATACTTTTTAACAAGAAGTGGAATTCTGAGATCACTTCTAATGGAGATAAAATCCGTTTTCAGTCTGGAGTCTTCCCTGATTGCCCATCGAAAGCAAACTTTGTTTTGGATGCTCAGAGATAATGCAACCTTCCTTCACACAAAGCTTTCACATACCAAGATTATTAAAAACTTCAATACTGCTAATCAAATAGGAGTCGATACTGAACTGACATAAAAGATTTTCAAAATCTCTTCTCAAAAACCACACAGCGATATTCGTGTCACAGTAGAAGCCATTCAAACATTCCCAAAAACTCAAGAAAACTCGACCTAGAAGAGATGTGGATGCACAAGACTCAATGGTTCTTTTTGATACGCACACATTACTCACACTTTCTCTTCATACACACCTGTGTCATCTCTGTATATCTTTTATCATATTATAAGATTTTTCTTCAAAGCACACACAATACCTATTGAACATGCTTCACTCTGGTTTCTTTACTCAGTCATTTATATCCTTTTCTTTTTTGTTTTTCCACACAAAACGTGTGCACCGACGCACTCTTCTATATATCCGTGTATTTACCTCATGAATCTCTGATTCAAGAAACGAAGAAGATTTGCTTTGCACACCACTTACGTTTTTCCAATACGCACTTCAGAAACTGACCGCACACACACACTACTCTCTTCTCAAAAACAGTAACCGAAGAATCATCTTCCATACTGCTGAAACGGTTGACTATAACCTTCTGATATGCGAGCACAATATTCTTTCACCAGTTGGCACTTGCGTCATTATCATCATTTTTATGTTTTCTAAAAACCAAAACATCTGTTATAAAACAGGATATATATTTTTAACTTTAGCATGCATAGCCTTTTTCAAAATGTGAGCATGCCGTGTTTTAAATCCTCACGTTTGAATTCTCGGTTACCTTTACATGACATGAACCAAGGAATTTTTGTATCGGTGTTTTGTAGCGCACAACTATGTTTTGATTTGAAGACAAAATGATTCTTCACATGATGAACATTAGAAGATGAGAGCACGATCCTGATCATTGTATAAGCAGTCACCGAGAATTAGAAAAAAGACAACCGAAAAGGGTTTTTCCAAAACGAGGATAAGGCCAGACAGAATGGTATTTGATATTCGTTGGAAGTAATGATTTGAGAGTTTTAGAAAACGGCTCTAGCATGCAGTGAAAGAAGTAATGACCAAAACAATGAGCCTTTAGCAGAAAACGGCCACAGCCATAGTATGTTACAAGTTGAGACAGAAAATGGACATGAACACCACACCGAACCACAACATTACCAATTGCAGGCTGAAATTACATGCCACTTGTGCAAGTGTGAAAGCATGCTGCAAATGACATAATAAACTGGATTGATCACGAACTAAACAAGTGTCAGTTGGTACGAGACAGAGTCGTGCATGGAGACAACCAAAAACATATCAAATGACAAAAACATAACAGGCGTAAAGTATAAAAGCTTGATTAGACGGATATTAACTAAGACATGGCCGATTTGATGACGTGGAATGTACATCTCGAATACCAAGAATATATGTCAGAAGACTTTAAATTAAGGTTTGAGGGATAAATTGGCACAAGATATATTGATGCAATTTCTCCGAGGTTCACAAATCAGAACAAATTCTATCAGAGGAAAATTCCTGAGAAAAACATGTTTCAGAAATGCTGTAATTATATATGCTTCAAAAATGATGTCGACAGAGGGTGCAAATGAGCGAAAATCACAAATCTAGAAATGACCCAGTTTAGAAAATCCAATTTCCAAGCTTCAGTCAGAATCTTAGCTTTTCACGAGATTTTTTCGGTTTTCGACCAAAACCAAATCCGAAAGATCGGTAGTTATTAGTTAATTTATTGATTAAGTTTTTCAAAAGAAGTTTCTTGATTTTAATGTAGGGTGGTGTCTTTTCACCCTGAAGGGGTGTGAAAACTATTCAACCACATATATGTTTGTTGTAAAATGTAAAGAGAGACATAATAATAAGAGAATATGCAATGATAGTACTATAGGTAGATAATATGTATGGAAAGTGACTGCAACCAAGGTGCGAATCAATTGTATTCACTTTTTTTTATTAATACAAAGAAAACCTCTTTTCTATCTACGGTTGAGGAAGTAAGTTCATTGTTTTTTGATTGGATTGGTCCTTTGCATTTTTAGTTTCAATAATTTCCTTTGGACTGTTAGATGTTGGAGAATTGAAGTATTAGATATTGGTTTTTGAGCATCAAGGGTTGTATATGAGTTTCTTATCTATACAATTTCTTGTCTAATTTGTTTCCTCCCAAGGAATTAAATTCATTCAGACTAAAATAAATATTGTAACCAATTCATGCTTGATGTCATGGAGGAGGGAATCTGATGTTAAATTGTAGAGTGTATATGAGGGTTCAGACAAAGCTCGACTACATTCTTCCCAATTAGATGGACAAGGGACTGGCCTATGTATTCTCTCAAAGAAGGTTTTCTACAATAGCAATAGCATTGAAGTTCTTTCATTTTTCATATGTATTTGAAACTACCAGTGCATAATATTATATATATAAAGCATTCTTTACATACAACACATTTTTGAAGCATTCAGACACAAACAAGAACTATTTCTTCTTGATCAATCTCAAGAACCCTTTGCCACTTTTTAAGAAATCATTCAAAGTTTAAATTCGCTATATAAAGACACCTTAGTATTTGGGGTGAGGGTTTACCCGCCTAGGTCTAGCGAAGGCTAAAGTGTAGGGGAATTAGATTATTGCTGTTCGTTGGCTAAGGCTGATTGAAGCAATCCAATAGGAGAATTGTGTAATGTCCCATTCCTAGTAGTAGGCCATTTCGATCCCTGATTAGTTTATCTACCCATCTGGATAGGCTAATGACTTCTTTTCAGAGGATGCCAGCTAGTCACAGGGTTATGTGGGCAAATATTTAATATCTGGGCTTTGTTTCTAAAGTCAAATCACTTTATTTTATAAAGTGATGTTATAAAGTCACTTTATGACTTATTATAAAGTCACTTTATATTTTAAAGTTACTTTATTTTATAAAAGTGACTTAAGTGAGCTTTTATCCCACATGGCTTAGTTTTGTGTGTTTGCACTCATTTCGAGGTTATAAAAGTAAAAGGTACACTTTGGGAAAAGCACCATGAGATAATATAAAACAAAGAAAAAAAGAAATCTGGTTACTTTTTGACTGGTTATTCCCAAGGATGCAAACCCTTAGGAATTTGTGAAGAGATTGGACGTAGCCCCAACTTCTCTTCAAGGTGGGATCATTCAGATTTCCACATCGAGCTCCATTGGACTGGTAAGAAGAACACCTCATCTCTAGAATTTTCATAGTAGGAAAGGATCAGTTGTATGCTAGCATTTGAACATCTTCAGCATTTGAAAGGCTCAGGGATTCTCTAGAAATAAGTCAAGGAAGGTACTCATTATCAGTATTTGCGATTATTTTATGAATACTGACTGAGTCTAGCATTCATGGTGGTAAAGGAGACACCATTGCAGTAGGAACGATAGTCTTCAAGACTGGACGACAGTCCCCCATACCTTCTGGTCTCTATGCGAAAGGAGAGACCCCGACTCACCTACAACACCTTGCCGGCAGTCTAACCTTGACTGTTCGCAGCCAGTGGTATCCGCCCATATTCCTACAACTGCTGTGTTAGTCTCTTCACGTGCCTTGGAACCTGCTATGGCCATTACGAGTAGGGAAGAGCAGTATGGTATTGAGACTGTGGTCATCCGCAGTCACCCAGAATCACTGCCAGTTGGCATTTCTCACACCAGTTGCCCCAGCCTCCAAACGGCATTAGTAGTGAGCTTGTATTGGGTCGGGTTGCAGGAGTCATGTGCCGGCCTGCACACCACGCGCACGTCCTGGACTCGGCAACAGTGAACACCAGTTGCGTTTGGGTCTGCAGGACTTCCGTGAGCGGCTACGTTGTTTCCAGCTCGTGCACACTCCCCTTTATTAGTTGGCGTAGGGTCATTCTTGGGTGGTCATGCTGCCATCTCAGTGCCAGTTGGTATTCATTTAGAACTTCTGTTGTAATTAATTTTAATGGATGAAGATTGAATGATTTGGAAATCATCTACTATTGCGTTATATCATTTATTTACTGAAATCTCTGTGATACAAATTGGAGTACGCATTTATATCATGCTTGTAAGAATTTCTCCTTTCTCAAACACCTAAACTCATAACCAGCAACGGTAGTTTGGTAGTGAAACTCCTATGTTTTGAACGACTTCAACTTGAACAAAAGCTCACGTACTAACAAGCTGCATCAGAATATATCTACATAAGCACACTTAATTAGAGTTAAACAGAAAATCCTCAACCGAGCTTGGCTTAGAATATTACAAATTGGCAAAGCTCTTGGATTTCCAATCTGTGGTTTTTGGAACCAACACCCACTTCATTTATTCATCTCTAACCCGTTTCAATACACTTTATGAGAAGCTGTGATCATCCCAAACCCATCTCTGATTTTTTTTTCAAATTGTTCACTTTTTTTGCTCCATGTTTGAACAATTTACCCTTCTCAATGGCTTCTAGGAATCATTTTTGAGTGCTAAAATTGGTACCCGAACAAAAATCTGCATTTCATGTTAGATTTATAGTTAGCATCCTTATCGTGTTAGTTGGGTCATGCTTTAGTTTGTATACCAATTATGTTCACAGGTCATTCATGAATGGGAAATGGCAAAATATGATGTTCAGGCTTTCAAAGAATGGAAGCTGTGAATAGTAGGGTAGATAAATGTTTGTTTTGCATAGTGTTCAAGCAAAACAAATGCAAGTGAGCCATGAGGGAACAAAGCTCAAGTTTCTAGTTGAGGCAAAAAGTGTGATAAGAAGAAAATCTATTCCTTTAAGGGAAGGTATATTATAATTTAGTTGCTTTTGCCAGTCTAAACCCGATTTTGTAGGAAATGGTGTTAAGAAATTTCACCAAAGAGGCTAGAAGCCTCAGAGATTTGTGCTGAGTTTGGGAGATAAGTAGGGTAAGAGTGTTATACTTTGCCAATGGCATTGCCACTTGATGTCTATGTCTCTCTCTCTTGAAAAATTGTGTAAATTTTGAGGAAGCTTCCCGAAAACTACTTCATTGTTTGGTGTCTCGATAGCTTGTATGGTTAGGATGTTATAGTGTCATAAATTACACCCTATGTAATTCTCCATTGCATAAAGCCCCTACCTTTGGTGAAAATCAAAATTCCACTTAAGCCTCCATGTTTTCCGTTTGCTTTGTCACTTTCCTATCCGAATTCTTGACCTCGCGACTTGTTTGCCTCATAATGTATGCAAGGAGCAGAGGCGTTTGCAAGTTTTGCATTCATCCCGTGTATTTAGAGACCCATAATTGGCTGTTGGGATGTTACAACTTCTATTTCTGTAGTGTAATGCCTCTTCCCATCGCCAAGCGACATCAAGAATCCTTGGACTTGCTTAAAACTTCTCAAAATTGCTTCATTTGGTCTTTTGGACACTCCATGTTCCTTCTTGGTTTTTGGGCAATCTTCATCACCATCTTGGACATTCTACACAACTATTGGGCTTTCTTTCACCTTGCAACTCTACCACCTTTGTTATTTGTCAACTCCACCTCACCTTTATCCCTTTGAGCTCGAGCTTTCTATCTTCGAAGGGGAGTTCGCTCATCCCATTTCGTTTTGTTTAAGCATATCATCGTGCCTTGATCACACTTGTTCATTTTATTGTCTTCGATCCATTATCGGTTGTCTATTATCTATCCATTGATCTTGGTTGCCCGTGGAGGTGGAAACACCAAAGAGAGGGTTTGACTGTAGCAGGCTTCTTAATCAAGCAGCCCCAACATTTTTTCATTTCCTATTGTGTGCAGGTTTTTTCCTATTGTGTGCAGGTTTTGAAGGAGGAAGGAGTGAGAGATCTTGGGATTCTTCTACCCTTTGTTTGTGAGCTTTCTACATTTTAGGGTTTCTAGAATGGTTTGTTAGTTTTATGTCATTGCTGATCTTTTTGCTGTTGTTTGTGAGTTCTGTGCCTCAGTCGAACTTCCTGGCATGACATGTGTTAACCTTCCTGATGCACCAATCAACATGTTTGTCTTCTTGTGCCAATTGTTAAAAAGTGTATCTTCATGCTGTCGCTGTACACATGTATGTGTTTGGGTGCTGTCGGTTTTTGTGTGTTATCATGCCTGCTGTCATCGTAGTTATAGATTGGCAGTTGATGATTGCCTAACGTATATGCTCAGAATTCCTTACGGATGGAAAATGAACACTTCTCACAATACAAGTATTATAAACCACCATAAGTTGAGCGCAGAAAGAGTTGTAGAAAAACGGCTCTGTTAGCATAAGCCAAACATGATAGAGAGCTCAGTCAATCATGAGATCAGTCCGCCTGTGTTCGCACCTGTGTCGTGGGTGTGGAACAGTTCAAAAATAACAACTGGCGTTTTGAACAAATGGCAGAGTTCGTATGAGTTAATAAAAAATGAGTCTACTAGCAACCTCTCGGTTTTTGTTTTTGCCATGAGTGTGCTTCTTCAAAAAATTGGTAACCGACTATCGTGAGTGGAAAGTTAGATTTAAAAACGAAAAAAACATAAGAGATGGTAGACATCGACGCACGGAAAATGAAGAAAAGTTTTGGCGACCAGGAAGAATAGAAACGGGAGTTCAACACAAAACTGTTTTTTTTTGATGATAGGAGGGACTTGTAATGACAAAGAGGTTAAGGAATGCGTTTTCAGAAGTCGGTGAAAAATTAGGCAATGGGCGGAAAACATTTTTATTGGCAATCTGCGAGTTACGGAAAATATACAGTGATATATGACACTCTTTGTTGAAAATTGGAAGTTGACAAAAATTGCGAGCAGTGCGTGCTAAGAAGGAAATACGGATGTCTGGAGTGAATAAAATGTATCGAGTTTCTTGAGGGCTGCAGGCCTAACTAGAGGGGGAGTGCTGTGTGCGGGAGCTTAGAGAAAATATATTACACACTGGCGTTGGTTTAAAAATGATATATATATTATGCAGAGACAAAAATGGTGATACTAATTTGGCCTGGTAGGACTGAAAGCTAAGGTGACTAAGGAACAGTCATAGAGACAACACGACAAGTTTGAAAGTGATACACGGTGAAAGGGAGCAACTGGTTGTGAAGAGAAGTTGGAGACTTAAATGAAAACTATGAGTAGTTCGAAATTTGTGTGAACAAAATAGGGCACTGTTGTCATTGTTACTACAGGGAGGGTGTTAAACATTTTTAGTACTGTGCAGGCATGTGTTGGGTAGCTGGATCCGTTTAACTACTTGCTGGTGTTGATGAAAGTATACAGACAGGATTGACAGTGTGGGGGAGTCGTTTTATATGTATGCAGACCAGACGTGCTGAGGACTCTCGTTGGTAAATTTCAGTTTTCTACAATGTCTTCATGCATCAGTGAAGACACAGAACGAACTTTTGTATTGACTCGTTGTTTATCATTTGTAATGAAGGTAGTAGCCTTCTGATTCAGGTTGGAGCCTGATCTTGTAATTTTTGAGGAGAGTTGTAGCTCTCAGCTGTAACAGGTTGTTGCCCATCTGGATAGTGCTGCCGTGGTTTTTCCCGTCTTGGGTTTCCACGAGATAATTTCGTGTGTCTTGTCTTCCTTGTCTTGTGCTCTCTGTTTTGCAGTTTTTAGCCTTAAAAGTTTGTGTCAATACTGATTCATCCCCTCCCCCTCTCAGTATTGTTCGTTTTTCAATTGGTATCAGAGCCGGTCACTCTCTCCACGTGCTTAAAAGCTTTGAGAGCTCGGTCCTTGTGTCCAAGATGAGTGCCCTAGAAGGTCTAGCTACAAACTGTGCCCCTCTTTTTGATGGAAATAACTTTGCTTTTTGGAGTGTTCGTATGAAAACTTATATTATGTCCCTTGGCTGCGATGTATACCTCAGTCTCGTTAATGGCTATAAAATCCCTGCTACTCCTACAGATCCTGATGATAAGAAAGAATTTGAGAACAATGCCAAAGCCATGAATGCAATCTTGCGTGGTCTAACTGAGGCGGAGTTTGTAAAGGTCATGCACTGTGACTCAGCTAAAGAAATTTGGGATAAATTGCACAATGCATATCAAGGTGATGACAAAGTCAGGAAAGCTAAGGTTCAAACTCACAGGACTGTTTTTGAAGGTCTTCGAATGAAGGATAGTGAAAACATTGCAGCATATTTTCTTCGTGTTGATGAAGTCGTCAATGCTTTAAGAGGTCTAGGTGAAGATGTTGAAGAGAAGACTGTTGTTCAGAAGATTCTTCGATCTCTTCCCATGAGACTTGACGCTAAAATCTTTGCAGTTGAAGAAATGTCTGATTTAGACAATCTAACTGTTGATAAGCTACATGGCATCTTGACTGCATATGAAATGAGGCCTACGGTTGAAGGGTCTTCTAAAACTGAATCTGCATTTAAGGCTTCTAAAAGAAGCAAGGACAAAGAGACAAGTCTAAGTGAAGGCTCGGATGAGGATTCAAATGAGGAACTAGCCTACCTTATTAGAAGGCTGAAAAAATGATTTTTTAAAAAGGGAGGCAAGTCTGGTTTGAAATGTTTTAACTGCGGAAAGCTTGGTCACTTTGTCTCTAAGTGTCCATTTGATAAAGAAGAGGACAACAATGATGAAATGATTTCAAATACCGGAAATCTAGAAAGTTTACCAAGAGAAATTGGAAGTTCGGAAAGGGTAAGAAGGTGCTGCTTTCAAAAAATGACAGCGATGACTCTTCAAGCAGCGAGAGTGATTCAAGGGTAAGTGAAGTTATGTTTATGGCCATTGATGATATAGCTATTGATGATGCTATTTCTGATGATATTGGAGATGCTGAAGATGATGAAGTTGACCTTGAGCTTGAATTGATCTCAGCCCTTTCTGAGATTAAAAAATTGAAAAAGAAAAATCTGAATCTTGTAGATCTTCTTCAAGTAGAAAGTGCTGAAAAATTGAAGATTGCTACGTCTCTCAAAGAAGCTGAAACTCAGCTTATTGATATTAAAATTCAGAATGAGGAGGCCAAGAAGATTCGTGAAGATTTAGAAAATCAGATTCAAATAAAAGAAGATAACATTGCTAAGTTGGAGGCCAAGATTGTTGCTATGAGAAACATTGGTAAAACTTATATGCTTTCTAGTGAAGAGCTATCTTTCAATAATGGCAAAGTCACTTTAGATGATGTTCTTGGCTCTCAAAGACCCACCAAAGATAAATGTGGAATTGACATGCAATCTGAATCAAACTCTTAATCACCGGCTCCTATTAAGGTAAACAAGCCCTTCTTCCATAGCTATTGCTTTGCTTGTAATTATTTTGGACATAAGGCTGCTGAGTGTAGAGCTGTCCCCTACAAGAATTATTATCAACATGAAAGAAATGGTTTTAGGAAGTATAATCTGATTTGTTACAGCTGCAATAGATTTGGACATACTTCTAGATTTTGTAACAGCTACTATGCAGATTCGTTTTATAATAGTGAGCCTAATAGAAGAGCTAAAGTGACTAAGGTTGGGAGGAAAAAGGTTCAAGAGACTCCTCTCAAAGCTCTTGTTGCTCAAACAGCCTTTCTAGCTAGCAATGAAAAAGACATTTGGTATGTTGATAGTGGCTGTTCCCGGCACATGACAGGTGACTTGAAAAAGTTTCATTCCCTTAAGAAGATGAATGGTGGTAAAGTTAGATTTGGTGGTAGCTCTTCTGCTAAAGTTGCTGGTATAGGTACAGTCCTAATTAACAATGATGAAATGTAATGACCCTTACTATAAAGGCCACTAAAAACCCCAAATTTGATCTGTGTCAATTCGTCAAATAGCTGGCATGCACTTGAATGGTCTTGTTTCAATGTTGTGTTTCAGTGTGATAATCGTTTTGGGCATCAAAATGTTATTGTGATAACAATACCAATATAGAAAGTAGCACAAAGAACAACAATGCAACTTTACTATCAATGCAATGATCCTTATGTCAATGTATCATGTATTTCTCAAATTCTGATTTGCAATGAATGAGTGTTCCAACAATAGAATGTAAGCACTGTCTATGGACTAATTACAACACAATAGCTAAGACATGAGATATATGAACCATCTTTCACGAACAAGTCTTATCAATGCACTTTTCCTATTCCAAACCAATAACAAGTCTGAATACATTGACTGTTACATGGGACTGTTACATGTCAAGATATAAGATAGTGCTGTTCCCCATAAACCCTCTTACTTCTATGCCAATTTAGTTATAACAGAGACTGCTATGACAGTAATAGTAACCATGCAGCTATGTCCAAGAACAGGGACTATCAACTCTCAAAATCTGGACTGTCCTACAAGTCTGAATACATGCGATTTTCACAGAATTTCTTGATTAACACAAAATACTCAAAACATATAGAATGAACCTGATTTGGATGCCCTTATAATGTGCTGATGATGACTGATGAAGATGCTGGAAGAACAGACCCGAATTGCCAACCCAACTTTGCAACTTTGTACCTGCTGTGACTGCAGTACCAGGGCCGTACTGTACGGCTCCTGCATAAAATAAATAGCAGGGTTTTGACACCCCAAATTGCTATGAATGGAGTTGCCTAGGGTTAGGTAGTAACCCTCCAAAAGCATAAAAAATATCTCCAGGTAGATAGAGAGATATGAACAAAAATCTGAATCCAGGCCCTGAAATGGAAAATCTGAAAATGTGCTAACTTTGTCTTCAAACCTTCACCAAAGTGATCCACCAATGCTATGATGAATTTAAACCCTTATTCCAGCCACAACAAACCCTTACAACAAATTCTCAATGAAGTACCAATGAGATGGCTGAATACCAACTCCAAACTTGCAACCCTTCAGTAGATATTTCACTACCTCAGTTATGCCAATCTAGGAGAGTGATTCGTTCCCAAAGATCGAATAGTATTTGCAGACCACAAGGCTACAAATTGCTTCACAATGAAGAAGTAGAAGAAATCCCAAATCCAATCATGTTTAAATGAGAGGCCCAGCTCTCTATTTATTCACTTTTTGGAGAAGTTGCTAAGAACTTCTAGAAACATCCTTTATAAAATCATATTATGATGCACTTTATAATAAAGTAACTTTATAATATAAAAAGTGCAATCTCAACTTAAAATTATAACAATGTAGGCCAAGATGTCTCATAACCGAATGTAGGCCCAACTAGATTGAATTTAGGCTCGAACTGGATGTAGGCTCGCTTCTGGACGTAGGCTCTGTCAGCAACAAGCAATCAAATGATCCACACAATGACTCTCTCTCCAAAATATTTGCCTACGAGAGTCGATGATAGGCAAACCCGTCATGAACGAACATGTCTCTAGAAAGGGGACATGACAGTCTGCCCCTCCAGAAATTGCTTTCCCTCAAGCAATCTCAAAGCTGGATGCTGGAAAATCTCCTCAGGCTCCCAAGTAGCATCCTCAACAGGAAGATCTCTCCACTTCACCAAATACTCCTAGATAACTCTCCTGCGAAGTTGTTTCTCCCTGCTATCAAAGATAGACTCTGGCACCAAAACCAACTTCCCCTCATCATCCAAGGGTGGTAACATTGTAGAAGGCACAACATGTTGCCCTAACGCCTTCTTGAGGCGCGACACATGAAACACATTATGCACTCTACTATCAGCTGGAAGCTCAAGCTCATAAGCCAACTCACCAACACGCCTAATGATCCTGAAAGGTCCATAGTATCTCCGCTTAAGCTTCTCCAACCCACTCTTCTTGAGAGTAGACTGTCTGTATGGCTGAAGCATGAGGTAAACTATATCATCCACCTCAAAGCTCCTCTCAATCCACTTCTGATCTGCATACTGGCTGTACTGATTCTGTGCCCTGGCTATATTATCCTTGAGAGCATCAACAATGTCCTTGTTCTCCTGAAGCAAATCCCCGGCACGTGGAACTCTAATATCAGACATAAGCAAATCAATGAAGCTAGGCGCATCATATCCATATAGAGCCCTGAAAGGTGACATCTGAATCGACATATGGAAAGTGGTATTGTAACAATACTCACACATATGTATCCATTTCACCCATGCCCTCTGCTGACCAGCCACATAGTTCCTCAAATAGCCCTCCACCCACTTATTGACTATCTTTGTCTGTCCATCCGTCTGTGGGTGATAACTGGTGCTAGGTGTAAGCTCAGTGCCACAAAGTCTGAATACCTCCTGCCAAAAGTGACTCAAAAATCTGCTGTCCCTGTCACTCACTATGCTACGGGGTATCCCATGCAATCTAAAGACCTCTTTGAAGAAGACCTCAGCTACCTGTACTACTGTGTAAGTAGTAGTGATGGGAAAGAAGTGTGCATACTTCGTCAGTCTATCCACCACCACGTAGATACAATCACGCCCCTGGGCCTTGGGCAAGCCCGTAATGAAATCCATGGATATGCACTCCCACTTCTGATCAGGAATGGAAAGTGGCTGTAGGAGCCCGGCTGGAAAGGTGTGCTCTTGTTTGTTCTGCTGACAAACAGGGCACTCACGAACATACTGCAATACATCTGACTTCAGTCCTTTCCAAGTGAACCGCTCCCGCACCTGTCTATATGTCTTGAAGTACCCGGGGTGACCAGCTGTAGGTGAATCATGAAGAGCTCTCAAAATAGATCGCTTCACCTTTGATCCTGGGACTAAAAATATCCTGCTCTTGTAGATGATCAAGTCATCCACAAGTGTATACCGGGTATCAACAACTGACCCATCAACTATCCCTGATGCCCATGGGTCTCTAGCATAGTCTGCCACTATCAAATGCCTCCAATCCTCTGATATCTCAATCAATGCACTAAGATGTGGTTTACGTGACAATGCATCTGCTACCACATTCTGAGTCCCTCTCACATATGATATGTCAAAATCGTAAGCTTGTAGCTTACTCACCCACTTCTACTGCTTGTCATTGAGATCTCTCTGACTAAGGAAATGCTTCAAGCTGTTGTGATCAGTTTTGATACAAAACTTACCACCCACTAGATACTGTCTAAACTTAGGCAATGCGTGCATGATGGCTAACATCTCCTTATCGTAAATGCTGAAATATCTCTCGGGTCCACGAAGTTTCCTGCTCTCATAGGCAATAGGGTGCTTATTCTGCATCAAAACAGCACCAATACCCTCTCCAGATGCGTCACACTGAAGCTCAAATGGCTTCGAGAAATCAGGCAATGCTAACACCGGCATGAAGTCATAATCTCCTTGAACCTGTCAAAGCAAGCCTGCGCCTCCGATGTCCAAACAAAGGCCCCCTTCTTCAGCAAATCTGTCATAGGGGCTGCATGTCGTGAATAACCACTAACAAATCTGCGATAGAAGCCACACAAGCCTAGGAACCCTCTCAACTGTGTCAGGTTCTCAAGAATAGGCCACTCTACTATAGCACGGATCTTATCAGGATCCATCCGTACTCCCTCTGCACTAATAATGTGTCCCAAATACAAAAGCTCAGTCATACCCAGATCACATTTGGACTCCTTGGCATACAAGGACTCCGTCTGCAATATACTCAATACAATCTCCAAATGTGCTACATGCTCCTGCCATGTCCGACTGTATACCAAGATATCATCGAAGAATACCAACACAAACTTCCTCAACTGATGATGGAAGACCTTATTCATCGTGGACTGGGAAGTAGCTGGTGCATTGGTCAACCCAAATGGCATGACCACAAACTCAAAGTGTCCACAATGGCATCTAAATGCTGTCTTCTCCACATCCTGCTCTCTGACTCTGATCTGATGATATCCTGATCTCAAGTCTATCTTGCTGAAGTAGCAAGCCCCGTGAAGCTCATCTATCAGCTCATCAATTTGCGGAATAGGGTATCTATTTTTAATAGTCCTCTTGTTCAGCGCCCTATAATCAATGCACATACGTAGAGAACCATCCTTCTTCTTCACCAATACTCTTGAAGAAGCAAAAGGAGACTTACTCGGTCTAATGTGCCCCATCTCAAGTAGCTCCTTGATGGTTTTCTCTATCTCATCCTTGAGCCTCTTAGGATGCCTGTATGGTGTGATCATCACTGGTTTTGCACCCTCCTTTAACTCAATAATGTGCTCAATCCCTCTATCAGGTGGTGCACCAGGTGGAATGTCACTGAACACCCTATCATACTGCTCTCTCAATCTCTGAATGTCAGGGTGATACTCTGTCATCTGATGCTCCTCCTATGTAGGCATGAGGGTACACATGGCTGCCCATCCGATCCCATTGTGTCTAACCATCCTCTCCGTGCGCCTGAAAGAAATAGTCCTAATATCACTATTTCTAATAGCCCTCAAGACATGCTGCCTACCATCTGCCTCAAACTTGATCTCCATGTCCCTGAGTCTGAAAATGACCTCACCCAATGAATGTAACCATGTCATCCCCAACACAATATCTAGGTCACCCATGTTAACTACATGGTAATCCGCTTTGAACTTATAATTGCTCAAGCGTAAGGGCATATCTCTGATCATCCTGTTACACTTAAGAGTGTAACCATCAGCAACTTGCACTCGGAGACCCTCAAACTCCTCTGTCTCAATACCACGGCGCTCAACCAAACGTGTATCAATGAAATTATGCGTAGCACCTATGTCAACTAGGGTAATCACCTTCTGTCTTGCTAAAACTCCACGCAATCTAAAGGACCCCTCCTGCTGAATACTGGACAAGCATGCATGCTACAAATGTAACTCTGGCTCAACCTTAGGCTTTGAAGCCTCTGCCTCTATCTCAGGCTCTGTGTCACTATGCTCATCCTCATGTGCTGTGCTATTTGAATCTGAGTCCTCATAGTACGCCCACATAACTCTATTGGCCTTCCCCTTAGGCCTCAAAGGACAGTCATGATCCTTATCATATGGACCTTTGCAATAGAAGCATAACTTCTTCCTACGTAGGTCATTAAGTGCCTCAGTATCCAAGGGTGGAGTGGATTTCCCCTTGGTATCAACCTTCTTCCCCTTCCCCTTATCAAACTTCTTATTATCTCTGAAAGAAGTAGAACTCCTAGGGGTGAACTTGCTAGAAGGTGCTGTAAGCTCCATACTACGAGCTTTCCTCATGGCCTCCTGTAGTGATGATGGATCAAATGCCTTGATCCAACCCTTGAGGGGTTCAGACAATCCCTCAGTGAATAAGATGACCAATCGCCTCTCTGATACATCCTGCACCATAACTGACAACTGCTGAAACTCACTGATATATATCTCCAAGCTGCCTGTCTGTCTCAACTGTGCAAGATCACGGAAGAATATCTCAGGATCCTTCTTGTCAAAACGCTCCACCAATCTGTCTACAAAATCCTGGTATGAAGTCACCTGGTTGTGCTGCAAAGTAACCATACCATGTGACCACCAGTCGTGAGCTGCGCCCTCCAAATGCAAGGTGGCGTATCTGATGGCATCTATCTCTGACATGGGCCTTAATGCTAAGAATGTATCCAACTTATGTATCCATGCCTGTGCTGTCATCTGTCCACTACCATCATAAGAAGGTAAAGTGAGCTTACTAGCAGCTCGCTGCAATTCACTGTCATGGCCTCTAGGTCTCTTGTTCTGTCGAGTACTCCTCATGTGCTCTCTCCTCTGATTCAAGTAACGATCAAAGTTGAGTAACTCACGCACATGTGGTGGTAATGCCTGCCATTCTGCAGTAGCAACTCTAAGATCATCCTGAAAATCATCCTGCACATCACCCTCTCCTGCCTCCTGAGCCTCCTCTCTAAGGAAAGTAGGACAAGTAGGTCTATCTGCTGTCCAAGACCTATGCCTGGGAGCACCCTGTGAACCTGCCACGCTCCTATTATCATGATCAAGTGTACCTCTAACCTGTTCCTGTGCTCTGGGCTGAACAACTCTCTCCATCATAGTGGTCAAAGTACGCAATGACTGGATTATCTCTTGCTGTCTAGTATCCATCATCCGAAAGAATTCCCTCTCATCATCAGGAATCCTTGGTGGGCTCTGTGACTGTCTCTCACTCATGGTAAGAGTATCTCCGAAGTCCTGTTCACCCTCTAGTGCTGTTCTTCTTCGTGTGTAGTACCTATGATGCCCAAATGCTGAAGGATGCATATAGGTTTCTTACCCAACAGGATGGCAAGAACACCGCTCTGATACCACTGTAATGACCCTTACTATAAAGGCCACTAAAAACCCCAAATTTGATCTGTGTCAATTCGTCAAACAGTTGGCATGCACTTGAATGGTCTTGTTTCAATGTTGTGTTTCAGTGTGATAATCGTTTTGGGCATCAAAATGTTATTGTGATAACAATACCAATATAGAAAGTAGCACAAAGAACAACAATGCAACTTTAATATCAATGCAATGATCCTTATGTCAATGTATCATGTATTTCTCAAATTCTGATTTGCAATGAATGAGTGTTCCAACAATAGAATGTAAGCACTGTCTATGGACTAATTACAACACAATAGCTAAGACATGAGATATATGAACCATCTTTCACGAACAAGTCTTATCAATGCACTTTTCCTATTCCAAACCAATAACAAGTTTGAATACATTGACTGTTACATGGGACTGTTACATGTCAAGATATAAGATAGTGCTGTTCCCCATAAACCCTCTTACTTCTATGCCAATTTAGTTATAACAGAGATTGCTATGACAGTAATAGTAACCATGCAGCTATGTCCAAGAACAGGGACTATCAACTCTCAAAATCTGGACTGTCCTACAAGTCTGAATACATGCGATTTTCACAGAATTTCTTGATTAACACAAAATACTCAAAACATATAGAATGAACCTGATTTGGATGCCCTTATAATGTGCTGATGATGACTGATGAAGATGCTGGAAGAACAGACCCGAATTGCCAACCCAACTTTGCAACTTTGTACCTGCTGTGACTGCAGTACCAGGGCCGTACTGTACGGCTCCTGCATAAAATAAATAGCAGGGTTTTGACACCCCAAATTGCTATGAATGGAGTCGCCTAGGGTTAGGTAGTAACCCTCCAAAAGCATAAAAAATATCTCCAGGTAGATAGAGAGATATGAACAAAAATCTGAATCCAGGCCCTGAAATGGAAAATCTGAAAATGTGCTAACTTTGTCTTCAAACCTTCACCAAAGTGATCCACCAATGCTATGATGAATTTAAACCCTTATTCCAGCCACAACAAACCCTTACAACAAATTCTCAGTGAAGTACCAATGAGATGGCTGAATACGAACTCCAAACTTGCAACCCTTCAGTAGATATTTCACTACCTCAGTTATGCCAATCTAGGAGAGTGATTCGTTTCCAAAGATCGAATAGTATTTGCAGACCACAAGGCTACAAATTGCTTCACAATGAAGAAGTAGAAGAAATCCCAAATCCAATCATGTTCAAATGAGAGGCCCAGCCTTCTATTTATTCACTTTTTGGAGAAGTTGCTAAGAACTTCTAGAAACATCCTTTATAAAATCATATTATAATGCACTTTATAATAAAGTAACTTTATAATATAAAAAGTGCAATCTCAACTTAAAATTATAACAATGTAGGCCAAGATGTCTCATAACCGAATGTAGGCCCAACTAGATTGAATGTAGGCTCGAACTGGATGTAGGCTCGCTTCTGGACATAGGCTCTGTCAGCAACAAGCAATCAAATGATCCACACAATGACTCTCTCTCCAAACTATTTGCCTACGAGAGTTGATGATAGGCAAACCCGTCATGAACGAACATGTCTCTAGAAAGGGGACATGACATGAAACTATTATAGAGAATGTTTTTTATGTTGAAGGGTTGAAGCATAATTTGCTAAGTGTGAGCCAGCTATGTGATCAAGGTTATGATCTCAGTTTTAATTCTAATGCTTGTCTTATTAAAAAGGGGACTGATGTTATAGCTAAAGCTACTAGAGCTGCAAATAACCTTTACATTCTTGATGATTCTAACGTTGAGACTTGTTGTTTAAGCAAGGTTGAAGACACTTGGCTTTGGCACAAGCGTTTTGGGCATGTTAATTTTGATAATCTTGTTAAGATCAGCAAGAAGGAGGCTGTTAGAGACATGCCTATGCTAGAAAAACCAGCAAATATTGTTTGCAAAAATTGTCAAAAAGGCAAACAAACTAGAGCTTCCTTCAAACCAAAAGATGAATTCAGCAGTAGGCCACTTGAGCTCATCCATACGGATCTTTGTGGACCAACAAGGGCAGCGAGCTTACAAGGTGAGAAATATTTTATGCTTCTAATTGATGACTATACACGCATGACTTGGGTTACATTCCTAAAGGAAAAATCAGAAGCTTTAGAGAAGTTCAAGATTTTTAAGAGTCTAGTTGAAAATGAAATGGACATGAAGATAAAATGTTTACGTTCTGATAATGGGGGAGAATTTACCTTTAATGAGATTATCAAATTTTGTGAGTTGCATGGTATTAAGAAATAGGTTTTAGCTCCTAGGACTCCACAACAAAGTGGTGTTGTGGAAAGGAAAAATAGAACAGTCCAAGAGATGGCACGTTGCATGATGAATGAGAGAAAGGTAAAAGATGTGTTTTGGAGAGAGGCTGTCCACACAACAATTTATATTCAGAATAGAACTTTGTTGAGACCAAAGCTCAAAAAGACTCCTTATGAACTTTGGAAAGGTAAACCAGCAACTCTCAAGTATTTTAAAATTTTTGGGAGTCCATGTTACATTAGAAGAGATGAAGATAATTTGGGTAAGTTTGAATCGAGAGTTGATGAAGGCATCTTTCTTGGTTATTCTTCTAAGAGTAAGGCATACAAATGCTACAATAAGAGGTTGCATAAATTAGTTGAAAGTGCAAATGTTAAGGTTCATGAAGTTACTAATCAAGTTGATAAGAATGATGACAGCCCCAAAGAAAGTGAAGCTCAAACCAGCACTGCGGTGGCTCCTAAAATTAAATCCAGCAGTGCTGTACCCTCTTCTCCTCCACACGTTCATGTTGGATTAGCTAGCAAGAGTGGTGAGAATGATCAAGGTAAAGTGCAATTTGCTCATCAAGAATTAGTCCCTATCTTTATTGATGTTGAAAATCTACATGATAATTCTGGAAATAACTCTCAAAATGAACATGATGTTTCTACATTTAAAACTCCTTCAAAGTTTGTGCAAAAGAATCATCCTGTTGATCAGGTTATAGGGGAAAGACAAACTAGAAATGCTAGAAAAAATGTCAATTATTTTGAGAGTGATGATTTCTCACTTATCTCTTTGATTGAGCCTAAGTGTTTTGAAGAAGCAGTTGTAAATAAACATTGGGTGGCTACCATGAAAGAGGAGTTGAATCAAATAAAAAAGAGCAATACTTGAGAACTTGTTCCAAGACCTACCAACAGGAACGTGATAGGTACAAAATGGGTATACTGGAACAAGGTAAATGAAGATGGTAAGATTATTTGAAACAAGGCACGCTTGGTTTGTAAAGGTTTTTCTCAGATTGAAGGTGTGGACTTTAGTGAAACCTTTGCACCGGTTGCAAGGTTAGAGGCAATCAAAATTTTTCTTGCTTTTGCTTCTTTCAAAAGCTTTAATGTTTTTCAAATGGATGTTAAATCAACTTTGTTAAATGGTGATCTAGTTGAAGAGATTTATGTTGAACAACCAGAAGGTTTGATTTCTGAAAATGTTGACTATGTATGCAAGCTGAAAAAGGCTTATACTGACTAAAATAAGCTCCTAGAGCTTGGTATGACAGGCTGGATTGTTATTTGCAGCAGCAGGGCTTCAAGAAGGGATATGTGGACAGCAACTTATATGTTAAAGAGGAATGTAACAACATTCTTATTGTTGTTGTTTACGTAGATGATCTGATTTTTGGAAGTGATTGTGTCAAGATGTCCAAGACATTTGCTGCGTGTATGAAAAATGAGTTCGAGATGTCTATGATGGGTGAGTTAACATATTTTCTTGGGCTGCAAATTAATCAGTCTTCTAGAGGTATCTTTATTTCCCAAGCCAAATATGTTAGGGAGTTGCTTAAAAGATTTAAAATGGAAGATAGTAATCCGGTTAGCACTCCTATGGAAACCGGCTGCAAATTGAGTAAGGAAGATGTGTCTCCTTCCGTTGATCAGTCTTTTTATAGATCTATGGTAGGGAGTCTGCTGTTTGTGACAGCCACTAGACCGGATATCATGTAGGCTGTTGGATATGTAGCCAGATTTCAAGCTTCTCCTAAACAAACACATGTTTCAGCAGTTAAAAGAATTTTTAAATATCTGAAAGGTACAGTTGATTTTGGTCTTTGGTTTCCAAAAGGTTCTGATTTTATTTTAACAGCATATACAGATGCAGATTGGGGAGGTTCAATGGATGATAAGAAGAGTACTAGTGGGTGTGCCTTCTTTTTAGGTGGTTGTTTGATTTCATCGCTGAGCAAGAAACAGTCTTGCACTTCACTATCCACCGTTGAAGCTGAATACGTTGCAGCTGTTTCATGTTGTACTCAGGTAATTTGGATGAAGAATACTCTATGTGATTATAAGATTGAAATTACTGATCCTATTTGCATTTTCTGTGACAACACTGGCGCCATTGACATTTCGAAGAATCCAGTGATGCATTCTAGAACCAAGCATATTCCATTTAAGTATCACTATCTGAAGGACCAGGTTGCAGATAATGTTGTTAAGCTGAATTATGTTTGTTCTCAGGAGCAAATTGCAGATGTGTTTACTAAACCCCTACCCCGAGATCGCTTCGAGTATCTTTGAAGTAAGCTTGGTGTTATCTCACCTCAAAGAAAGAGTTGTCTCGAGCACCTCATTGCTATATCTTTTGATTATAGTTTCAGTTTCATCGTCATTGATGACAAAGGGGGAGTAGAGTTTAGGGGGGAGAGATCCATTCAGCTTTGGTACAAGTGTTTTTCAGATTGGTTCAGTTTTATGGGGGAGTTGTTTCAGTTTTGCAGTGTTCTCAGATCAGTTCATCTGATCAAGGGGAGCTCTTCATTGGTCTGCCATCAATGACATAAAGGGGGAGATTGTTAGTTTTATGTCATAACTGATCTTTTTGCTGCTGTTTGTGAGTTCTGTGCCTCAGTCGAACTTCTTGGCATGACATGTGTTAACCTTGTTGATGCACCGATCAACATGTTTGTCTTCTTGTGCCAATTGTTAAAAAGTGTATCTTCATGCTGTTGCTGTACACATGTATGTGTTTGGGTGCTGTCGGTTTTTGTGTGTTATCATGCCTGCTGTCATTGCAGTTATAGATTGGTAGTTGATGATTTCCTAATGTATATGCTCAGAATTACTTACGGATGGAAAATGAACACTTCTCACAATACAGGTATTATAAACCACCATAAGTTGAGCGCAGAAAGAGTTGTAGAAAAACGGCTCTGTTAGCATAAGCCAAACATGATAGAGAGCTTAGTCAATCATGAGATCAGTCCGCTTGTGTTCGCACTTCTGTCGTGGGTGTGGAACAATTCAAAAATAACAACTGGCGTTTTGAACAAATGGCAGAGTTCGTATGAGTTAATAAAAAACGAGTCTGTCGGCAACCTCTCGGTTTTTGTTTTTGCCGTGAGTGCTTCTTCAAAAAATTGGTAACCGACTATCGTGAGTGGAATGTCAGTTTTAAAAACGAAAAAAACATAAGAGATGGTAGACATCGACGCACGGAAAATGAAGAAAAGTTTTGGCGACCAGGAAGAATAAAAACGGGAGTTCAACACAAAACTGTTTTTTTTTTATGATGATAGCAGGGACTTGTAACGACAAAGAGGTTAAGGAATGCGTTTTCAGAAGTCGGTGAAAAATTAGGCAATGGGCGGAAAACATTTTTATTGGCAATCTGTGAGTTATGGAAAATATACAGTGATATACGACACTCTCTGTTGAAAATTGGAAGTTGACAAAAACTGCGAGCAGTGCGTGCTAAGAAGGAAATACAGATGTTTGGAGTGAATAAAATGTATCGAGTTTCTTGAGGGCTGCAAGCGTAACTAGAGGGGGAGTGCTGTGTGTGGGAGTTTAGAGAAAGTATATTGCACACTGGCGTTGGTTTAAAAATGATATATATATTATGCAGAGACAAAAATGGTGATACTAATTTGGCCTGGTAGGATTAAAAGCTAAGGTGACAAAGGAACAGTCATAGAGACAACACGGCAAGTTTGAAAGTGATACATGGTGAAAGGGAGCAACTGGTTGTGAAGAGAAGTTGGAGACTTAAACAAGAACTATGAGCAGTTCGAAATTTGTGTGAACAAAACAGGGCACTGTTGTTGTTGTTACTACAGGGAGGGTGTTAAACATTTTTAGGACTGTGTAGGCATGTGTTGGGTAGCTAGATCCGTTTAACTACTTGCTGGTGTTGATTAAAGTATACAGACAGGATTGACAGTGTGGGGGAGTCATTTTATATGTATGCAGACCAGATGTGTTGAGGACTCTCCTTGGCAAATTTCAGTTTTCTACAGTGTCTTCATGCATTAGTGAAGACACAGAACGAACTTTTGTATTGACTCATTGTTTATCATTTGTAATGAAGGTAGTAGCCTTTTGATTCAGGTTGGAGCCTGATCTTGTAATTTTTGAGGAGAGTTGTAGCTCTCAGCTGTAACGGGTTGTTGCCCATCTAGATAGTGCTGCCGTGGTTTTTCCCGTCTTGGGTTTCTGCGAGATAATTTCGTGTGTCTTGTGCTCTCTGTTTTTCAGTTTTTAGCCTTAAAAGTTTGTGTCAATACTGATTCACCCCCTCCCCCTCTCAGTATTGTTCGTTTTTCATGGTTTAGGTTTACTTAATGACAAAATAAAATAAATTTTTATCTAAAAAATAATTTTAATGTTTGAACATTTTTCTACCCCTGCTAGTAGCGAGTTCTCTTAGATATAGCCAAGGCATGGCCGGAGTACCTTATAGGTATGCTTGATGTATCCACATGGTACCTAGGATTGTAGGGTCATGCCCTGTCTATAACTAGGTCTTCTCCAATACTGCAATTGGAACAATTTTTTAAGCATCTGATAATCTAAAATTCATTAACTAGATTTTAATATGGGCATATTGACTGTATTGTAAGCGCATTTCATTAATATGTTTATAAGATAATACCTCCTTTCCTCTTTTTCACTCAAACATAGTGGCAAATCATGGTTACAAAGGCGTATAAAAGACTTGTTATGTGGCAACATGGGACATAGGGCTTGCAAATCTGATGTATGATGAACTTGAAAAAAAGGGCTATCGGTTAGCCCGACAGTGCTCTTAAAGCACCCTTTATTTGCCTTTCAATTACATAATTAAATAAGTAAATCAGTTTTTGTGTTGGATCGGCCTTAACCGACTTTAGGCAGGTAGCAATAAATTTAAAGAAGATGTTTTTGTTTGTTTATTTCATGTTGGGCCGACCTGGCTGCCTTAGGTGTTATTCACTTATTTAGGCAGATGTCCTCTTTAGTTTTGGGAGGCTTGGATTGTGGGAAAAATGTCTCTGTGCATGGAAGGTTGCTTGGATGACAATCTCACAGCCCTTACAAGGTAGGATGCAACCTGTACTCTTGTTCACCAAATTTCTAAGCATCTCAGTATTTAGGTACAGTTCCTTGATCCATAATTTCACTTTATTTTTTGTAGATGGATTTGGAGAAGACAATGATGTTCACAAGCATCAAGGGCGGGCAATGATTAGGTCAAGAAGTTCGTGTTAGTAGCCCTGATTGCACCTCTCTTTAAGGAAAATGATACCACTATTGGTGACTATAGTAGTTGTCTGAATATAGCCAACCTATCATTAGCCACAAGAGTGAAGGCTTATTACCATTATTCGCAGTGCAAGGACCCCCTCAGTTCAATAGAGACTCATCATTCCAGAACATGGTGAAGGTCTACAACTCCTCATAGTCTAGACGAGTGGCCCATTGTCTGTATTTGCAAAGTAAAATCACAGGAGTGGTCCAAATTTTTGTATGCAACATGCCTCTTCCTATTCTAGCATGTTAGCTATAAGTTTGGCTAAGAACTGATGAAACAAACTATTGAAAATCTGAATACAATACATATAATTAGGAAATACATTGAAATATTTGATAAATAAAATTTTCTCAAAAATTATTTTTGTTTCAAATTTATAGATTTTGTGTTTCCAATGCTGTTTAAAGTTGGCATCTTTGAGTGGTATCAAAGCCTAATTCTTGCCAGTCAGTGGGTATTGTTGATGATTGAAAGAGAGCAGAGATATTTACATAGGGAAAAGAATAAGATGGCCATGAGTGACATGGGTGATGAAGAGGCAACGACCTATTTTAAGAGGTCTGAAGTGCATCTTAGGATGTCTGAGATATTGAAGGAGGTGGCAGAGTTGCTAAAGGGAATCCATCAGATTCATTGTGGCAATAAATCTGAAGTAGATAGGAGTGAAGTGCTGCTAATGAAGGGAAATTTGTTGGAAATGGTGGAATTGATAATTCCAGAGGAGATGAAGTTCAAGCCAAGACATTTAGGGCTAGGTTTTTTACAGCGAAGAAGCTAGTGAGGATCAACCAAGTCATGCGAATGAAATGGACTGTCTTCAGATGGAGTACCAAGCCTTAAGGGAAGTAGTTAAGAATGATTTGACCTTTACTGAATATTGTGGTTTATAAGCAAAAGGAGGGCATAGGAGGAAAGGGAAGGAGAGGAAAGATGTTCAACACCGCTTGGGGAAGATTACCATGCCTAACTTTGATGGAAGAAATAGCACCATTGGCAGAGCATGGCTACAGAAACTTGACACTTACCACTCATTGAACCCAATGAAAGAAGAGGAGGCCATCAAGTTTGGAACCTTGCATTTGGAAGGGGTCACTCATGAGTGATGGTACCATGGGTTAGCAACTTAGGGACATGACTTAGTCTCAACCATAGAGGAATTCTATTGAAGATTGATTGGGAGATTTGATGGAACAGACCTAGAAATACATTTTAGAAATCTAGCTCAGCTAAGACAAGAAGGCATGATGGAAGACTGTATGCCCTCATGGGGTAACAGAGACTAATTGCGTACAGGAAGTAAAGTATTCAATAGGAAATGTAAAGAGAACATAACAACATTGTATTCGTAGAATAATCATGAAGTACAAGTGTATTTCTATATCACCATTGTCGTGTCTTGCTCAAAGAGAAGAATGTATACATATAGTGTCTGAGGGGATGTGAGGTGAACTGTCGCATGCGTGAAACTCCCCCAGACGGGCTAACCGTCTAACTACCCATTTTCCTGACAACATCATCCCCCCAAAAAGAAAGTCATCTCCTGATGACAACAAAACAGGAAAGATGAATATATACAATAATAAAAAAAACAAAAACTAAGAACTCAGAGGGGGCTGAGAATGCATCCCTAAAGAAGCGACTCGTGCTAAAAGGGCTAGTTTCTCTTGGAGGGCATACACCTGCTCTGTCCTAGCCTTCAACTGGCTCTCGACCCTCAGCTCATGTTCCAAGGAAGACTTTACCATAGCTGCTGCCTTCAGAAGTTCCTGTTGTTTAGTGTTTGCTGAAGCCTGTGGCAAATCCCTCTCCTAGGTAAGGGCAGCCCACTCCGCTGCAACCTGTGTCTCTCGGTTTGCCTTTTCGTTCCGCTGAGTCTCCACATACTCATCCATGGCAGCTCTCTCCCTATCCCAAGCAGCCATCCCAGTGGTCCTCCAAGGACTACTCCAAACTAGCAATGCATGTATTCAACATCTGTTGAGCTTCGGATGCCACCCTAGGCTCCTCATTCGAGTGTGGCATCCGCCGGAATGCATAGTACTAACTTCGGAAGGCTCTCTCCAAATCAGTCACCAAGGCCTCGACCTGATTGGCTACGACAGGGTCTCTCACCTGCCAAGCATCCAACATAGCCGATGTCTCATGACTAGGCTAGTCCCCTTTGAAGCATGAAGCAAACTAAACAGGACACTCCTCCCTCACGAAGGTGAGAAGGCACTGGAAGTTCGCGACCACATCCTCGAGTGCCTGCCCTTGCACGCTCGCTACCATCTCTCGACCTTGGGTCACTACCTTTGTCCAGAAGGCCTCCATGTCATTCCTTTGCCGTGGTTGACGAATAATTGCCATCTCAGGCCTAACCTCGCTTTCCCTAGTCTCCTCCTGTTGTTCCTCAGAATACAACATGATGGGTACCTCTGCTTGTACCTCTACGGCTGCCAGAACTGTCTCCTCTGGGTGAGGGGAGAACGTCACAGGTTCCTCTACCGGTGTCATGTCAAACATAGTAAGCCACTCCTTTATGGAAGCTTGTTGTGTGATGCTGTTATTGGCCTCCCCGAACTGGTTGTACATACTCTGCCCCACCCTCTCTTCGGGGTGCTCCAACTAGTCCTCCTCTGCTAACTGGCCGAGTATCATTTCTAGCATAGGTAAATCAGGCAAAGCCATCTCCTTTGCAGTAGGGTTATCCCCATCTCTCTTGGCCGTGGGTACAACTGGACTCAACACCACCGGTGCCCTCGGGTGCCCAAACATCGGAATGGAAACCGCAGTAGGTTAGGCAGTGGCCAGGGGCGGTGTAAACTGAATATCCCTGAGCTGTGGTGGAGTGAATAGTACAGGCCGTGGTGCTAACTCCACTGCCAACTCCATACGGCTATGGCCGCTAGTCTGGGAGGAACTGCTACCACTAGACGATGTTGGCTCCTGGCTACTGTCAACATCTTCGAACTCTGTTTTCGGATGACGTTTCCTCTTTGATCCTGACGGGACCTCCCCGATATCCAAGTAACTGCACATAGAAATCAGGGGTTCATCCGAAGATATGATACTCTTCAGCTTCAGCAGTAGCTTCTCTTCTGGGATTTGTAGCCGCGTCGCCTCCAAAAATAGCCCAATGGCATGATGTGGCATATAGAAGGTATGGTGTTGCAGGGTCAAGAAATCATACATTCTGTGAGCAAGCAACGTTGCCCAGTCATATAATGTGCCATTCAGAATACCATACATGAACGGAATCTGTGCGATAGTGATGTCCGAGGCTCTACTGGCACCAGTGAGACGACTTTTAATAACATCCATAATGCACTGCCAGTGTCCTTCGACGATGTCAACCCTCTTTAATCCCTTCCCTTCTGTTGTCTTTGTGAATGCCTTTACTTGATCAGGCGTGATATCTCCTGCAACCCTTTGTATCCACATTTCCTTGACCTCCGTCAATTTCCTGGGCTTGGTGTCAATCTTTTGCCCCTTCTTACCTGGAATGCCGAAAACTTGGCTGAAATCTGCGGCATGGAATGACACTGTAAGATTGTGTCCTAGGTAGCGGAAAGTGCTAGTACGGGAAAATGTATCAAAGCTTTCTATCATTTGGCGTAGCTGGGGCTCGAAATCTTTTATGCAAAACAATGGCATCAGAATGGCCTAATGAACTCTTGCGTGTCTAAGACTGTCTTTCACCACATCATCATTAGGCGTCTCATGCCACCATTTTCTGCACTCCATGCCATTCAAGCCCTCAAATGTAATATTCTATTCAGTCACAGCCTACTTCGAGTCTACTGCTTTCTTCTTGGAGCTCCCAACATCCATGGCTTTCTTGTCGACGTTCTTCAACTGTTGTCTCCAATTCCGTTTGCCAGCTGAATCCATAACCGTTTCTTTAATTCTTCTTCTTCAGATCTTTTTAAATAAAATATTTAATGATGTCCCTTTGCTGGCTGCCATACGAATACTTGTATTTGCAAACCCTTAACTGACAACAACCTCCAAATTTTTTTTCTTCCTTCACCACCATATGACACCGTACGGTTACTGCAAGACGTGGCTGTGTGTAAGACTTGGCTGCATACAAAAAAAGATCCACCGTACGTGGCTTGTCTGCTGTCCTAGGATACTCTTTCTCCTTTTTTTTTTTTTTTTGTTTGGGTTGCGACCTTCCTTCTCTTTTTTAACAGCTTAAGACGGTGTGCCTTTTTACTGTTCGGCGACTTTCGCTGGTTCTCTATTTTTTTTTTTTAAATTAAATTAACCAAGGCGTTTCTAGGTGATCGTGGCTTCCTGGCCTCTCATGGTACATTTTCAACTTTGAGCCGTTGACAGCGTCCAGGATCTCTCTGCCATCGAGCGTCCATAACTTCATGGTCCCATTCGCTGCAACCTCCCGAATTTTATATGGACCAAGCCACTTAACTTTGAATTTGCCCAGTTTGATTTCATTCCGCCCATTGAACTTTAGTACCAACTGACCGGGTGTGAATTTCATCCGACGAAGGTGCTTGTTGTGCCACAGTTTCCTTCGTTGCTGTGCTACGTTCGTCACCTACTGGGCCATCACCCTTTTCTCATCCAACTTATTCAAGGCATGAAGCCTCTCCCTCAGACTCTCCACATCGCCAAGCTTATTGTCAAGGGCTATCCATAGGCTAGGAAACATGAATTTGGCAGGTACCACTACCTCCTGTCCATACATCAGTTGGAAGGGTGTCTGCCCGGTGGTTACCTTGTATGAGGTATGATATGCCCATAACACTGAAGGTAACTTCTCCTCCCAGTCATCACCTTCAACACCACAAGACTTATAGATAACTCGCACCAATATTTTGTTAGTTGCCTCGGCCTGGCCGTTCGCTCGAGGATAATAGGGACTTGACAACGTATGGAACATTTTGAATTCGGTGGTTAGGAGCTTGATGACATGATTGACAAAATGACCACCTTTGTCGCTTGTCAATTGGAATGGAATGCCATACCTTGTTATTATTTGTTCATAGGTAAACTTGGCAGTGCTCAGTGTTGAGTTATCTGTCAGTGCACGTGCTTCCACCCATTTTGTTAAATACTCAGTGGCCACTGCAATATAGCGGCATTGTCGAGCACGACTGGCTTTGAGAGGCCCGACGAAGTCCAACCCCCCATCTCTCGAATAGCTCCTGCGCAAAGGAAGGATTAAGGGGCATAAAATCTCGTTTGAGAGGTTTCCCTGTGCGCTTACTAGTGTCACATCCGACTATCCATTCCCTAGTATCATTGTGCAATGTTGGCCACCATAAGCCCGCTAAGAGTACCTTCCTTGCTGTCGTATCGGGACCCATGTGTCCTCCTGTTGGTCCTTCGTGGGCTTCCCTCAGTACCTTTGATACCTCCTCCATTATGCAGTCTAAGTACTTGGTTCAGACCCATTTTATACAACAGTTTGTTGATTAGTTGGAAGGTCCTGCTCCGGAGGACCAACTTCTTGCGTTCTCCAGGGGCATGTCTTGAGGGAACCGGGCGGTGGACAAATATTCCCCGATGCTTGTGTACCACTTCGAAAGTACGGCTATGTGAAACAGATGCGCATCCAGGAAATTGTCATTTATTCGAACAGGTGGTTCGCCAGACTTGATCTGGGACAATTGGTCGGCAATCACGTGGCTATGTTTGGGTCGTACAATAATTTTGAATGTGAACTCTTGAAGTAAGAGGAGCCATCGACTCACCCTACCTTGAATAATAGGCTTGTTGACCAGGGACATGAGAGCCTGGTGGTCCACATAAAAGGTAAATGGTGTCGCTTGTAAATAGTGCTTGAATTTCTGAACAAAGTAGACCTTTCCAAGGGCCTCCCTTTCTGTGGTGCTGTAATTCTTCTCAACATTTGACAATAACCTACTTGCAAAATATATTGGGTGATCAAGTCCGTGCCCTCCGTCCTGAGCTAGAGTGGCTCCGATGGCATAATTTGATGCATCCACGTGCACATGAAATTCCCTGTCCCAATTAGGGAATGCCAAAATAGGAGCGGTCAACAACCTTGTTTTTAGATCCTTGAAGGCTTCCTCTTGCTCCTTCGTCCAAGTGTACGACTCCCCCTTCCTTTTGAGCCTATTCATCGGATATGAAATCCGTGCAAAGTTTTTTATGAATCGACAGTAGTATCCGATATGGCCGAGAAAGGATTTGACGCCGGTCATGTCCATGGGGGCCTCCATCTCCACTATTATTCATACCTTGTTTGGGTTCGTTTTTAATCCTTCTTTACATACTATGTGCCCGAGAAACTTTCCTTGTGGTACCATAAACCGATTGTTCTTTGGGTTAAGTGCCAAACGGGCTCGCCGACACCATTCTACACTCTCCCCCAAAGCTTCAATGTATTTTTCTTGCCCATTGAATATGGACCAATCATCCAAGAATGCTTTAAAGTTTTCGGTGGACATCTTGTCAAAGATATGTAAAATAATTTGCTGGAAGGTTGCTGGCGCATTGCAAAGGCCGAAGGGCATTTGATTGTATGCATATACACCATCTTCCACTTCAAAGGTTGTTTTCAATTTGTCTTCCTCCGCAATGGATATCTGGTTGAGACATCTGAAATCTATGCAAATGCGGATTTGATTGGCTTCCTTCTTTTGGGAGATCACAATTGGGGAAACCCACTCGCTTGTGTCCACCCCAAAGATGATACCAGCTTCCAACATCCATTCAATTTCAGTCTCCACCTTTGCAGCATAGTTCCTATTTATTCTATATGGCCTCTTCCGCACAGGTTGGGCTCCAGAAACCAGAGGAATTCGGTGCATGCATAGCTCCGAGGGTACTCCCTTCAGATCCTGGTAAGTCCAGGTGAACACGTCCTTGTATTCTGTGAAGATTTTGAATGCCGCTGTCTTTAATACTGGGTTCTAGTCGTCCCCATCAGGATGGTTTTCGGGTTTTGCTCATCTCTGAGGTTTATCTCTTTCAGCTTCGCCTCTTTGTATTGAATTAGTTCATCATTGGGGAACTCATTGGCAGGGCTCTTCCAAATTTGAGCTTCTCCTTCTTTGTATTCCTGAGAGAACTCATTTGGGTCTTCCTCAATCTCCAGCATATTGCAGGATGGAGGGAATAATTCATAGTCGCTCATTTGGCAATGAAATAGGCCATCCATAGAGTCTGTATCATCCTCCAATTTTAGTACCCCTTCCTCGTTGGGTTCCATGCTCTCTTTCCCTTCGTCTCCTCTGTCGTCTGATTCTGAGTCTGAGGAGGATGCCATTTCTTCTACCATTTGCGTGGTGAGGTCGACGACAAACTTTCTGCCTCCTTTCTCGAATGATAAAATATTTCTTTTCCAATTGTGATTTTCTTTTGGCGGCCACCAGCCACCCTCTCCCTAGGATGGCATCATACCCTTTCTGCTTCAGTGGAATTACTAGGAAGTCAAAGATGAAAGGCTGTGTCCGAATGGTTACTTGTTGTGCCATCAGGGTTCCGAGGGGTTTGATGCCATGTTGGTCAGCCCCCAATAAGTTGAAGGTCGGCGGCCACAGTGTCGGTTTCCCCAGACTCTTCCAAGTTTCCTTAGGTAGAACGTTCACCCCCAATCCACCATCGACAATTGCGTTAGTGAGAATGGTACCCAAAATACCCATCTCTACTACTGCGGGGTTCTGCCCACTGTTTATAGCCAACGTCATGGGGTCCGCTACGGAGCCGCGAGGAACCTCCGTTCGTTCAAACACACTTGTTGGGATGTTTTGTCCTAAAAACAGGGTTGTTTTTAGATGCAGCATTGTTTCGAGTAGGTCCTTGATCTTTACGGGTATCTCCAATTGCATCATCTTGCTTAAGTTGTTTTGTTCTGCCATGGCTCGAGTAGAAGCACCAGAGGTATCTTTGAGGTCCCTTCGGTCCTGCATTTCCCTCTCAAGCTCGGCCTTTGCCTCGAGCACTCTTTGTTTCTCCGTATGAGGGTCAGGATACGTGGCCTTTTTTATTTGTGCTTGTGTAATTGCCAAGATTTCCTTTTCTCTCCCTCTCTCCATGTCAAGGAGGTTGCAGCCAAGTTTCGCATAGTTGGCATCTTCGTGGTCCCTTGGTCCGCACCACCAACACAATTTTTGTGGAGCGGGAGCCTCGTTCTGGCAATCCTGGACAAAGTGTCCCCATTGGTTGCAATTTTTGCATTGTATCATTGGTCTCCCCTTCGCATCATACTGGATCCGGGGGCAGTTATTATTGTTATCATTATTCCCTTTGCCTTCTTGTCGGTTGTTTCTGTAGCCATCGGACAATATAGTATTTTGTTGACCACTGGTCCCAAATGTGGAGGGTTGCTCTTGCGTAAACAACCCTTGTTGATTCCCGACCCTTAGATTGTAAGGACATTCTTTGGTGGAATGTCCTGCAATCTGGTAGATGTCGCAAAAGGATTTCTTTGGACAAGAACCTTTGGTGTGTCCCGCTTCTTTGCAGTCCGTACACCACACAACATCTTCCTCGGTTTTGCTTGAGCCTCTCTTGGATGTCTTAAATTCTCTCATCATCCTCTCAAGGTCTTTTTGTAAAGCAAGCACTTGCTTACTTGATTCTCTCTCGCTACTTTTTGCCTTAGATTCATCATCGGAGGACTTAGTTTTCTTGGAGGTCTTGCATTCACTCTCCAGATCCATTGCACAGTTATATGCATTGTTGTATGATGTCGGTGATAATTTTTTCATCTTCTTGCGGAGGGAAGTTTTTAGTCCTTCCACGAACCATCGTTTCTTGAATTTGTCCGGGGGGGCAGATTCCATTTTCCAATGAGTTCCTTTAGTTGCTGCCCGTAGGCTCGAACCGACTCGCTCTTCGTTTGTTTTGTATGGTAAATTTCGGCAAGGATCGCATTGTTGTCTCTCAGCAATTGAAATTTTGTCTGGAAATCCTTCTTCACTGTGGCCCATGTTGTCAACCCAGTTTTATCCACATTGGAGTACCAGTTGACAACCCCTTCCCTCATTGTGGCAGGGAACTGTCTAACCCACTCGTCCTGGTCTGTGACTCCATTTGCGGTCCATATGGTTTCACACGTTTGGCAATGGCGAAAAGGATCCTCCTTTGCTTGGCCCATGAACTTGGGCAGTTTTTGTTTATTAGAGGCCATAGCTACCGGTTGTTGTACTAGCTGTGCCCCTTGGGGTTGGAGAGGTGGGTTTTGTGTTTGCCCTCCTAAGTTAAACTGTAATAAAGTGGGTACCACGTTCCGACTACCAGATTGTCTTCCTACGTTCGATGTATGAGGATCAAACAGTGTCTTGGCTATTCGGCGCTTGTGCCCCTTCATCACCTCCAACCGTGCTGGATCCTTTGTCACTCCTGCTTCCTGTTCCCTCTACCTATGGCGAGATGGACTATTTTCAGAATTGTTCTGGTGTTCCCTCAATCAGATTTAGCCTTTGTCGTGTTTCCTCTAAGAATTCTTCACTACTTACCCGTTGTTGTTCCCTTGTATGGTAATTATCTCCTTCGGTTGTTACACCTCCTGTGACACCCCCACAGTTACCTTCGGTACCATCTCCATGGTCCCCTTCGGTTAACCCGTCCGCTGGTTGTCCCTCGGTGAGTTGTCTGAACCGTCGTCAACGTTTGACTTGTTGGGCAAAGATTAGGGCTTGATGTGTAGACTCCAAGACATTCGGCTGTTCCTTTTTATTCCTATCCTTGTTTAAAAGATTGGGCATCAATTATAGTCACTCATCATATTAAAACATAACACAAAACACTTTTTATTTATTCATGTTTCGGTACAACAGATCAACTGTGATCTTGTTATTATGGGTTTCTATGATTCCGTCCTCATTCGTCCTCACATTGATAGTCTCCTCAAATGGTATTGCCATTTATCCACTCATTCCATCACTTGCTAGATTCATTTGGCAATGGCGCCAAATGTTTACCCTCGTAGAGTAATAGAGACTAATTGCATACAAGAAGTAAGAAGTAAAGTATTCAATAGGAAATGTAAAGAGAACATAACAGTATTGTATTCATAGAATAATCATCAAGTACAATTGTATTTCTATATCACCATTGTTGTGTCTTGCTCAAAGAGAAGAATGTATACATATAGTGTCCGAGGGGATGTGAGGCGAACCGTCGCATTTGTGTAACTCCCTCGGACAGGCTAATCGTCTAACTACCCATTTTCCCGACAACAAAGACTATGTGGCTGAGTTTGAAAAACTTGCGGAAATGGTGCCTGATGTGTCTGGTAGAAGGCTGATAGTACTCTTTGTTGAAGGGTTAGTTGAGCTGCTTAAAGGGTTACTAAAAGCTTTGAACCCTACAACTTTCAAGTAAGCCATGACATCAACTCTTAGCTTGGAGGTCTCAGTGGCAAGGGATTTGTTCAGCAACAAGAAGACAACTCCACCTATGCAGATCAAAAAGCCCTTCCAAAAGAGCCCAATACCTCCAAAGAAACCTACAACAAAAACCAAGCCAAAATATGCAAGTAGGAATGAACTGAGGAGAAGAAAGTTGTGTTTTACATGTAAAGAACCATGGCAGCCAAAGCATCGTTGCTTGGGGAAAGGACAGGTTCATTATATCGAAGTTATCTCTGATGAAGATGCTGAAAGTGATGAGGGTGGCTCAGAAAATGAAGCAGAAAATCAGGTAGAATCCACATAAGGTATATGTGCTTCCCTCAAAGGAGAACCACGCTATAGTGCATTCCACATTAAAGGGATCTTGAAAGGACAAAGGGTAATTATCCTTATTGATAGTGGAGCCACTTATAACTACATTATTTAGGAAGTAATAAGGAGGTTGGGACTAAATATAGTTTCAATTGAAGGATTTGATGTAAAGGTAGCCAACAGAAGTATTCTCTCTTGCACTCGAAAGGTACCTCAAATGGAATTGACAATGGGCAATAATAAATTGTATGATGACTTCTTTGTGATTGATATGCATATGGGAGTAGTTTTCGGGTGCCAATGGCTACATAAAATTGACAAATATGAGCCAACCATCAAAAAAAGAAAATCTCTTTCTAACACAATGGAAAAAAAGTAGTAGTACATGGATTGACTAGCAAAGGGACAATGTAGATATCAGCCAAAAGAATGAAAAGGGTATTTCGAAAAAAGCAAGTAGTTTGGGCAGTCGAATGCATTCCCACCAACACCAATGCTGCTAGGAAGGAAGGAACTACCCATGTGCAGATCCAATCTATTTTAGACAAACATAATGGTGTGTTCAAAGACATACCACCAGGGTTGCGTCCTAATACAGGTTTCTAGCACATCATCTAGCTAGAAGGAGTGAAATAAATGATGGTCATTCCCTACCACAATCGCAAGGTATACAAGGAGAAAATAAAAAATGCAATGAAAAAACTATTGGATATGGGGCATATCAGATCTAGTTCTAGCCCTTTTGCATCTTCTGTAGTGCTTGTTAAGAAGGACGAGACTATGAGGATGTGTATAGATTATTGGTCTCTCAACAAAAGGACCTGTTTTGTTCTCACAACTCACACCCCATTTTGGTCCCGTGGCCTAAAGGGGACCGCCTTTTTTATGTAGAATCCTTGTCTATCAATTGCATCAGGTGAGTCAGATTGTGAACTTTATGTTCCTGATAGTTCGATGTCTGAGTATAGCCTGTCTTTTTTTCCTTTTTCTTTTCTTTGCTTTGTTTGTCCCACCTAAGTTGGAATGTTTGAACTTTCGGGCATTCTGGGATGGTCTCCATCCATTGGATCGCCAAACCCCTAATGGCCCGAAACCCCGAAAGCCCAAACAACCAAAAGTCTCAAGTTAGAGATCAGGGTTTTGGAGGTGTTAGGTCCTAAAATCCCGGACACCCCCGAACCTCAGATTCCTGATAGTCGGGTGTTGAGGGTGATGTCAACACGGGTTCCTATATAAAGGGCTATAATGCCCTCATTCACACATATTGCATTTGTAAAGCTATCAATTTTCTTTGTGCTCAAAACCTTCAACAACGAGTTTTGTGAGTCTAGTTACGAGTTTTGTGCATCTAGTTGAGAAGTGTTGATTGTTGTTAGTTGCTAGGTCGTCTAGATCGTCATACATTTTAGGTGGGTTTGTGCCTATTGTATTCTTTTCTTTCTTTTGGTTTCGTTTGGGTTTTTTTTTTCTATTTTCTTTCTTCTTGTTTGCGTGTTTGTTGTTTGTTGTTGGTTTTTTCTTTTTGGTGTTTTTTGGTTCCTTTTATAGCCTTGGCGACTAAAAAGAGTTCCTTTTTGAATCTTAAGTCACGAAAGTTTGAAGTCGTCAAAACCCTAGTTTTCTCAACATGGGGGTGTTGGGGATCATGAGATCCTCGATCCCTAAAGGAGGTTTGCGGACCATGAGACCTCTGATCCCCCGTATTTGCAGATTTGTGAAGGCTTACTTTCGGGCTATCAAGGATATCGTGGCCCCCGATCTCTGAAAGGGAGATCGGGGATCATGTATCCTTGATCCTTGAAAGGGAGATCGGGGATTACATATCCCCGATCCCCAATCCTCGATTATGCACTAATTCCTATTTCGAGCTTAACTAAAGGGTGTCGCCCCTGATCCTTGAAAGAGAAATCCGGGTTTGAGTACCCCCAATCCTTGACAACATATTACCTATAGGGCTACATAATAAGACTAAGGGTTTCACGGTGTCGGGGGTGCTTTGACCTTGAACCTCGACACCCCAAAATGCTATGAATACTAGTTTCAAAGGGGTTTTTCTCTTTGGTACAGGGGTTTCTTTGGTTGTTGTAGGTTTTAGGTCTTGTTTTTGTTTAGTCTTAGTTTCTGACTTGTAGTGTTTGTTCCTGTTTTGACAACATAGTTTATTTGATCCTAATAAGTGATGCTAACAAGTGTCTAGTTTTTGAGTGCATATCAACATGGTATGACATTAGTAACTCCAATGAAGTACAAGTTTGTGGGCTACAACAAGCCCTCTAAGCTGGCCAACCTTCACAGTGAGATCACTGATACAGATATTAGTCACATGGATTTCAATGAATTCTTGTGGAGGATAGGGAACCCAAACAACTGTACTCCTAATGCTTCTTCATTGGTTATGTTAGGGATTGTTCATGCAACAGAATCTTTGGTGTTTGTTCAATCTCCTAACCTCATCATGACTATTGTTGAACACTACAAGTCTGAGGAGAGAAGGGTTTTGAACAAGCAGGGTGAAGTGGTCTTAGATAAAATGCCAGATAACATCAAAATGGTCTTTCACATTCCTATCACTAATGAGTATTCCAAAATATCCAAGGTGCGGGCTGAGAGGTGGTACTTAGGTGAGCCCATCATAGATGTTAAGATCAACTAGAACTATCTGGAGAGGGCTTGCAAGTTAGGCCAACTAGACAAAATGAATCTTCATAGGGCCTATCTAACCGAAGACATGAAGAACTATGTTACATTATTAAGTAAGAGTCTTCAATTTACCACAAGCAAGATAATTGAAGACATGGATGGTGCTGCTATATATTGATACCATTCAAAAAACAAAAAGGATGGATTAGGGATAGATTATTAGTGATAATATTGATGAACAACTCCAGAGAGTGAAGATTGACGCAAAATTATACACGACTTCATATATTGCCTATTTGCTTGCCGCACAAGCTTCCTATCTAGGACTTATTGTTAAGGGATCATTGCAGGACCAAAAGTCATGTATGCCGGGTCTATCCTTAGTTGGTGCGAAAGGAAGCATTTTATCCATTCGGTCTGGAATATTGCATTGTCAATGATGCATTCATTTTTGCTATCATTAGGTCAATTGAGGGAGATTTTGCCAAAAGAATGTCGGTGGAGGCCACTGCCCAAATCAAGAAGGTGGGCAGCTATTACATCCAATTTAGAACCTTAACCTGCATCAGGGTCACAGGCTACACATTGCAACCCAAGAAGCTCTTGCTATACCCCTTAGACAGGTTGATTTTAATGGAGCCATGTAGGCAGATTTCAAATGCACACCTGCTAATTGTCAACAAACATAAGTGCTATTTCCAGTTCTGAATTGGGATTGGTGCTTAATCTACTCAAGATGTGAAAGTTGCTAAGTTTGTGTGCCTTGAGTGGGATGAGTGTCCATTTGACAATTTGTCTATAGTTTGGGGTAAATTTGATCTAATAGGCACATTCAACCACATAATGGGAGCCCACTTTAAGCATGAGCCTCACATTGAGGACCATTGGGCAAATTGCTTAGATGATTATGAATTCAAAATTCATGACTATTGCAGGATGAGTTTGGATTTGGCAATGGATGCACTGGGTCTACATATATCAACTGATGAACCTGATGACATAGATCTCTGAGCTAGGCACGTCGTAAATTGCACGAAGGATTGGTTAGGGAAACCTTTTAAAATGGAGCCTGTGCCTAGGAAGAAAAGGGTTGATAAGTCTTTGAAGTTGGACACAAGAAATGGAAAAAAGATCAACATTCCTATTTTCAAGAAGACCCCATCCAATTCTCTGCCTTAAGAAGTTACAGGGCATGCAAGGGAGGTTGCTACGCATTACCCCCCTTAGGTCTTGAGACAACAAAGGGCCAAGGACAAGAAGCAGGGAGAATCTTTTGCCACTACCTCATCACCTTCTACTGCTGTACCATCTTCCTTAGTAGTTTTTGCTGCTATTGCTTCTATTGCTCATAAAATGGATATACCTTCTTTTGGGCCGAAGGTTAAGCCCTTCAAGGTTAGAAAAAGAAGGCTAAACTACCTCCTATCTCTTCACGGAGAGTTTACAAAAGGTTGAAGAAGTCTTCCCCAATGCCCCCAGTCAGGGAAGCACTCGAGGAAGAAGAAGATGAACAGTATATTGGCCCACAATTGGTTAGAAGAACGAGGTCTTCTACAGCTATTGCCCAAAAGCTTAACTTGGGAGAGCCTTCCTCAAAGGACATCTCCGAGCCACCTCAAACTAGCACAGTCGAAGGGGGACAACCAAAGGAACCAGGAGCTGCCCCAAAGATACACAACATTGTATTTGATTCAATGATAGAGTAGGAAAAATAGGTTGAAGGATATGCCAGGGCTCAAAGAGTCTTCACAGGAACTGTAGCTGGGCCCAATAACATAGGGGTATCTCTACAGGGTATGGTTGGGGACTTGGATGGAGATGGAGATGTATAGGAAGAAGTTCTCCTTGATACACAGATTCCTCTAGTCACATAAGAAATATAGGGCAGAAGTGAGGAGGTAGAAGAGAAATTGGAGGAGGAAGAAATACAACAAGAGCTAAGCTTAGAGGAGCTCCAAGAAGAAATGGGTGCTCAAGTTCCACCAATTGGAGAAGGTGAAGAAGATATTGAAGAGCAACCCACAAAACAAATGGAGCAACAAGAAGAGGAGGCTCTGGAAGAGCAAGGTGAAGAGTACAATTCTTTGTCACATCCTAAGCATACAACCACTACTCCGCAAGTACCATCCCTGGGTTAGCACAAAGAGAGGTGAGAGGAAGAAAGTGATATTTTCCCATTTGGGACATATTGGCCTCTCTCCGCTATTACTAAACCAACTTGGTTGACAAAAGAAATTCAACCAAGAAAGAGAACCTATCATGACATGGAGGCGCAAGACTTTTCAAAGATAGGTAAAGTTTCTCATGAAGGAGAGTCTAGGTAGCGAAAAGAACAAAGGATCTCTTATGTTACCAAGGATAGTCGAGGGCAGTGGAAAGCATAGGTTGCTGTCCCTCAAGATAAAGCAATGGAAGATATTAATTTTGAGGATTTCATGTTAGAAGAAGTTGATCTTGGGGTCCCTATCCATGAGGGAGGAAAAACATTGGTTGCACTAGTAGTTACATCATTGCTTAAGCATATGCATGTTGATGAGATAGAAATAAGGGACTTAGCAGCCCAAAATAAAATTTTGACGGATTATATAACTCAATTGATGAGTCCAGTAGACCCTGCTAACCCAGAGGCTGTACTGCAAGAAGCATTAGAGGCACAGGCAAGTCCATCACATGTGGTCCCATTTTTCAAAACTTGTGAGGAGTGGAAGCAAAAAATTGAAGAGCTAGGAGAGAATACCACAAGGCAAGTTTTGACACACTTCCACACCTTGGTCACGGAAATTACCACATTGAATTATATAATTACTAATGACTAGGTGATTAGTATTGACGAAACCACTCTAATGTGAGATGATGTTCTTCCCTACTCTAAAAATAATGAAGCAAGATGGAATAAATAAGTTGATAGAGGCAACCATTTTTGAACAAGAAGTGGATAAGCTGGACACTTGGCTGATAGCAATTAAATTGGCAATAAAAGATTATAATAAAGGGAAAGATCTCATTGATAAGAAAAGAGATGTGGTTATACCTTTGGTGCAACGCATCGAATAAGTTTTAGAGTCTCTATCATGCCAGTTGTACCAGGATGAGGATAAGGAAAAGACATATAGCATAAACAATATTGTTCAATAGTTCAAAGGGAAGCTGGAAAGCATCAACACAAAGGAAGACATTGATTGGATGTAGGCTGCCGAAAAGGGATTAATAGGCATTAGAAATAAAATGTAGCAATTTCAACAGGTAGGGAAGCAACTCCGATGTTTTTGGAAAAATAAAAAAAACCATCTGGAATATATGAAGCTTCCACCATTCAGGGAGGTTAATACAACGGTCTAAAACTTCAACCAAGCTTTTCCAGACTTAGTGGCACATCTATAGTCATAAGAAATTGTATTGTTTCATATTCTTTTTATTCTTTTGCAGTTGATGAAAGTACGAGCCACGTTTTTGCTGAAAGTGACGATTTTTGGACTGTCGAATCTTCATCCAAATGCTTGTTTTGATGTCTTCAGTTGTCTTTGGGGTCGAGTTGATGAAGAGAGGTAGTTTTCTCAATGTTTAACTCATCTATTTTGCTGGAAAAAAGGATTTTGGTGTGCACATTTTTGCTGCAGCTAAACTCTAGTTCTGCCCAAAATTCTAGGGCACATTTTGGGTCGAAATGGTTTTTTTTTTAGTTGTTAACATATTAAACTTGATGTAATGTCCCCGTTTTTTAGACTATTGGGATTAGCTTGGTTTGGTGACCCTCGCAAGCTAATCAGGTGATCAAAGGGGGTCAGCTGGCGGAGCCAGTGTTGGGATTCCATTCTGGAGGTTCAAATTACCAAGTCTGCTCTTCGTTCGGGTCAATTTGATCAACTTACTATTTTTAGTAAGTGGTATTTTGGGTATGGCCAGATTTAGCAAGGTGTCTGCACGGGGTGTCAGATGTTTCAGAAACGAGTTTCGGGGAATTTCCAGTTTGAGAGACTTACTATTTATAGAAAGTCTATTTTTGGCAGTTGGCTATTTGTGGCAGTTGGCTATTTCTGGTAGGGTAGTTGAAGTTTGAGGCTCTGATGTCAGAAATGTGTTTGTGCAGTTAGTGGGGTTCAGTGGCTTTTAATTTTAAAGTTATCATTATTAAATTAAATTATTTTAATTTAATAACTTTATTACTTTATAACTTTAATGTTACAAAATGAAGTTGTGATTAAAAAGCCTTTTAAGTGAAAAAAGTGAAGTTGAAGCTTTTTCCAAAAAAGCTATATATTCAATTCGAAAAAGCACTTTCATTCACCCATTGATGATTTGATAAAATTTGTTTGTGAGAGAAATCGATTTTTCCTGGAGAGCTAGGGTTGGACTTGGTCTTCATTCTTGGAGAGAGTTCTTCAGCTTCCACTCGTGCTTGGTCTTCAGCTTTTGGAGGGAGCACTGAAATTCTTTACTGGATTCAACAAGCTAGATTGAATTTTCATAGTTTATCTGAAGATTTGTGTTGAACTGGTTTATGAGACATTGCCGTACAGTTTGGGGCCACTGCTGTGTGTATTTATCAATGCCGTACTGCATTGATTCAAGAGATGCAAGCTATTTTATGAGCTGTGACATTTTTCTGGGCTGCGTTACCCTATAATAGTGACCGTACTGGGTTTATGAGGCTGCACAATCACATAGAGGGATAACGTCATTGATCTCTTGGCTGCGTTGAGTGTAGGAGGGTGCGGCTGGGGTTTGGAAGGGCATTGCTGCAATTTAAGGGAGCTGCATTCTGTTACCAGCAGCCACGTTTTGTAGCAAAGGGCAGTGCCGAAGCTTCATTGGCTAAGAAGCAATTAAGAACAGGGCTGGCGTCAGTAATTACAATCTGAACTTCATTGTTTATACTGTGATTTGCATCTACAGCTACCACATTGGAAATTGAAGACTGAATGGCATCTACAGCTGCAATGTTTTTGGATAATAAGGTGCTTAGTAATTATTAGGTATCATTGTTATTGTCATTTAATAACAAAACGATTTAATTCTGGTCTAATGGTGTAATTAAGAGCATTTGGGAACTGAATTATTGAATTTTGGCATGTGCTATTTAAGAAGTTAATGAGAAAATTCATATTTATATTGAAAACACATACAAACCCCATTGTAATTTAATTCTAAAAGTCAGATTGATATTGAAAGCCAGTTGGGTTCTTCACACTTGAAATCAACATGTAATTTAATAGTTTAGGAGTAGATTTTGCATGATAAACTTTAGTTTTTATTTTATTACACCCATAAATAATTCCCAAAAACCCTAGTTGGGGCTTTGAGAATTTTGAAGTTGTAAAAACTATAAAAACTCAATTTTGGTTTGTAAAGGGGTTAAGATTTTTGCAGTAGAACATATGCATTTGGTGTTGCAATCTTGGTTTGAATTTCTGCTGATTTTGTGAGTTTGAATGATAATTTCGAAATCAAGAGTCATTGCATGTTCTATGTGAATTTACTTCGCCTTCAATTTAATTGGTATTAGTTGCGAGGAATTTACTTCTTGTGGTGGATTAATGGAGTTGATCAATTCTTAATGTGCCAAAGGATGAATTCGTCTCACATGTTCGCATGAATGGGTATGGTTGTGAGATTTTGATGAATTCTGAGATATTTTATTTTATTTCCTTAGAAGATTGCACTGGGATAGTATGAATTGTGGATTCCTAGTTTATGCTATTTCAAGTTTTAGAGATCAGATCTGTTATTTCTTATGCAAGTTCGATTTTCTCATAGCTGATGTCTTCAGGATTTAAAATTTAAATTCTAGTTATTTGCTTTAAATCTCGTTACCTTGCATTTGTTGAAAATCGGAGATTAGAGGTAGTTGATAGCATTATTAGTAGTTTGTTAGAATTTGTTTCCTTCGCAAATTTCATATTCATATATTCAGAAAGTTCAAAAACAAAAACAGTGAATCACAATTTTCCAGTTTCTCGCTTAACAAACCAGTAAAAGCCCACCTTGTGTACGTGCACATAAATCTTTACTGATCTTCCAGCGCGATTGTGACCCAATCACAGGAGAACCTTGGGAGCGATTCTTATCGTTCTTTCAAGAGAGGGATTTGATTTTCTTATCCCCGTCGTTGCATCGTGTCAACATGACCATTAAGATCCGCTATCCAACCCCATAGATTGATGAACTGATTGACAAGGTTCATGGAGCAAGGCATTTTTCCAAGATTGATTTGTGTTCAGGATACCATCAAATTAAACTTAGGGATGAAGATGTACATAAGATAGCATTTCGGTGTCACTATGGACACTATGAATTTTTTGTAATGCCCTTTGGACTAACAAAAATGCTCCAGCAACTTTTCATCATGTATGAAACAAGTTTACATTTTACAATTGAGGAAGTTTGTTTTAAAATCAGTGAGTAGGGAGTGAGTGTAGATGAAGAGAAGATCAAGGCCATCCAAGTTTAGCCTAGGCCAATCAATCTAATGCAGCTGAGAAGATTTGTAGGATTCTGCAGCTACTATCTAAGGTTTGTCAGTGGGTTTTCACAACTACCTGCCCCCTTGACCAACTTAACCAAGAAAGGAGCATTTGTATGGACTCCATCAGCCCAACAAGCCTTTGATAAGCTTAAAAAGGTAATGAGTTCAACTCTGGTTTTGGCAATTTCAGATTTTTGACTTCCTTTTGTTTTAGAATGTGATGTTTCCGGGGAAGGAATAGGGGCTGTCTTGATGCAAAACAAAAACCCTATAGCATACGAGACTAGAAAGATCAAAGAGGCTGAGTTTAAACTTTCAATCTATGATAAAGAGATGTTGGCCATAATGCATGCCTTGACCAAGTTTAGACAATATTTGGTGTGCAACAAATTTTTGGTTAAGACTGATCATAACAGTCTGAAATACTTACTTAATCAAAGGGATTTGAATGATCGGCAACAAAACTGGGTAAGTAAAATTCAAGTTTATGACTTTGATATTGAGTTTGTTAAAGGGAATAACAACATGGTGGCTGATGCCTTGTCTCAAAATCATCATTTACATTCTATTTCTGATATATCTGCTGATTGGAAATCATTAATTACAGCCGAGTATGTCAAAAATCAGTTTGTTAATGATATTGTGGAAGGTAAGGTGCAAGATGACAGGTTCAAAATGGCTAATGAACTGATCTTATACAAAGGATGGGTGAATCTTACATCTGATTCTAAAATGAAGAAAAGGATTTTAAATGCTTGCCATAATACCCCACTTGTAAAACATCTAGGTTTTTACAAGACATATAAACAAGGGAAACAGTTTTCTTTGAAAGGGCTGAAAAGGGATGTAATGCAACATGCAAGGGAATGCCAACAAAAGAAGGTGGAGCATGTTTTTCCAACAGGGCTGTTGCAGCCTTTATCCATTCCCAATCAGAAACGGGAAAGTATATTGATTTATTTTATCACAGGCTTGCCAAAAGTTCAAGGTAAGGATTGTCTATATGTGGTGGTAGACAGGCTCACGAAGTATGCTCACTTTCATGTTATATCTTCAGAATTTAAAGCATCCCAGGTGGTAGATTTGTTTTTTAGAGAGATCTTCAGACTTGCTGGTTTGCCAAAAACAATTGTAAGTGACAGGGACAACAAATTTTCTAGTTCATTTTGGCAAGAACTCTTTCGTTTGACAAGGACAGAGTTGACACCTAGCACCAGTTATCATCCACAAACGGATGGACAAACTGAAATAGTGAATAAGTGGATTTAGGGCTATTTGAGGAACTATGTTAAAGGTCAGAAAACAGCATGGATTAAGTGGTTACATTTGGAGGAATATTGGTACAACACCACTCATCACATGTCAATTGTATGTCGCCTTTCCAGGCACTCTGGTTATGATGCTACCTCTTTTGTGGATTTGATTTTTATTGATAGTAGAGTTCCTATTGCTAAAGATGTGGTCCAGCAAAGCAAGGATATTTTGGTGGCCCTCAAGGAGAACTTGTAGCGTGCTCAGGATCAACAAAAACTATATGCTGATTGGCATCAGTTGGAGAGATCATTTGAGGTGGGTGACATGGTATTTTTGAGGTTTCAGCCCTATAGACAGTCATCCATTTAAGGAAGAGTAGAAAAGTTGAAACCACGATTCTATGGACCATATCTAGTGGTGAGGAAGGTGGGATAGGTTGCATATGAATTGGAATTACCACCCAACAAAAGAATTCATTATACATTCTATGTCTCATGTCTTAAAAATGCCCTTGGGCAGCATATTGTGCCTTAAAAGGAATTGCCACCACTTGATTATGAAGGCAAATTAATACTGGAACTTGAAATGAGATTGAACGTAAGAGAATAGAGGCTAAGGAACAAGTTGATTCCAAAATACTTGGTGAAGTGGAAGGGACCCCTGTCGAAAGACGCCACATGGGAGGGGATAGAGATCTTTGAACCATAGTTCCAAGACTCGGACTCGCCTCGGACTCGAAAAGCTCAAAATGGACTCGGACTCGGACTTGGTGCCCGGACTCGGCAAATCAAAAAACCCATGAAATGCAAAGATTTTTAAGGATTTTAAGTTTTTTTCCTGCAATATTTAGTCAATTAACATCTAATACACAATAATTGAGATAAATAGAAACTCCTTTGCACACATACACAACTTTGCATAGATCACATAAGTAAAAATACGGATTTTTGAAGAAAATTAGTTAAAGTTAAACCAAATAACATATAGAAATCTGAAATATAGTGTCACTGTCAAATCAAAATGTCTACAATATTCATGGAATATGAAATCCATGGAATCAGAAATTCAAAACATATATCAAAGATTCAAAATAAAAGCTCATAGCCTCATAGTAGCCTATGTCCTACGAGTAAGCCTAAAATGACTCATGGAAGACTCTAGAGCCATCCTCTCTCCCTGTGTCTGAGGCTGAACCGAAACAAGATCCTCAGTGACATTCTCATTGGCACCCTCCTCCTCATCATCATCCTCCTCATCATCACCCTACTCATAATCCTCATCATCAGACTCGGATGCATCCACCAAGACAGCCTCACGTCCGGTCTAGCGAACACCTACTCCTCTGAACGCCTCAAAGCGTAGTACCCCTCTTGAAAGGCTTGCTCCAGTGCTCTCTCCACCTCCGGCATGTAGACACTCCATGCCTGCAGCAGCTCCGGGTCTCACCAACTGGTCACACTTTCCAAAGGCTGATAACTGAACTCAATAATTCCCTCATGCCATCTTGATGTCCCAACTCACAATTGTGGTGTTCCTCAAAAGGACGATGGGGGTCTAGGGGGCAACGCCCCCAGCGGGGTCGAGGGGCAGCGCCCCCGCGGGGTCCTGGGGCTTATATTTTCTTCACTGCTTGCTTATGCCCTTCCCTTCGGTACTATTCGTTCTTCACTGTGAACTATTTTGTTTTGTCGTCGTTTTTTTTTTTTTAAGAACCTTCTCCTCCTTGCCAGTCCTTCCTTGCCGTCAAGAACTGAATTCCTCTGTACTCTTTTTGATTTCCAGACTTATTCCTTGCCGTACGAAATGTATGTTTCAACTTTCAACTTCCCTCAGTCTGCCAATTGTATTATTCAAATCTCAGGGTTTCAAATCACCGTACGTCTAGGTAACGGCGCCAGATGCTTTTTAACGCTGCAGCCGGCCAAGTCCTGGCCTTAGGACTCGCCAAAGACATATTATAAAAGGCAAAACAAACCAAAAAAACGAAGTGAAATAATAAAAAAATGTTTTTTTTAAGCGCTGAAAAGCACTGATCACCGACCGAGTCCAGGCATTGGGACTCGCCGAGTCCGGCGAGTCCATAGACTCGGTAGGACTCGGCGAGTCCATGCCTGACTCGGCCGAGTCTGAGTCCAGAGGCAGCTAGACTCGGCTGGCTTGACTCTGGCTCGGACTCGCCGAGTCAGGCATGGACTCGGCGAGTCCTGGAACGTTGCTTTGAACATCTCAATCTGAAATTGCTTGAAGTCCAGCAAGTAGCGGATGGGAGGACTGTGATGAACCCGAAATAAAGGGCTGGTTGGCCAGTCTGGTGGTTCTCTTAAAGCACCCTTATTTGCCTTTTAATTACATAATTAAATAAATAAATCATTTTTTGTGTTGGGTGGGCCTTAACCATCTTTAGGCGGGTAGCAATAAGTTTAAATAAAATGTTTTTGCTTGTTTATTTTATGTTGGGCCAACCTGGCTGCCTTAGGTGTTATTCACCTATTTAGGAGGAGGCCGTCTTTAGTTTTGGGAGGCTTGGATTTAAAGGGAAAGGCCTCTGTACATGGAAGGTTGCTGGGACGACAGTCTCACATCCCTTACAAGGTAGGATGGAGCCCCTAGTCTTGTTCACTAAATTTTTAAGCATCTCAGTGTTCAGATACAGTTCACTGATCCATAATTTCACTTTATTATTTCCATTGGGTCTAGAGAAGACAATAGCATTCACGGGCATTAGGGGCGGGCAATGATTAGGTCAAAAAGTCTGTGTTAGTAGCCCAGATTGCACCACTCTTTAAGGAAAACAACCCCACTACTGGCAACTATAGTAGAAGTTGTCTGAATATAGCTGGCCTATCATTAGCCACATAAGTGAAGGCTTATTACCATTATTTGTAGCGCAAGGAGTAGGATGCCCTCAGTTTGATAGAGGCTCATCATCCACAGCTTGGTGAAGGTCTACAGCTCCTCACAGTCTAGACGGGTTGCCTATTGTCTGTATTTGCAAAGTAAAATCACGGGAGTGGTCCAGATTTTTGTATGCAACCATGCCTTTTCCTATTCTGGCATGTCAACTGTAAGTTTGGCTAAGAACTGATGAAACAAACTATCAAAAATCTGAGTACAATACATTGGATCAGGAAATACATCTAAAGATTTGATAAACAGAATTTCCTCAAGAGTTATTTTCGTTTCAAATTTATAGATTTAATGTGAGTCCAGTGGTGTTTGATGTTTGCATCTTTCAGAAGTGTATGATTTAACTTGCAAGCATGCCATTGATGAGTGCATGAGGATTGTTCAAGTGGCAAAGGTAGCTGAGAAACGTGCCTGATTGGTCATGAACATTTTTAGTGACAAAATGCCATAAAGTTGGTGCCAGGCAGTGAAGAACAAAGGTTTAAAGGACAAGCATGATATCAATGGGTACCTGGGTAGGATTTCAACGCCCAGGATTGTAAAAGACCGTCTTTCAGTCACTTGTACCGACGGCAGCGTATATAGCAATCTATATCCCTCTTTTCATGCTAGTACTAACAGATTGATAGTCAAAACAGCCAAAAATAAGTGCATGATCAGTACAAATTTTATGATATTTAGGAAGTTCCGGAGACTAGGAATTTTTGATGTGAAAAGTGAAGACCATTTTCCTGTTGCTTAATATTTCTGATTGTGGTTTCAGTTTGTTGATTATAACCCTAGGGTTTCTGTTCCTGAGTTTCATTTCAGTCAATGAAGGTTGTTTTTTTGTATGTGAAGTTGGAGATGAAATCCTAGGGTTTGGGCTTTGTCTCCGAACTTGTGTTACAGCTATGCTTATGACTAATTTTTATTCTAGTCACCTTTTGTCCTGGCTATATAAAGTTCCAAAATGGGGACTAGCAGTTATTGTCTCCAGAATAGCATAGTGGCAATTTTGTTTTGTGCCGGATCTGCTATGATTGGCGATGGGACTTACTTTTGAAACCTAAATTTTTCTTAGTTTTGTGGAGGACATCAGATTTGAGTAATAATGACGAATTTATGGAGTTGTCACCAGATTGATGGTGATGAGGTTTTCAAGTTCTTTAGAGAATCTGTCATGTTTTCATAGAAAGAATCCATAATGGAATCTAAGTGGGAACATGGGGAGTAGGGTGTGACTATGTGATGAAGTGTATGATTTAAGTGGCAAGCATGCCACTGAAGCATGCACGAGGTCCATTGAAGTGGCACATGTAGCTGAAAAAGGTGCCTGTTCAGTCATGAACAACAGTTTGAGTGACATAAAGCCATAAAGTAGGCATCTGGCAGGAATGAGCAAATGTTAAAGAACAAATGTGACAGCAACAGAAGCTAGGTAGGGTTTCAGTCTCTCTTAATTGCAAAAGACAATGTTTCAGTTTCCAATACCAATGGCAGCCTTTGTAATGGTCTATATTCCTTTTTTCATGATAATACCAGTAGATTGACAGTTAAAAGAGCCAAAGAAAAGGGCATGATCAGCACAGATTTTATGTTATATGGGAAGTTCCCGGGACTTGGATTTTTCTGATGTCAAGACCATTTTCCAGCTGTATAGGGTTTCTGATTTCTTTACGGAGATTCGTTGATTCAAAACCTTATGATTTGTTGTTCCTGAATTTCTTTTCAGTTGCTGATGTTGTTTACTTGTATATGAAGTTGGAGGTGAAATCTGAGGGTTTGGTCTCCGTTTCCAAACTTTTGTGTTGCAGCCATGTTCATGTCCAATTCTTATGCCAGTCTCCACCTTTTGTGCTGGTTACATAAAGTTCCAAGATGGTAACCAGCCGTTAGGGTTTTGAATCCTATGTTTTTTTTCTTTCATAGAGGACATAAGATTTAAGTTATAAATTGGCTTGATGAAGTTATTAACAGATTGATGGTAATGTTTCTTTCAAGTTCTTCAGTGGATCCAACATTAATTTATAACGGGGAGGCATAATGGAATCTAAGTGAGCATTCATTTATCAATTTGCTATTTTTAAGAATGTTTATTAATAGCAGTGTCTGCACTTTCTAGAGAATCTATTTTTGGGTTGTGGGTTGAGGCCTTTTTAGGCTAGATTAGTTAGAAACTTAGACATTATTTTATTATTTCTTTATGAGTAGCACTGATCTAACATTTCTTTTTCTCTTTTTTTGGGAGCTTTAAGCACTGCACATTGACATAATGATTTTTGGGAAAAAATATTGCTTATTATAAATGCCCAAAATTAGTCATCTTATAACCTATAAATATGTACTTTGAGCTAAAAAACGCTTATTGATAATTGATGCTAAGACTATGCTACTGAGATTTTGTTCCACTTGTTATTCTTGTGTTCATGTTATTGTGTTTATAATTTCATGGATTAAATTGAGAGTAGACCATATTGAGTCAAGCTTTGTATTGATGACATTTGTCTACCTAGGTTGTAACTTTGTGTGCAAACTAGCTATTCAGTACTTCAAATTGTATGCTATTGATTTGAGTTATTATTCCTCAAACTTGTGTTTGCATCTAATTACTGGTCATCTGTTTTAGCTAGTAGGAAGTTTCCTTGTTTGTGTTTATCTAGCTTCTTTTGTTCATTTATATGCAAATATAGTTTGTCAGACGAGTTGTTACTGGACTTGTGCTCGTACCCGAGGCAAATAGATAAGCAGAATAGTTGATTATTTGATTTATTCGAAGTCCTCCAAGAAAAATCTTGTATGGTGTTTATAACTACATATGTTGTCCATATCTTAGTGTTTATGGTAGATTTAGGTCCCAGGATGCTTCTGCTCATAATTTGAAGGAGGATTTTACATCACACTCTATTTTGGTTTGAGTTGTCTTGGAAGAGACAAGTTAAAATAGTAATACAACTCTGTGTTCTCTGTCTGTATTGATTGTATATTACTTTGTCATTCTATCTGTTATGTTCTTTTTCTTGACTTTCATTTGGTTGGAGTCAGCTTTTAACCCTGCCACCACTTCCTTTCCAGGGCCTCCGATCCCAGTCCCCACTACTATGATTTCAGTGAAGTACTTGTCTTCATTCACTTATGCAATTGCAAGGGTATTTATGTTGTTTGTTTATAAGATTTACAAATAGATTTGTATGTTCATATATTAAATGAGCTATATCAAAAAAATAAATTACAGTCCTACCCCTTAGATTCTAGGCTTTCAAACTTGACTCAAAATACTATCGGTATGATATGCTACAAAAATATGCCATATATGCAATAGAAAGGACATGAAAATGATGAAATAGAATCATTATTATGTATCCTGTCTGAGATCCAGCGCTTACCTACTTGGGTTGGCTCAGTTTGGTCATAAATTATGTTAACTATCCTAAATGGTGATGCTTGACCATCCCACCTTGCTTTTAAAAATAGTAGGAAACCGGGAGTCAAAAACATTAGAAATAGTTGATAAGAATAAAGAATAATCATCTTGATCAATAGATAAGGAGCAAATAGCATGAAACTTCTACTACTGGCGGTCTTTAGATACCCCAAGAAGTCTCTATTTTGAGCAAGAATTATCCATTCCTCATACAAATTCTATCCTTCGGTTAATAGCTTCCATTCTTCAACTTCTTGAAAGGATTAAAGTGTGAAAATAGAAGGAAACTCTATCCTTCTATAATCTTCACTGGTGGTAAGTTCTATAAAATGTAGTATAATGATTTGTCAATGAGCTCAAGGAAAAAATTCTTTTTTGACTCTCCATGTTGATTGCACATGTTTGACCTTAAAATATCAATAGTATGTATGGCAGTGCCCCAATAAGCAAAGAGAGAACATCTTTCCAGAACCACTCACTCAAGCTTAGCTTGTACAATCACAGCCAAATCTTGTCTAAAAAGTCACGACTTCCCCAAACTAAATGGTATGATATCTTTCTGAAAAATAGCTCTTGAAGTCGCCCTCAGATGGAATCTGATGGCTGCCAACCAAACTGTAGGCAAAATGTTTGCTTTCAAGTGTGAAGATCTTTGATTTGCATTTTGTATTTAAAATTTCTGGTTGATAAATGCCTTTAGCATTTTGTCTTTGCATGGATAGAATTACTGAAATGTTATATTTCTACACTGTTTGTGTTTTTCCAAACAAATATTTCTAATAGATGGTGATATGCATTTTTCACAGCGGTGCATAATATTGATCTTGCAAGTTTCCTTCGTTGGTATTGCATGGTGGAGCTACAAGATCCTATATATGCAAAACGGTTTCTCTCTACTTGTGAAATTTTGGAAGACCATATTTCAAAGGTATACTATTCTTTCACAATTAAACAATTTATGGTTATACAAATTTAATGAAGAACATTAAATTAAATTTTCATATTAAACACTTTCATCTGCAGATCTATGAATCAAAGTATGACTTCATTTTTATTTCCTTGGAAAGTTTCTTTTGCCTATCCACATAATCCAGTTTGATGCAAAATCCATAATGTAGAAAAAGTTAATTTTTTTTGTTATGTGAATGTGTGTATGTAAATAGCTGCACGTAACTCGTGGCATGATTACTAACTATGAGGCTAAGGGTCAGAGTAATTTGCAAAAATCTTTACTTTTATCACCTGCTATTGATCTTTTTTGTAGAATGAGGTGTCAAATAATTCCTTAGGAAAATCTCTCCATTTTTGCAGAGTGAGTTGTCATCCTCATCCGTCTTTGGTTTTTCTACGTATGCAACTTTTGCATTTATTGTCAACACTTTTAGGAATGGATTACCTGAGTTGAGAGTGCTTATTTGCTGCATACTAGTCTATGTTAGGTTTTTGAGCAACAAGATTATATGTGAGTGGTGTCAGGTCATTTGCTTTTGGGTAAAGATTTTTTGCAATTAAGAAATCTTGCAAGCTATTGTACATTATCTAAGTGCGGAAACAAATAAAGTATTTGATGGTTAGAAGAAGAGCAATCACTCACCTTTTAATGGCTAATGTTTCATGCTTAGTCATTTTCTAGTGGCTCTATAGTATTTGTTGAAACTGTCGGTACATTGTGGTATCTCATATGACAAATTAGGCTCTATGAGACGGGTGCTGACACTGTTGGCACTTGACTTGATGTACGATTGTGATACCATAAGGTAATTAAGTTCTCAAATCCTCCGAGATTGGTCCCCCTTCCTTGCGAAGCAATGGTCCTCATTGCAGCAAGTTTGAAGAGCAACTGTAGATAAAGTTACACAATGTGAGCTTTGGCAAATGTTTCTTTTGATGAGGCACTTGAATAAGTTTGATGATCTGATAGACTGGACTTGCCTGATTATGCATGGTTTTGATCCCATGTCAATAATTTGATCTGTTTTTATTGGCATACTGCAATTAGAACTGACTTTGGCTGGGTTGACTTCTTCTGTTATAATTAAAGCATCTTTTAAAGGAGTAAACTAATGCACAGAATGTCAGCATTCAAAACTGGGTGACGATGCAGATGTATTGGAAGATTAATCTCAAAGGCATTATCTCCAGCATTCTTAATGATGCATAGATCATACTAAAGAGGTCAGTTCTTGCAATAAAGCCTTGTGAAAATTTCCTGTAATGTCCCCTTTTGCGATAACTTATAAATTTGGGACAATTACTTGCAAATTTCAATCACAAGAGACTTCTTTACTCAAAGTCTCATATAATACTAAGAATGATAATCTATGATACCACTTATAAATGTTTATGCTATACAATTGATGAGATATATGAGATCATATCACTGCTATCTCTAATTTGACAATTGGATATATGCAAGATGATTAGGTCTATCTATCAATATTTAGTGCAATAATGATAAGATTATCTTGCTATCTCAGATATGAATGATTATCAAATATGCAAAGATGATCTGTAACGATTCACTGTAATTACTATCACTTGTTGCGATGTAATGCTTTTCCTCATATTGATGTAAATTAGCAATGTTCTTGATGATACTATTGCTGTGTCTGATATTGGTCTTTAAACTTATGCAATCACTTTCCAAATATTGCTTGGAGCAATATGTTGCTATGTCTTATATAATGATATGAATGTGCAATTATGAGGGAATTGCTTATAGTGATTGGTTGCTGTTTCTGATCCAAATTTAAATGCTTGCAACAATAATTAATGATGCTGTTTCTGATCTGACTATATAAGCTTGGAACAATGGTGGTACTCTCTGATGTTGATCCTAAAATGTATGCAACCGGTTTTTGACACTTAGGCCCAAATGCTCAATCGAGCTATCCAAATTGGATATGTAATAAGAGATAAAAGATTCGATGATTGATGTTTTCTAGAATGAGATCAAACTCCATCTTATATCATTTCACATTGGGAATGGTTGCATCCAATGGGATATGTCTTTTCTTTAATGTGTCTTCTCATTATGCAATCACACCCTTTCTGTTGATTTATGTTAATTGCTGGCAACCTAATTTACCTTGATCATACGTTTGCAAAGCACAACAAATTGGTTTGTTATGTAAATGGTTTCGATTAGTTTACTTGTATTTTTCCTTTCATCATGCTTAATGATTATTAGTTAATTCCTTGTTTGATTGCTTATCTAATCAATGTTTATAATCAGTGCAATCTCTATTTTTATCCTGTATGCCCTAGCAACATCTAATATTCATGACATCTGCCTTTTTTGCTTGCCCTTCATCTCTTGCATGAAAGCATTTTCTACTTGCATGTATTCTGCTATTCCTGCAAAACACTAGTGCTTGATTTTTATTGAATTTTGTGCAATTTTTATTTGATAAATAATGGTTTTCTTGTTCTATCAGCCGTAGGACTTCTGAAACATCCTCAGCAAAGTGTGACTATGGAATTCGACCCACAATTTGTAGAACTGGTCACAACTTTTATGCTTCAAAATTTTGGTAAAATTACCTGTGACTTTGATAAAAATAACCTGTGATTTAAGTGTTTTTCACATGATCCCCTGCCTTGATTTCATGTTAAAATAGAGCACAACATTGTTATATTAGATATTGAAGGGACAGTTACAGTGAAGTTCATTGCTTTATATAGAGTTTGGAAGATGTACTTGAGAAACATAATCACGACATTTGTCCTAGATTCTAAAAAGCTAAATTTAGCAATATTAACAAGTCACTTAAGTCACTATGGTGACTTTATGAAAAAGGTAAGCTTTATATTCTTACAATTTTACTAGACAAGAGTTTAGTGGTACATTGTACAAATTAAAGATCATCTAGCAGATAAATTTACATACGATGTCTCTTTGTGCATTGTGTTTGGAATAATGATAATGAGAAAATGTATTTGGTACCAATGTACATATTATTGGGTGCTCAAGTAGTGTAGGAATTAATTTTTTGATATTTGATTTTGTGACTACTATATGTCTTCGAGCCATGCCCGCATTCAAAATTTACATAGATTTTGATGTCTTTTAAAATTTAACATATTACAGAGCATTTAGATTTTCTGGATGATTCTTCAAATTCTTTATTTTGGTTCATTATGGGGTCACTAAATGCATAAGTAGTTTTAAATATTTCTTCTTCTGCTGCTGCTGATAGAGTAATCAGTGTAAGCTTGTTTGGCACTCATGCGATTCTCATAGATACAGCATCAGTTTGAAGTGTTTAAATCTTTTAGCCCTTATGTATGCCTAGGAGCTGTGTGTATTGTCTTACAAAATTGAGTTTTGAGTATGCCTTTTTAATCTTTAGATTTTACTTTCTTATTTCAGTTTAAGCCTGAGGGGAGAGAGGTTGATTATGGTGTCAAGCTGTGGCATAGTTTAGTGAATCAGACAGAATTAACTGCAAAATTGTGCAAAATCATGAAGGATGTCAAAAATGTCCGAGGTGGGACTCAGAAGAAAATTGAGAAGTTGCGAGAGTTACTTGGAGGTCTTCTTAGTGAGCTCACCTACTTTGAAAAGGTCACCACAGTAATCTATTCTTCTTTGGGTAAAGATATCTGCTGCTGAATTTTAAAAATGAATAGTTTAGGATTATTTATGTATCTACAAATCAGCTTTCCGTTCATATATATTCAGCAATACACAAGTTGCAGTTTGCACTTTGTCTATGTTGGCACGTTTTGAAAGTAAAAAAAATTAAAAATTTGCTTTTTGGTTTTCATTCCAGCCTATACGGTTACCTTTGGAACCTAAAGTTTTAGTTACTGGAATAATTCCATCAGAATCATCTCTATTCAAGAGTGCTCTACATCCCCTACGCCTGACTTTCCAGACTGCAGATGGTGGGAAATGGAAAGTGATGTTCAAAAAGGGGGATGACATCAGACAAGATCAACTTGTAAGTCACTGTTTTCTTTATTATGATAAGAATTAAAATCAATATGACCTAAAAGTGATTAATAAGAGGTCTTTCTGTACATAATGCAAAATATTATATAAATAATGTGAGACAGACTATGTACAACAAACATGCCATATTATAACCTATTAGCTTGTAATAAAAACTGGATCACAAATACAACATCCACAAAGGAAGGATGTTGACCAAGCACATTCAACAGCCAAATAATATTACTAATATGTATGTCTAGTGATAGACTTCCAGTTGGTAGAAAAAGTTATTTTAACTATAGTTTGATTTAGAATGCTTTTGGTAAAATCAATATTAAAGTATTTTGAATCAATGTTTTGGATCATACTCCATTATCCAAAAAACAGGAAAAGGATTAAAATTATAAAACATACTTAAAGAGTCAAGACTATATCATACTATCAAGCCATACAAAAAGGAGAATAAAACAATTATACAGGAGAAATAGGGGGGACAATATAATTGCACAAGAGAAATAGGACAATACAATTACACGAGGAATAGGAAGAAGAACAAATATTGTTGTTGGCAACTTATGTTTCCTTTTGTCTTTAGTATAAACTTTTCTTGTTCCTGAAGTACGTTCTCCTATAAGTTGCAACATATGTCTAGATTGTGTTCAATACACGATAAAAGAAACACACTTCAAAATGAGGATTGACTTCTCCCTTTCATCTTAAGCTGACACTTAATTCCATATTTCTTTAATGTAAATGCAAACGAGATATCAAATATGACTTACTCTTTCCTATCTGGATTGTTAGGTAGAATAAGGATTTTTTATTGGATCAATGGATTGCATATTCAACATATTGCATTTGGTATTTACTTCAAAAATTTTAGCTTCTTTCAGTTTGCTTGATTTATAAATTTTTTAAAAATTTATTTTTATTTGTAAAGTTAAATTTTAATTGCCATCCTAAATTCTGAAAACATTTTTTTCAACTCCAAAAACTGTGCCCCTGCATCCCCAAAACTCAGAGAAACACTGTGAATATGGCTTTGAGGATAGACCCATCAATGTAGACTATAGAGAACGTCATTATGATAACAGTTCTCCTTCTATTGTTGATAAGTTTTTCATCTATTATGCCGCGACTTCTTTGTCCCATGCTTTCTCTTCTGCATGAGCAATTCTTGTTAGGATTAAGTGATAGTAAGAGGGGGGGGTGAATCAGTATCACAGTAGTTTATAGTTTTTCTTAACCAATTAACAAACAACAAAGTTAATCCAACAATCCGTAATAAGTACATACACACAAGATTACTCGTAACACCATTATTTGTTTTTGAAGAAACCCTGTTAAGGGAAAACCCTGGTGGGGATGGTACCCACAAATATCTGCACTATAATATAGAGACCCTGTTAGGAGACCTAGCTCTGTTAGGAGCTGAGTATTACAATAGGCAGGTCCTTGTTAGAGGACTGTTGAACCTTGTTAGAGCTATACAAAAGTTGTGCACACTGCGCTTACAAAATTGGACTCTATGTCCAGTATTACAAAAGATAGTATAACAAATACATGAGAACTTCACCTTTGCATATTATGCAATCTCCGTTCTCAATCTCTGCTCAGCCTGCACTTCGCTGATCATTTTCACATCAACATCTTCACCCACAAATACAAAATATCAGTACTTATACCCGATTAAGAGTATAATCCTTGGGTCGGCTTACTATCATGTCCTTCGACATTTACAAAATACAGATTACATTGTGCGGCTTTCCTCACGTTACAATATCATTTGACCTTTAACAAGTACAACAAATAATATAACATAAGTCGGCAGCAACCTATGTTTCTTCGCTTGCCCTGTTGCACTGTTTCCTGTCTTCACATGCACTCAGAGAATTGTATCTCTATTATCTTGCATCCAAGACTCTTGCGATCTTGCCTGAGTATCCTCAATACATTTGTCTACCCAAATGTAACTTCGCATAGCTTAACTCGGTCTATGCCATGATCGCTGATCAAAATACTGAGACTGTCTGTGGACTTAGGCATTTTTCACATTACTGATTATCAAAAAAGTGTTAGAATACCTTGCGATGATCTGAGGGCTAAGTGTTGCCAATAATGACAACATCCATGTGCTCATATGTTAGCCACTTGCCAACAATTCTTTATGTTCCAATCTATTTTCTGCTTGTTATGTACATGTATACTTCTACTTTTGCTAGATGGAAATTGTGTTAGACCTTGCATCTGGTTCTATTACTTTTTTGATGAACATTGATCTGTTAGATTCATTCGAGAGAGTAGCAAGCTTTCTTTGTTTTTGAGATTAGATAACTTATGTATACCATGGGTAAATAATGTTATCTCACCTATTACAGTCCAAAAATATAGGATTCTTTTGACCTAAATAAAGTGGATGGAGCTAAATATATGGCGCTGACAGCCAGAAACTAACGTATGGTACAAATAGCTGTCTTGGTTGTGAAGAAAACCTTATGTTGATAGCTTCCACAAGAGCTGAGGCACATGGGATAGTTTGAATTTCTCTCTGCAGGGAAACAGGGGCTCCTACATGAAGAAAAATTAACTAAACCATATAGCCCAACCAATCAATCAATTCATTGCCATTTAAATTCACACCTTTATTTATAGATCCTGCAAGAGCTGATCTACACATTCGACTTTCTCCTTGTGAAAATTGATATGAGAAAGCATGGTCTCTTTATGTGATAATTTACTAATCTATATATCCCCAATCTATCTACCAATTCGTTGCTATATAAATTTGCCATGCTTATTCATGAGATCCTTTCATTAAAAAAATCATAATTTTCTCAATATATATATATATATATATATTTTAAGAAAGAGTTCATCTATTCCTCTGATTGTTGGTTTTTTGCTTTTAATTTATGGAACAAGCATTACAGGTTCTTGTTTGTGGTTAGAGCTGATCTACACGTTTGACTCTCCTTATAAAATTTCATATGAGAAATCATGGTCTTCTTATTAGCATAATTTACTGATCTATATCCCAATCTATCTACCAATTTGTCGCTATATAAATTTGCCATGCTTATTCCTGAGATCCTTTCATACAAAAATCATAATTTTCTCAATATATATTTTTATTTTTAAGAAAGGTTTCATCTATTTCTCTTATTGTTGGTTTTTTCCTTTTAGTTTATGGAAGGACAATTATAGATTCTTGTATGGGGGCTTGGATGAGATGCCATTAGTGACCACAAATGAAATGGCTGTTAGAAGCAATCTTTTCCATGGTTGGCAGTTTGTAGTTAAAAGATTAAAATGTAAGAATTTACTAAGATGCCTAACATTAGTAAGAATCCAAGAAGAATTTAATTTTATTCCATGATCTAGATTTCATTTGCACCACGAAATGAGAGTTGATCCTGAATTTTTATGCCTCCTGTCACCTCTTTCACTATATGATTCTGCAAGCTTTGAGATACTTTTGACAGTGAAAAGTAAATAATTGACAGTGGTAAAATCCCATATGCTACATGCCTTTATCTTTTTCTTGTGAGATTCTCATGTATCTAACTGCGTTTCATAATTGTTTATAAAATTTGTTGGTTCTGCCTACACAATCTGTGTTTTCTGATAATGTTCATTCAGTTTCAACAAACAATTTTCAAAGATTTACCTGGAGTTCTATCTTCTTAGCCTTGGCAATTAGTTGGTATTGGATTTGACTTAAACTTCAAGGCTTTTCATTTCTCTTGGAGATAGCCAGAAGATGACTGGAGATATGGTAGAATCTATAAAGGTTCATTATTGTGCCATTATTGTTTACAGAGATGATCTTGGTTTCCCTTTCCCTCTGTTCTGAACCAGGTAGAACTTATCTCCTGTCTATTAGCTTGTATTGAATGCATGCCTTTCTATGACTTAAATATGCTTTTTATGCAAATAGTTTCCATTTGTATGTCTTGTTTCCAAAAGATAACTGTGACAACTCACTTGGGAGTCAGAACAAGTCTATTTTAAAATTTAAATTAAAGAAGATCCAAAAGCATTCACTTTCCTTTGTTTACTGATTGTGATTGTATTCCAGTTATTTTTCTGCACAATTTGCCATTTTTACAATTGTTTCAGTTTCCAATTGTTCTCTTTTCAATAAATAAACTGGGATTTTCTTTTCTCAATACTCGTTGATTGGGCTGGAGTTCCCTTGTTTAATCTTGTCTTATTGACATCTTAGAGGATCAGATGTTCCATAAAAGATGTTTAATGTTTGATAATCATATCTTTGACACAAGATGCATGATGCTGACAATGTTATAACTTTCATTCATGAGCTTGTAGTTATTGTAAAGAGTCAAAAGATGGAAATGGTTTTTCTATGCAGTGTTTCTAAAACATAAATAAGATATTCAGTCTGAACTGCATTTTTATAATTTAGTTTCTCATTTAAAACATATAGTCCTTTAATTCATGCTAGGTACATAAAGCGATCATCAATAGAGGATTTAATATTCAAGTTCTTTTTTGTCTTCTAAATAAATACACAGGTCATTCAAATGGTCTCACTAATGGATCGGCTCTTAAAGCTGGAAAATCTTGATCTACAGTTAACTCCATACAGAGTGTTGGCAACAGGTCAAGATGAAGGAATGCTGGAGTTCATACCATCAATTTCCTTAGCCCAAGTAAGTGGAATTCTATTGTATAGTATTTTACTGATCTTACAGCAGGCCTTATTCATTTTCATTTATTATGTGCACTTTTCATATAACTTTGCATTGGTATCACTATATTCATTTAATCTCGGAGAAACTGAAATGTTTTCGGTTGAGGGCAGCTATGATCATTGTTTTAATTGAAAAGTTCCATATGCATTTGAATATCTTGAATACTTTCCATTTTACTACAAAATTGTGGCCCAAAACACACACAAGCAGTTACTTGAAATATCAGAAGATAAAGTTGACATATGTTAGTTCTATTACATTTTTTATGCATTTGTATTGAAATACCGGAAACTAAAGCAGATGTATTTTTCAATTAGTTATGTTGTATCTATGACCCGATGAAGCACTAATCTGTACTCTTTAATGCCAAATGAAAAATGTGCTATTACATAGCATTTATAACTAATTTTTTACCCATCTATATAATATTTCATGATGAATTACTAATCTAGATGTATTATAATTTATTTATTGTTTATTATGTGCTATATGACTAACCTGTTCGGATTTGTAATCAGATTCTATCAGAGCATCGGAGTATCATAAATTATCTGCAGCAATACCACCCTGATGAAAATGGACCCTTTGGCATTACAGCAACATGCCTTGAAACTTTTATAAAAAGCTGTGCTGGTTACTGTGTTATTACATACATCCTTGGCGTTGGTGACAGGTTCCTATTTAACTTTTAAACCTTTTGATGTTGTGATATCTTAATTACATGTAGAAGTGGTGTGGCAAGTTGTACACCATGAAAATTGATGAACGGGCTATTTGATTCATCAATTCATTGTTTGATACTGTATCTGTCACTCTTTGGCTACTATAAAATGAGTCCACTTTCAAGTTCAGATATGAATTTGGTTTCATAACAGATGTTGCGTCATCTGTAATTGACTTTCAATGTTTCTCCTTGCTGCATTCATATCAGTTGTTAGTTTGAAAATATAGTGTGTGCCTTAGACTGCCCATATTTTTTCTGTATTTGACAAATCATCCTTTTTTGTTGATACATGCTCCATGCAATGGCATTTCTTATGAGATCATTTCCCTTCCATTCTCCTAAGAAACCCAATATCAATAAGAAAAATTTACCATTTGCTACAGATGTGTTGTCTCATGGAGATTGTTTCCGATGAGGGTTGTCATGGTAAGTAGAGCATGTTGCTTAGTTGCAATCTCTACATTTGTCTGTTTCAATGAAGAAAACTGGCTCAGGTTTATAATGGTTTTAATCTTTTATTGCATAAAATGGTGAATGTACAGTTGGTAAGTAAAATATATAGAATACAAGAGAGCATACACTTAAAAGTGTTGAATATCCAAGAGCTCAAATTTCAATAGCATATTGCCCTTTTATATGTAACAATAAATTATGTAGCAGGTCTTTTATCTGAAATGTTTTACATGAAAGGCTATAGACACAATTGAAACTCAAATCTAAGTATTAAATTGTAATGTCCCCGATATTATTAAATAATTTAATTTAATAATTTTGTATATAGGGCCTCGAAATTAAAGTTTAATCTCTTGGGCCCATTTTTATTTTATTGTCGGTAGCATGTTGGCCATGTCAGCACTTTTTGTAATCCTTCAGAAAGTTTCCCCGAAGCCATATATATGGTCGGTTAATAGGTTGTTGTAGGTATGCGAACTTTGATATTTATTTTCTATTGCCATTTTAGAGGTGAAAGACCCTCCCTATTTGGTACCTATAGTTTTGGTGGGAGTAACTCCTCACCCAATTCTGCTTGCTTTCATCCAAAATTACTATAATTTGAAGTGCTATCATTATTAATACTCTCTTACTTGTGCAAATCATCATCTGTAGTCGGTTTTGTGGTATTGATCTTTTTACCTTTTGGCATTAACAATATTGGCATATCAAGTTATTCGTGTGGGATCGATGAATTATATGTGGGAACCGTACGAAATTGAGAAGCTAAGAGAGAAGCCTATCGTATGAACATCATTGTCCTTGGCAGCAGTTGTGTAGACACAATAACTGTGCATGGGACCCTTTCCACTATCATACGACACTAAGTCATCTTCCATCATACGACACTGAGGAATATATGTGTACGGTTGGTAAGTTAAGTCCGTACGGACACCACCGCAAACGTAGCCAAGGATTGTACTACTCATACTGTACGAAGAGAGTGGGTGTGTGATTGGAACTATTGTACAGGCCAGATTTTCCGTACAGACCAGGCCAATGACATCAGATGAACATAACATATTCATTGTGTGGGCCCTATATCAACCGCACGGGTAGTGGATCTACCGTATAGCAATAACAACCCCTGTATGACTACCACTGCCACTTGTGGGAGCATTCCATATGCTACCATATGCCAAGGATTGGTTGTCGAGGGAGAGATATATTGGATTGGCGTGTAGCTGTGAACAATCGGGATGTTACAGTGGTATCAGAGCTGGTGATTTTGCTATCCTGTCGAGTGGTGGATACGAAAGGAACCTATTGTTTACACCAGAAGGAGATACTGTTTTGCGGAAAGAATGGGGGACCCACAGGATTTCGTCGCTCAAGTCATGGCACTATTGAGGGAGTTAACCAGAAGCCAAGCTCATCTCAACGACACCATGGTCAAAGGGGAAGAACATCAACGGCTCATGGGTGAGACATTATGGAGATTGGTGGAAGGGAAGACAAATGCAGAACAAAATAGGCACGACGATAATTCTGTCACAGGGAGAACAAACCCTCAGCATTCTTCATTGTTGATGCTGACATTTCCGTTGAGAACCGAAGTACCTTGGAGAGAGCGAGAGCCCACTTTCCAAGAAATACAAGAGCAACTAATGCAAGATTGGAAGAATGTGAATCTCGAAGGAGACATATCCTTTAGAGATTATGCTGATCTACGAATGAGATATTCATGCGGCAACAGTCATGGCTATTACAACGATGACCTCAAACGGAAGATAGGAAAGGTAAATTTGTCATCCTTTGATGCATCTGGATCAACATCTGTGTGGGCATGGGTATAGAAGGCAGACACATATTTTCAACTTAACCCTTTGCCGGAGGATGAGACAATCAAATTTGTGGTGCTTCACCTTGAAGGGATTGCGCATGAATGGTGGCATCATGGAATGGCTACCCTCAGCCATGATCGAATAACCACCTATGTTGAATTCACGGAGAGACTGATAATTCAAGTTTTAGGAGTTGGTGCAGCTGAACCAATCCAAATAAGTCGATTGTTATATTACAGAATTTCAAAGACTATCCGTGTTGGTAATTGATATCTCGGAAAGGCGATTGATTGTGTTGTTCGTGGATGGGCCGAAGGAACCTCTGAAAGGTTGGGTGAAAGGCTTCAACCCCATCATGCTCACGAAGTCAATTGAGAAGGCATATGACATGGTGGCGTCATCTTCTTCCTCTAGGAATTATTCACACCCCAAGCCACCCCTCGCTTTGAAGGAGAAAGACAACAAACTTCCTCCAAAGAAACCATCATTGGATGAGACCACCAGACATGAGCTCAAGAGGAGGAAACTTTGGTTTAATTGTAGGGAGAAGTGGGAACCAAGGCACCAGTGCTTAGGCAAAGGAAAAATCAATTACATTGAGGTGATGTTCGAAGGCGAGGAAGAGCATGCGGAACCTGAGGGAGATGGTCAGCAAGCCTCCGAGGAGGTTAACATAAACCGTGCAGAGAGGATTGCGATGCTGGTACGGAAAGGAGGTGCCATTGCAGCACTATCTGGTACTCTGAGGTGCACTGTATTCCGGGTGGGAGGTACCCTCCAGGGGTAGCGGGTCGTGGTCATGCTTGATAGTGAGGCCACACACAACTTCATCAACTCATCACTCATGAATCGAAGAGGTTTGCGTATAGAAGCACACCAAGGATTCGAAGTCAAGGTGGCGGGAGGAAATCTCTTGACGTGTACCCATCTAATTCGACAATTGAGCATTACCACGGGGAACCAGACATGGACATATGATTTCTTTGTAGTAGATCTGGATGACATGGAGCTCATATTGGGCATCTCGTGGATGGAGACTCTTGTTGAGTACATAGAGTTTCAAGAGGTTGGAGTTCTTTGAAGTGGATGGAAAAAAGGTAGTGTTGAGGGGAATGTTAAATTGTGGTTCAAAGGGAATCTCGGCACGGTGAATGGAGGCAATTTTCAGACATGATGTAGTCTGGGCATCAGAGTGCTTGGTCTCGACCGAACCCTTGAGGAGTCAACACGCATACTACCATGATGACGAGCTCCAGACGGTGTTGGGCAAGCGCAGTTTGGTTTTCGTTGACATCCCACCTGACATACCTCCGTACTGTGGCCTTGAGCACATTATCGAGTTGGAAGGAGCCAAACCTACCATCACCACACCCTATCGCCATCCAAAGAAGTTTAAAAATGAGATAGTGATGCAGGAGCATCCTAGGATTCTTGGCAATCCTGTGTCAACCAAAAATATGTTTGTTTTGGAAGTCAGATTAGTAGTTTTGATCTTAGTTGGTGAAGTATTTGCTCGGTTTTGGAGTTTGGTTGCTCGGTTTTTGTGGTTACTGGGGTGCTCGGTCTCTAAAGAACGCTCGGTGACTGAAGGCGTCGGTTATTCCTGGCGGTCGGCGATAACTGCGTTGCTTGGTCATGCTTAGCGTGGTCGGTGCATTGGTGCTCGGTTATTTCTCTGGCGCTATGTGTTCTTGCAGACCGACTTGGTTATTTGGATGAATCGGCTTGGCCGACTGATGCATTTAGTTTGGGTCGCATTCCTCGAGTTATGGATTGACCGTTGGACGTGTGAGGACCTAGATCTGGCGTGTTGCATTCTCCTATGCGGATCTGATGACCGTTTGGGGCCATCTTGGGAAATGTAATTTATTGTAAGGCTATTTTGTAAGCTGATTGATGTTTTGGCATTTAATAATTGTTTGTAGGAGTTAATTGTTCATCTAGTCGACTTGTGGCTGAGGATGAGTATGTATAGGATGTTGGGTAGTTGTTTAGGAGAGGAGGAAGTGGGAGTTAGTAGCTTGCGTGCTTAGGCACAAGAAGATTGCTTGGAAGTTGTGAGTACAAGTTTAGATCTTTCTTGGGACCCTACCAGTGTCCTGCCGTGTTGTAGAGCTGGACTAGCTGAGTGGTGAAATTGTGGAAAAGACTTGGATCCTGCGAGATCTTGTAGACTGTTACTTGCTTTGCAATTGGCCGTAACCGGGAAGGCCTTACAGCCTGACACATTGCATATAATCAGTGAATTTTATTAATAAAGATTCTAGTTTCATATCAAATCTGGTGTTGTGTAATTTCGTTGTGTTGTGGTTTGGCTACAAGGTTGGACAGTCCTTAATTGGATCCTCCATCCTGTTGATGTGAGTTTTGTACCACTACATAACATATAGCAATTGAAATACTTGATACAGCGTACCAAACACTCAACCCTCTCTTGAAAAGTATATAAGAATACTCCAAGGTTCCTTACACCTGTGGATACTAACTCAGTTAAAATGATGTGATTTGCTGGTAATCACTTCGGCGGGCTTACGTATGCTTTTGTTTGGAAATATCTTAACTCTTACTATGATGGTGATAAGACTTCTAACTTTTGCAACCTTTTCAAATGATCTCTCAATTTATATCACTTTCAACTTTGCTCTTTCAAACTTTCAAACTTCACTTTCCAACTTCTAATTCTCAACTTCAACTACTAAGTTATTGATTACCTTTACTCCTAAGAATGGAAAGATTGGCAAATGGACGGGGATCAACCTAATGAAGATATACCAGCGGTGTTACCTCCACAGATGCAATGATTCTAAGGAAAGAAGACTAGATTACCACACAAGGCTCCTTGACAAGCCGCCATGATGCTAGTGGCCTAGTATAGGATCCCTATCAAACATCTACCAATATCACCATGCAATTAACCATCTATCACTACTCTTCCTTTAACACTTGCTTGAAAATAAAATCTACTTTAACAACTCAATTGAAATGAAATCTATCTCTAACAATTGGAAGTAGAAACCATGCAATAACACCAAGTGTTCTTAATCACCATGCAAGACACAACAATGATAAGAGAAGCAATTTTGGTATTATATTAGCAACAATTTTCTTCAACCTTCTACAAATGAGAGTACATGGCCTTATATAGAGGCTTGAAATTACAATGAACGGGCAAGATTAAGAGGCAAAACCAACGATCCAGATTGAATCCCAGAAACCCTAATTAGGGTTACCACCCCACAGGCCAATGAAAAGATGCCACCTCATCAATGGACCAATGAGAAAAAGAATAGTGGTAACCAATGAGAAGGCACCAAAAATGGTAGCCAATCCGAAACTGACACCTATCCTTAAGAAGAAAGGGGAAAATGCCACATGGGCTTACATCAAATGGTCTTCTAATATAACTTTACCCTTTTCTTTCATCTTTTTGGCATAAGTAATGAACTTAGCCAACATTTTATCAACTTCTTCCATAGGAGGGCAAGGTGAATGCCTCATCTTGAGCTCAGCTGTGGTGACCATGTCCTTTGCTGCTTGTAGTACCTATTCATTCTCCCTCTCATCATCCTTTGCAAATTGAACTAAGGCCTTGAGAGAGGCGAGGATGTCAAATCTTTTCGTTAAAGGGACAATCTTTCCCAAATCCTCCAGCCTCGATCCAAACTCTGTCTCATTGAAATCCTCCTCTTTTATTTGTTCAAAATCTAGTGCAATTCTAGCATCATTCATTGTGTTTGAAATGAAAGCCTCTATGCCTGAACTGTGCTGTGCCATTCTGTCCTGTATTTCATCCAGCGTTCCCAATCTGAACATCAAGGCCATGAACCAAGACTCGACCATTGTTTTCTCTCCTTCATTTATCACCTTGGCCTTCACCAACGTTCCCTCTGATATTCTTATAACTGCTTCCAACCTAGGAATGATATACTCACGAATTGGAAGGAAATCCCTCCATCTTACTTCAAACTCTCTGAATTTGTTCCTGATGGTTATAAATGTCCTGAAAATGGCAGTGAAAGGAAACAAGAAATCTCGCCCTTCCTGGATGGTGTCATTGATCCACCTCCTAGCCTCTTGTTCAAAATTGCCCTCACCATCTTGGGGAAGAGCTGCCCTAGGCACCTGTTGGATCGGCTGACTGGTTCCATCATAAATGCCCTTCCAATACTCATTTTCTCTTCTTAGTTTAGCATTTGCAACATTTGCCCTTGCTAACTTCTCAAAGACTGAAGTTACACTCTCTTGAAGCTCTTCACGCTCTATCTCATCTGTCGCTGCTCCCAAGTCATGCTCTTGAAAATCATAATCTTGAATTGAAATTTCTTCCATTGTCTTGGTGACCTTTGGTATGGCAATTTGAACTTTCCTGTGACCACCATCCCTGATTACCCTCGCTACTGTCTCTGCTTGCCTATGTCCAGCATCATCCTCTCCCTCAGCATCCCTTTGAATTTCTTCAATTGCTTGGATGGGTGGCTCTGGAACAATCGGCTGGAGCATCTTCAACATCCAAGCGGGTCCAGTGAAAACTCCCATTGCTGGATTTGGCTGAACTAGCCCTGCATACTCATCATTGGGTGCCCGATCTTCGTTTTGTACTACTTCACCCTCAATATCAACTTGCATATCTTCTTCATCACTAGAGACTGCCACATCCTCGCTTACTTGATTTTCTAACAGAGGAGAATATCCACTACTGCTATCTTCACTACTTGACTCTGAACTTGAGCTCACTTCCACTGCTGCACTTTGTCTATTGACTCCATGCTCTTGTCCTCTATCCTCATATATACTTTCTCTAGATGGTTCTTTGTTTTGTTTCTTTGCCGGTGGCCTTGGATCTTCCTTACCCTTCTCAACTTCTATATCTTTCCTCTTGCCCTTACTGGCTTGCTGTTGCTGCTGTGGTTGCTGTCGGCCACTGCCCTCACCCTGCTGACTAACTGATTCTGCTTGGACCTCCACTGGCCTCATTTTCTCATAAGTGAGGCGTACCCTTGACCTTTGCAACTGACTTAACTTCTTGTTATACCACTCCTGAGTGTGCAGTTCAACTGTCTTATTGATTGCCTCTAAGGATGGATCCTGCTGATCATTCCAATTGACGGGATCCAATTCTGTTCCTTCTACTGTGTGGTAGTCCTCTCTTAGCACATCTTCGTCTTCTTCCATCTGGTCTGGGATCATAAGGTTTTTCCATTTTATGGTTCTCATCAGGCCCAGCGACAGTCTTGAGAAAGCTAGCTTCCTCACATGAAAGTCATCTTGTGCATTAGCCCAAAAATCCTCTATCGTAGGCACATGCCTGAATGTTCCTCCTTGAGCGGACTTGATTAGACCATGAGGATTGAACCCTTGTCTTGCTTTATACCAGGCTAGGTGATATTGCTCTATCTCCTTTTCAGCAGATGCAAAGGCAACATGGTTGGGACAACTGTCATTGCCTATCACAAGTGAGAGGGTAACCCCTGCTTCACCTCTCTGTTTCATCATTTTGTCATATTGCTCAAGCTGTCTAGCCAACTCCATCAAAACCAATTGATCGGGTGGATACCTTGGGAGCCTCTTGGGACAAGCTGTACATCCAGCCACCCTTATGTAAGTGAATCGTTCAAATTGGATGAACCAACTCCCATACTTCTTAACTTTAGCCTCGGCCTCCGGAGAAAGCCTCTGAGCAGGAGTTCCTTGCAACATCCTTACTAACTTCATGGCAAAGGCATCATAAAATATCTTGTAATCCTTGGTGTTGCACAAATGAAGCTGTGGATAGCACTCATACACCAAGTATTGCCCAGGCCCGTGACCAACTTCTCCCCTAGCCTTAAGTCCCGGTTGTCTAAATAATCTTGCTATTAAGTAAAAAAGATATGATCCCATGTAAAACTGTTTCTGAGATAACACTGTTCTAAGCTGTAACTCTAGATTTTCACTAATTATTGCAGCCCAATCAAATTTCTTCTTTCCACTTTCTATGCCATCAATGAAATAGTACATCCAAGTTTCAAATTGCATACCTTGTGCTAAGCCCATCATTCTGTTGAGGAGGACGATGAGGTCGCCATACTCCGACTTGAAGTCGGACCTGGTGAGCTTTGAGGTCTTGGTGACTCCCTTCTTGCCTTCATGTAACCAATTCTGTTTCAGCTGAGCAAAGTATGTGTCCTGGTTGTCATGGTATAATCTGGTGGCCTGGTCAATAGATAGTGCCTCTGTGCCATTCTGCTTAGGTATGTTAAATGTATCCTCAATCAATGGACCACTGATGTTTGCCAAAACTTTCTCTTTATCCATCATGACTGACTTGCTCTGAATGTTAAGTCTAGATGCACACTCCATGACCAAATCTGGACAAGGCAAGGTAGGAGGGAAGGCAGCTGCATGCACAACTCCGGACTTGTAGACTTTCTTTGCAATGGGAGATCGGCTGTCTCTCAACCTATCTCTCAATTGAATCATATCAATGGCACCAATGTTGGTGTCTCCAACGTATTTCAATTTTGAGCGGAAGTTGGAATTGGGTATCATGACTTCCTTGTCTCCTATTTTAGCATTAGTTCTTTTGGGTCGCTTGCTTGCATTAGCATCAGCCATCCTAAACACTTATCACTCCCCGCCTTTTCTACAATGCTGGTGAAACTACACTTATCACTCCAATCTTCGCCTAGGGGTGGAATACTACACTTACCACTCCCCGCCGATACCTTAAGATGGACTACACTTATCACTCCAATCTTCTCCCTAAAAATGCAATGCAATGATGCAAACTACACTTATCACTCCCCGCCTTTGCCTTAAGATGGACTACACTTATCACTCCAATCTTCGCCTAGGGGTGGAATACTACACTTATCACTCCCCGCCAATACCTTAAGATGGACTACACTTATCACTCCAATCTTCTCCCTAAAAAAGCAATGATGAAATGCAAGCAAGAACTTGAGGGAAAAAAGTCAATCAAGACAATCGAGTAATCAACTTAATATCCAACTACCTAACTCTACTCTTGAAATTAGTTTTCAACACCTAAACTAGCACCAATGAAATGAAAACAATTAAAGAGAGAGGAAAAGATAGGCCACTCACCCAAGTACAACGAAGCTAGGAGTCCCTTGTCAATGCAATTGGCTGAGCTTAGCCTCCAAAATCCTCCAAGTCCACAAGAGAATCTCTTCTTTCCACAACTCACTTTCAAAATTTTTGCTTCTATCAATAAACTCCTTCATAAATCTGACTACCTCAAATCCACAAGCTCTCCCCCTCAATCAAATTATGAAATTGAAAATCTTGCTTTCAAATTTTCGGATTTGGACAAAATATCATGAACAAGAACTTCAAATCCTCAAATTTGGGTATCAAGAGCGTGGAGAAGAGGCCCTCAAATGCTGCCCAACTAAACACTGATCTTTCTAATGCTGCAAATGCGTAGAAACAGGCCCAAAAAGCCCCCAAGAGTCTGAGATTATCCCTTGGCACTGGCAGTCTTCAATCAAATTTGGTTCGAACTGCTCCCCAACTTCAGAAATTGCCCCAAAATCTGCCCTTTGAATGCCTTTTGATACCTCCAAAATGGCGAAAACATGCCCAGGTCCAATATGAACAGGGCTGCCTTTAAGTCTGCCTCAAAATCTGCTCCCTTTATGGTTCGCTCTGCTCCTTAACACCCAACAGTCTGCTGTCAGCCTTCGGCAATGCCGCTGCCTTCTAACATTTAGATCTGCTCAACTAAACACTTTCGCTAATGACTGCCTTTAGTTCGCTGCTCAAACAATTTCGCTCTGCTCCTTAGAGCTCGCTGGTGTTGGAAGGGATGAAGAATGAATGAGGAGAGGAGAGGAGCCGCTCCATTTTATACCCGCCAAGAGCATTGCCCCTAGAGGGCCGACCTAGCACAAAATTGTAAAAAACAATTAAATTAGCAAGAAAACAAGGCCGACCTGGGCAAGGAAATAGACATTTTTGATCTTGCAAAAGAAAACCATTAAATGTTGAAGGATGCAGGCCGACCTAGCACCATAGTACATGAATTTTTTGATTTGCACACAAAAATATCCAATTAAATCCAAGGCATTTAGAATTTAGAATTTTCAATGTAAAATAAGATTTTGAATTGAAAAGATTAACTATCCAACCAATGACAATTTCGAAAATAGCAAGGAAGTCCATAAATTTGAAAATTAAGAATTCAGTCCAGATTTTATTGAATCTCGAAAATAACAATGATCATCAAACCAAAAATTTGCAATTGGCCATAACAAACAAAGAATTTTGAATTGCCATTCAGATTTTTCAAAATTTGAAATACCATTAATCCAAACAAGGATTTTCGAATTTATCATTGGATCTATCAACAATATCAATAAATCATCACCATGGCAATTCAAAAAAATAAAATAAAAAAATTAGCCAATCGAAATTTGCAATCCAAAATCATCATGAAATCGAAATTTGAAAGGATAAATTGAAATTTGCAAACCCCAAAATCATTTTCAAAAATCATAAAATTAGCAATTAAATAAAATTGAAATTCAATTCCATCAAGATTGCCAAAACGCCAAGAATTTTGAAGGCCACAAAATTAAATTTCAAATAATCAAACAAATTCCAACTTCATCCCTCATCAAATTTTCCATTTCAAATCAATTCATAAAATCCTCAATTCAAAATCACCACATCGTCAAGATCCTCAATTCAAACCAAAATCAAACCTTTCGATCTAAAATCAAACGCACCCAAACACGCTGCATTGCATTCACTGAATCAAACCAGGCAAATAAACCACGAGGACGGGGCAAGGTAAAAACTTGGCTAAGTCTAAAAGGTCGAAGCTAGGGGGTCCCCATGGATGGGGCGATGTTGTAAAAAAAAACCTCACAACACATCCTTGACTGCATCAGGTGGTATCAGAGCGAGTTGATCTTGAATGTGTGGGAAGATCGCCGAAGGAGAGGCAGTTTGCACCGGGATCTTGGATTGAAGATGCCTCCTAGGAGAGCTGGTGAGATCTCAGAGGAGGAAGCTACTGGAGAATTCAGTCTTGATGATTTTAGAGCTTTGCAGAAACAAGTGCAAGATCTGCAAGAGGAATTGAGAAAGAAGACTACACCAAAGGAAGGTAGTGATGATGAATCTGAGGAAGAATTTCATTTTGAAGAAGCTGTAGAAGAAGCTAGAGATCCTGAAGAAAATAGAATCCTGAAAGCTATGTCTAAAATTGGGAAAAGACCTAAGATTGAAGTTTCTGCATTTGCTGGAAGCCTTAGGCCAGAAGAGTTGATTGATTGGATTAATGAGATGGATGAATACTTTGAGTATGAAGGAATAGAGGATCCTGATAGGGTTAGGTTTGGAAAGACTAAATTGAAGGGTCATGCAAATATTTGGTGGAGGGAAGTTCAGTTGGAAAGAAGTAGGAGAGGAAAGGAAAAGATCACTAAATGGAACCGAATGGTTGACAAGTTGAAGAAGCAATTCATTCCGGTGTATTATGAGTTAGACATGTTTAAGAAGATGCAAGCCTTGAAGCAGACTAACAAATCAGTGCAGGAGTATACTGAGGAGTTTTACAGAATCCTGATTAGGACTGGTCATTCTGAAACTGATAAAGAGAAGGTTGCTATATATGTTTATGGTTTGAGACCTAGTATTCAAGAAGAGTTACTTACTGTTCAGATGACAACAATAGGAGATGCTAATCAAATGGCATTAAAGATTGAAGAAAAGCAGAATAAGAAGTTTGAAGGAAGACAGAACAATAGGACTGAGTTGGTAAGACTGGTGAAATAGTTGCTGAAAGTAATATGATAGAGAATCCTAAGAATATTGATGTGGGATTTGGCAGTGGTCATGTCACTAAGAATTTCAATACTAGACAGAGAGGAAGGTGGAAGAATGAGTTCACCGGTACTTGTTATCAGTGTGGTGAAGCGGGTCATAGAAGTTTCCAATGTCCTAAGAAAAGAGTTGCACTGACTGCTGAAGAAGACATTGTGAATGTTATAGAGAAGGGTGAATTTCTAATCACTAGGAGATTGGCTACATGTGTCCAGGAACTAGTGCAAAGGAGAAATTTGTTCAGAGCCAGATGTAAGTGCAAGGATAAGGTATGTAATGTCATAGTTGATGGTGGCAGTTCTGAGAACTTTGTTTTAGAAGAGATGGTTAGTAAGTTGAACTTGGAAAGAAAAAAGCATCCTAATCCTTATCAGATTAGTTGGATATAAGATGTGTCTAAGGTTAGGATTGAAGAACAATGCTTGGTTAATTTTCAGATTGGATCTTATCATGATGAAATATTGTGTGATATATTGCCTATGGATGCTTGTCATCCGTTGCTCGGTAGACCTTGGCAATTTGATAGAAATGTTTTGTTTGATGGTTGTGCAAACACCTATGTGGTTAGGCATGAAGGATCTAGACATAAGCTGTTACCTTTACAGGAGACAGGGGTTAAGGGATGTGGAGTTAACAAATGTTGTCCGTGTGACAAACTTCAGGAGCAGAGGAGTGATGAACCTATTCCTACAAAGCTTAGTTTGAAGGAGAAGGAGAATGATATACCTGAAGAGTTTGTTGAGATTAAGAGGCAGATGATCTTTCTAACAGAGATAGTACAACAGATAATGACATTTGTGACACAGACAGATGAGGATGATGCCGAGTTGATTGAGGTGTCCGGAGGGGATGGTGTTTACCGAGGTACTGAGGTGGTCGGTAGTGAAAGGAATGGTCAGAGTCGGTTGTTATCAGTTGCAGGCAGAAAAGATAAGAGAACTGGGAAGCAGGAAAACTTGCTGCAAGGGATAGTGGATGAAGTGAAGACAACTTGGGATGAAGGACAAGAGGAGATATGGGTTAAGAACAGATATGGCATACTTGTTCTGATTCCCTTAAGGCGTTCTTGATTTCCTTATGAGAAAATCTTCTTAACCTGGGGTGTCTGATGCAGGAGCATCCTAGGATTCTTGGCAATCCCGTGTCAACCAAAAATATGTTTGTTTTGGAAGTCAGATTAGTAATTTTGATCTTAGTTGGTGAAGTATTTGCTCGGTTTTGGAGTTTGGTTGCTCGGTTTCTGTGGTTACCGGGGTGCTCGGTCTCTAAAGAACGCTCCGTGACTGAAGGCGTCAGTTATTCCTGGCGCTCGGTGATAACTGCGTTGCTCGGTCATGCTTGGCGTGGTCGGTGCACTGGCGCTCGGTGTTCTTGTAGACCGACTTGGTTATTTGGATGAATCGGCTTGGCCGACTGATGCATTTAGTTTGGGTCGCGTTCCTCGAGTTATGGATTGACCGTTGGACGTGTGAGGACCTAGATCTGGCGTGTTGCATTCTCCTATGCGGATCTGATGACCGTTTGGGGCCATCTTGGCGAATGTAATTTATTGTAAGGCTATTTTGTAAGCCGGCTGATGTTTTGGCATTTAATAATTGTTTGTAGGAGTTAATTGTTCATCTAGCCGACTTGTGGCTGAGGATGAGTATTTATAGGATGTTGGGTAGTTGTTTAGGAGAGGAGGAAGTGGGAGTTAGTAGCTTGCGAGCTTAGGCACAGGAAGATTGCTTGGAAGTTGTGAGTACAAGTTTAGATCTTTCCTGGGACCCTACCAGTGTCCTGCCATGTTGCAGAGCTGGACTAACTGAGTGGTGAAGTTGTGGAAAAGACTTGGATCCTGCGAGATCTTGTAGACTGTTACTTGCTTTGCAATTGGCCATAACCGGGAAGGCCTTACAGCCCGGCTCATTGCATGTAATCAGTGAATTTTATGAATAAAGATTCTAGTTTCATATCAAATCTGGTGTTGTGTAATTCCGCTGTGTTGTGGTTTGGCTGCAAGGTCGGACAGTCCTTAATTGGATCCTCCATCCTTGACTGCATCAGATAGAGAAGACGATCTAGGAACTCCTCGACAAAGGATGGATTAGGCCCAGCTCTAGTCCTTTCGCGTCGTCGGTAGTGCTGGTGAAGAAGGATGAATCCCTCCGAACGTACGTGGAATACTATGCATTGAACAAAAAGACTATAAAAAATAGGTACCCCATCCTCAAGATCGATGAGTTATTGGACAAATTACTTGGCGCAGTCTATTTTTCCAACATAGATCTCTACTCCGGCTACCATTAGTCCACATGAGAGAGCAAGATGTGGAGAAGACAACCTTTCGTTGCCATTACTGACATTATGAATTCTTGGTCATGTCTTTTGGGTTGACCAATCCTCCAGCCACCTTCTAGTCATGCATGAATCACATTTTCGACAAGCAGTTGCGCAGGTTCCTGTTGGTGTTCTTTGATGACATACTCATCTACAACAAGATGCGAGAGGAACATCTGAGGCAGTTGGACGAAGTTCTGGGAAGCATGGAGTCACAATCATTGTTTGTCAAAAGGTCCAAATGTTAGTTTGGAATGACAAAGATATTGTATTTGGGACTCATCATCAATGCCCGTGGAGTTCAGGTACATAAGGAGGAAATCCAAGCCATTTTGGACTGGCCGTCTCCCAAAACTATCTTTGAGTTGGGTGGATTTTTCGGATTGTGCAGTTATTACAGATGGTTTGTGAAGGGATTTTCACAGCTTAGTGCACCACTCAAATATGACAAAGAAGGGATCCTTTCATTGGGATGAGTAGGTGCAACACACCTTCGACAAGTTGAAGGAAGTCATGAGTTCTTGTCCAGTTTTGGCACTACCAGATTTCACTCGGCCCTTCATTCTACAGTGCGATGTAGTGGGAGAAGGCTTTGGGGTGGTGTTAATGCAAGACCATCACCCCATTGCATTCGAGAGTCAGAAGGTCTCGGGAGCGGAATGGCTATACTCCATCTACGTCAAGGAGATGTTTGCTATCATGCACGCATTGACGAAGTTTCGACAGTACCTTGTCGGTGCAAAGTTTGTCATGCGGATAGACCACATCAGTTTGAGATACTATTTGAAGCAGAGGGATTTGAACGAGCGACAACAGAAGTGGGTGAGAAAAATCCAAGCATTTGATTTTGATATTGAGTATGTGAAGGGTAAAAATAATGTGGTGGCTGATGCCTAGTCAAGAAGACTTGCCATATGTTCTTTATCCCAAATTTTGGCGGATTGGAAGGCACATTTGTTGGTTGAATACTCCAAGAACACATTCGCGTGCCAACTGATGGATGGTCAAGTGCAGGATGATAGATACAAGGTGGTTGACAACATCATTTACCAGAAGGGCAGAATCTATTTGGTACCCAAGTCCAAGATGAAGGAAAGAATTCTTAAGGAGATGCATGACTCACCCTTGGTCGGACACCTTGGATACCTAAAGACCTACAAACAAATCCGGGAAAGGTTTTCTTGGAAGGGCCTTAAGAATGACATTCTGCAGTACATGCATGAATGCTCCACTTGCCAGTAGAACAAATCCGAGCACACCTTGCCCACAAGACTGCTTCAGCTGTTGCCAATCTCTGACTAGAAGTGGGATAGCATCTTGATGGATTTCAATACAGGGCTTCCCAAATTGCAAGGAAAGGATTGCATCTTCGTTGTGGTAGACCATTTAACCAAGTATTCCCATTTCTTTGCCATCTCCAGATGCCAAGCAACTCAAGTGGTTGAGTTGTTCTTCTATGAGGTTTCCACTTGCATGGACCTCCTCAAAACATAGTGAGTGACAGGGATAGCCGTTTTCTCAACACCTTTTGGATGGAGTTATTTCAGATGGTAAGAACGGAGTTGTCGCCAAGCATGAGCTACCACCCGTAGATGGATGGACAGACGAAAATTGTGAACAAGTGGTTGGAGGGTTATCTCAGGAATGATTTTTCAGCACAGTAGAAGGCATGGGTCTATTTGTTACATTTGGGTGAACATTGTTACAACACCACCCAGCACATGTCGATAGGTATGGCACCCTTCAAAGCACTGTATGGTTATGAATCTTCATCATTCATGGATCTTGTGTTGGGTGACAGTCGCGCACTGAGGGCCAAAGACTGGCTACAGGAGAGTTTGGATATCCTGAGATCTCAAGGATAACCTGCAATGGGCTCAGAACCAGCAGAAAATGTATGGCAACTGACATTGGATTGAGTGGAGCTTTGAGGTTGGTAATCTGGTATACCTCTCGGCTTCAACCATATAGACAATCCTCCCTGAAGACATGTGCTAAGGAGAAAATGAAGCCGCGCTTCTATGGACCCTAGAGAGTGGTTTGAAGGGTGGGTGAAGTTGCCTACAAGTTGGAACTGCCTGAGGGGAGTCGGATTCACAATGCTTTTCATGTGTCATGCCTCAAGAAGGCCATTGAGAAGTATGTCACAGTGTCAAAGGAACTGCCGCCCATTAACGAAGAGGGGAAACTAATTCTGGAGCTGGCTGTAATGTCCCATTCTCCGTAGTAGGCCATTCTGGCACCTGATTAGTCTATCTCCCCATCTAGATAGGCTAATGGCTTCTTTCAGAGGATGCCAGCCAGTCACAGGCTTCAGTGGGCGAATATTTACTTTTTTGGGCTCCTTTTCTAAAGTTAAATCACTTTATTTTATAAAGTGATATTATAAAGTCACTTTATGACTTAAAGTTACTTTATTTTATAAAAGTGACTTAAGTGACTTAAGTGAGCTCTTTTATCCCACATGGCTTAGTTTTCAGTGTTTTCCCTCACTTCGAGGTTATAAAAGAAAAAGGTATGCCTTGGGAAAAGCACCATGAAATATTATAAACAAAAGATAAAAGAACATTTGGTTGCTCATGTGACTGGTTTATTTCATGGACGCAAACCCTTCGGAAATTGTGAGAGGTTGGATGTAGCCCCAACACCTCATTAAGGGTGAAATCATACAGATTTCGCATTGGGATTCAATGAATAGTTAAGAGCAAATAGAGGGAAGTATAAGAGGAATTATCACTGTTGATTTCACATGTAGGGATAAGGAGATTTCTACATCAACATTCCAGAACGTATTGAGCAAGGAGAAAGATGACTTAGTGTGGGATATCAATACATATCTTTGGCTGCGTAAAGACTAGGTATTAAGCGGCAAGAACAGTCGAAGCTAGTATTGCTGCGTGAGCAGGAAAGCTGCACATCTTACGTGCCCAGTCGGTCTCCACTCTTCGCAGTAGACTGTTGTTCTTTTTTGGACTACATACTCCCCCTTAGTGGCATGTGAGTATCATAGTCGGGTCTTTTCATTTATACTGGCAGTGCTAGCTGCGTATTCGGGTGGTGTTACACTACGTTTCCATACATAGTGCTAACCTCACGTGGAGACATACACGGCACCATTGGAAGGAATACACTTTATGCAGCAGAAGGTGGTAGTTCTTAGCCTGCTACCCGTAAGTAGTTCAATGCAGTCGGGGTGTTGTGAAGTTGGGTGTCAAGGAGATTAGGGTGTGGAGTCTGTTCCGTGTAACAACAAATGGCTGTGGAGTTGGCAACCGACAAATGAGCTTGTAGGCGGCCTCCCATATTTATCAGGGTTATCTCACAACGCAGGATTCAATATGTTAAACATTGGGACATACAACGCATGAGCCAGGTCGGCCATTGTATCTTCTTTCATTTTTTGTATTGTCTGAGAAATTAATAGATTACTTTGCAGTTTTGTGGTGGGAAAAATTTAGTTTATCTATCTTGTGTCATTGCGCATGCTTTAATGAATAAACTGAATGTTATACCATATACAACTCTCAACACATACGACATCACAAGCAAACCTTATTAAAAACCAAAATAAAACCTTCATCCAGAACAGTCTAGAAATTTTATGACAAAATAAGAGACAGGATATTACAGTGGTATCAGAGCTATTGGTCTTGCCAGCCTGGTGGGCTTGTTTTCAGCTTGTAGCAATGTTGTGTAGGCATGCATAGCAGGCACACAATATAGTTTTAGACACAACAAAGCTGAACTGGGACAGCCAAAGCCTTCAGTACAAGTTGATACAGAGGACAGTCATACCGAGGCAGACGAGGAGATTGTGTTTGAACAAGGCACTCGGGGTACAGGCATGGCTGACGAAGCAGATAGAGAGACCAGGGCGACATTGAGGGCCATTCGTGAGGGACAGGATCACATTGCTGATGTGTTACATCAACTTACAGGGGTTATCTAGCGGTTGACGGTGGCACCCAGGAGATCACAAAGCCATCACAGTGGTGGAGGCAGTATAGCAGGGTCACCTAGAGTAGCTAGAGCACCCACTCGTACTTCAGATAGGCCCCTTATGCCTACCTTCATAGAAAATAATGTAGACGAAGAGATAGCACAACTCGAGGCAGCAACTGCATTTCCTAATAATGTGTTGGCCATGCACGATGAATGGGATGTGCTACTTGACAGGGTCAAAGCTGATTTGACCTTTGTTCAATATATGGCTCAGAAGAGAGTTTGGCAGGGCTCAGCAGGATAGGAGACCCAGGGGTCAGAACAGGGATTTAAAACGCGCAATGAATAAATTGGCCCTTCCTACATTTGATGGCAATGGTAAGACATCCGTGAGAGCTTGGATTCACTAGTTAGACACCTTCTTGACCCTTAAACCCATGTCAGAGAAGGAAGTTATTAAGTTTGCGACAATGCATTTAGAGGGAGTAGCATATGACTGGTGGCATCATGGCCTTGTCACCCAAGATCATGGGCTGATTACTGGCTACAGGAGAGTTTGGATATCCTGAGATCTCAAGGATAACCTGCAATGGGCTCATAACTAACAGAAAATGTATGGCGGCTGACATTGGATTGAGCGGAGCTTTGAGGTTGGCAATTTGGTATACCTTCCGGCTTCAGCCGTATAGACAATCCTCCTTGAAGACGTGCTAAGGAGAAATTGAAGCTGCGCTTCTATGGACCCTACAGAGTGGTTTGGAGGGTAAGTGAAGTTGCCTACGAGTTCGAACTGCTTGAGGGGAGTCGGATTCACAATGTTTTTCATGTGTCATGCCTCAAGAAGGCTGTTGGGAAGTGTGTCACAATGTCAAAAGAACTGCCGCCCATTAACTAAGAGGGGAAACTAATTCTGGAGCTGGTTGAGGTCATCAACGTCAGAGAGAAGAGGCTAAGGACACAATCAAGGAATTCCTTGTGCGAGGAAGGATCTACCGATCGAGGATGCCACCTCGGAAGGCGAGCAGATTTTGGAATATCTAAGCCTGCAATTCTTTGAGAGCAAGCAATTCTCAGTGTTAAATTTTAGTAATTAGATCTAAAGAAAAAATCAGAACAGTAAATGAAATAAATCAAATAACAAAACACAAGAGACTCACACAATTACCCTGGGAAACCTTCTGATAAGAAGGAAAAACCCAACATCAATAGGTTATCTGTTATTGCCCTTTAAGATCAGATTACACAATTCAATGTTGAAGATTTGCTGAGGATTGTAGATCAATGAAGCAAATCAACATATCGCCATTTAATGAAACGTTGCCAATGAAGATAACCTCTAATTCATCCTCAGATTGCAGCCCTGATAAAGAATGATAATCTCAGTGTCTAGATTGCAGCCTTGTTGTGTGCACAAAACAGTATCTCAGTCCAGAATTTGCTGCCACTATGAATTTGCTATTATTAAGAAGTCGCAGCCTCATGCCACCATGAATTCGTTGTGAAAAGGAATCTCAGTCACCAAGGATTCGTTGTGTATATATGTCACATTAATGATCTTGAGAAGTTCGCCTATATCTCTGATGAGATCGCATGTAAACAACAATGTGTATGAATGTATACTTAGATGCCTCAAGACACCCTTTTTATATGATCGAGTGATACTTTATGTAGGCCGACCCACCTTGGAATACATTGTTTTGGTGCCAATATAGAAAGGTGAGGAAAAGGGCCCGAGAATTTAAGTGTAAATCGCAAGGCACATAATTGTATTGATAAATACAATTTGCGATATATATTTAAATTAAATTAAAGATATAATTTAAATATTTTAGAATTTGAAATAGCTATAAAATTAACAGTCCCTCTTAGCTATGAGGGATCTAGCTATTACCTTACCTTTCATGATGCATACTTGCAGAGGATGGACCCATTGTAGATTGCCCGCAGAGTGTGGGAGAGGACAAGCCTCAAAAATCACGTTGCATTGCTTGCAAAGGGTGATTGCCACCGTACATTGCCCGCAGAGGGCGGACTTCAATACAACACCACCTTACATTGCCTACAAAGGGTGGTGAGGAACTTTGCCACCTTACATTGCTCACAAAGGGTGGACTTAAAAAAATATTACAACACCATCTTGCATTTCCTGCAGAGGATGGTAAAAAGTTTGAACAATTACACCTTGCATTGCTTGCATAGGGTGGTACACATATCCCTTTTAAAGATCCAAAATACAAATACAACATCCTCCTTGCATTTCCCGCAAAGGGTGGTTACAAACATCTTCACTTAAGGAAGATTAAAACAACAAGATGCAATTTCCATCTTGCATTGCTCGCAAGAGTGGTACAAATGAGATACATACACAAGATACATTAATGGAGCTAAGACTCCCTCTCAGTGATAGCAAGTATCTTTACAAGCCCAAGCCTTTCCCGAAAGTACTCAAACTTCACCCTGTTAAGTGGCTTGGTGAGGTGTCTGCCACTTGCTCTTCGGTGTTGATGTACTTTTGAATGGTACCTCTCTGTACCATATCTCGAATAAAGTGATAGTGAGTTTCCACATGTTTAGATTTGTCATGAAACACAGGATTGACAGACATCTTTATATAACTCTGATTACCACAATGAATCACAGTAGAATCCAGTGGTTGACCAAACAACTCAGCAAGAAGCTTCCGAAGCCACACTGCTTCTCTAGATGCACCACTAGCTGCAATATACTTTGCTTGAGCTATACTCAAAGTAGCTGCAATATACTTCGCTTGAGCTGTACTCAAAGCAACTGAGAACTGCTTCCTGCTAGCCTAGGAGATCATGGATGATCCCAAACTAAAACATAAGCCTGAAGTGCTTCTCTTTCCAGTGACATCTCTTGCCCAATCTGAATCACAAAATCCTTCCAAGGAAATTATGGTGGAAGAATACTTCAGCCCATAGTCAACTGTGCCTCGAAGATATCTCAGAATTTGTTTAGCTGCAACAAGATAAACAACCTTTGGTGTGTTCATAAAGTGGCTGAGAGCACTGACATCATAGCATATATCCGGTCTAGTGTTGACTAGATACATCAAGGACCCAATTAGTTCCCTATATTCTGTAGCATCTGCAAAGTCAGAATTTTCCGCACATGCACTCAACTTTTTCAAATTAGTCTCCATAGGTGTAGACATAGATTTACAATCCAACATTTTAAATCTTTTCAATATATCAACAGTATATTTTCCTTCACTTAGCATAATTTTGTTAGTACCTTTTCAAACTTCTAATCCAAGAAAATAATGCATGAGTCCTAGATCTTTCATTTCAAACTCAGAAGCTAGCTCCTTTTTACATCTACTAATAAGATCTTTCTCAGTTAGAAATAAATCATCAACATATAATACCAAAATCAACATCTCATCACTAAGAACTTTAAAGTAAACGTTAGGATCAACATGTTTTTTACAAAATCCTAATCCTACCAAATACTTATCAATTCTTTCATACCATGCATGAGGAACTTGTTTCAAACCATAAAGAGCTTTCTTCAATTTGCACACGTGTTTCCTTGTTGCGTATCTCATAACCTTCGAGTTGCTCAATGTAGACTTCTTCCTCAATGACACCATTGAGAAAGGCAGTCTTGACGTCCATTTGATGCAACTTCCAGCCTTTAGCTGCAGCAATTGCTATTATAGATCTAATAGAAGTATATCTAGCTATAGGAGCAAACGTTTCTTCATAATCTATTCTTTCCTTTTGAGAAAAACCACGAGCAACAAATCTAGCTTTAAATTTTTCTATACTACCATCAATAGAATGTTTAACTTTAAATAACCATTTGGAGGATACAACAGACTTACCTTTAGGACGGGGCACAATCTCCCATATGTCGTTCTTGATGATGGACTCATACTCTTCATCCATGACATTCTTCCATTCATGCTGTCCCATTGCATCCTTTGCATTGGTTGGCTCAATGTCGGTAAGGTTGCACATCAAAGCCACATAGTTGGAGAATGCATGAGGTATCCTACTCTCTCGAAAAGTACCCGGAGGAGCAGCAAACTATTCAGCTTCTTGAATGGTTTTCTTCATCCAAAGTGGCCTCTTCTTACCCCTAGAAGTGTTGCTAGGACCTTCTGTAGATCCTAAAGTTTCATCATGACTAGGTGGTTTGGGCATATCTATATTCTCTCTGAAACTCAACATTGTTATCAATATTCATCTCATAGTTTTCATTAGTAACATTTTCATCTTCAATTAATGATCTTTTAGACTTAAAGCAATATTTTCTTCAAAAGTAACATCTCTACTTACCTCAACATTCTTTTGTCCTGGAATATAGATTCTAAATACTTTGAAATTTTCACTGTAACCAATAAGTATACCTTTCTTACTAGATGCCTCTAATTTGGTTCTTTTCTCCTTAGGAACGTGAATGTAAACGAGACTTCCAAAGATCCTTAGATGACTGATGTTGGGCTTTACTCCAGTGAATGCTTCTTCCGGAGTCATGTCTTTCAGAATGCTATGAGGACACCTATTTTGGATGTAGACAACAGTCCTGACAGCTTCGACCCAAAGGAACAACTTTAGATCTTGATCATGAAGCATGGCTTTGATTGACTCAATGATGGTCCCGTTCTTCCGTTCAGCAGTACCATTTTGCTGTGGATTGTAGGGAACACAAAATTCCATCTTGATCCCTGCGTCTACACAATTGTCATGAAAAATACCAGAGGTGTACTCACCTCCATTGTCAGATCTAAGGATCTTAATACGTTTATTAGAAAGATTTTCAACTAAAGATTTAAATTCTTTAAACCTAGTTAAGACTTCATCAAATTTTTTAGACCTTAAGAAATAAATCCAATTCTTCCTAGAGAAATCATCTATAAATGTAACATAGTATAAGCAACCACCAAATGAAGCAATAGACATAGGACCACATAAATCAGAATGTACAAGTGCAAGTTTTTCCTTAGATCTAGATTCACTTTTCTGAAAAGAACTTTTAATGTTCTTACCTATAGCACATCCCTTGCATACATCATCATGAACATGGCTAAGTTGAAGCATACCTTTTACCATCTTTTCAAGAGTAGGGAGAGCACAGTAATGCAGATGACCAAGTCTCCGATGACACAAATCACTAGACTCAACTGCAGAACTGATAAAAACCTGGAAAGGACAAGCTAAAAACTTGTAGAGGCTTTCAAACCTTCTACCAATAACTCTTGCAGATTTTATCTTAGACTTCTTAGGCCAAGCTAACACTTCACCCTCTGAAAATGCAATTTGATAACCCTTATCTTCTAAAGCAGAAATGGAAATCAAATTCCTTTTAATACCAGGAACAAATACTATATCAGTCAATTGTAATGAAATACTAGAATCCAAGTTAAGGGTAGAGTTACCGAGACCTCTCACGAAATATTGAGCATCATCACCTATAACCACATGAAGGCTAGACTCCTCAATCAAATCTATAAGCTGGTTCCTATATCCTGTTATATGCCTGGAAGCACCACTATCAATCAACCAAGTGTCACTATTAGTAGGAACATTACTAGATAAAGCATAAATGGAAAGAAAGTCTTCCTTGTTTTCTTTATCACCAACTTCATTGAAGTTGGCTTCTTGGTGACTTAGATGAGCCTTGCATTCTTTGGCATAGTGGCCAAACTTGTGGCATTTGAAACATCGGATGTGAGATAGATCCCTACGCTTCTTCCTTGGATCATTGTTTCTTTGAGCCCTGAAATTGTCATACCTTCTGAAGTTCTCTTTCTTCCAATTTCCACCTTTCTTAAAGGATTGAGCTGCAAGAACTTGGTTATCTAAAGAATTTTTAAAACCTCTAGCATCTAAACGAGATTCTTCTTGAAAACAATCAGTTCTAAGATGATCAAAAGAAGGAAAATCATCTCTACCACTCAAACCTTGAATGAAGGGTTCCCAAGATGAAGGTAGACCGTTTAGAGCAAGCATGACCAGATCTTTGTCTTGCACTTCTCCTTCCATAGTCTGAATCTGATCTCTCAATTGAGCAATTCTCATGACGAAAGCCATCACTGTTTCTCCCTTGTCCATCTTGATTTGAAGAAGTTGTCTTCTTAAGGTGAGAGGCTTGCTTAGATTGTTGATCTCATACATTCCCTCAAGCTGGTTGAACATGTCATGAGCTGTAGATAACTTGGAGATGACTGTAACAAGGTGATCTTTGACCGAATCAATCAAGATCTTCTTTGCCTTTAACAACTTCTTCTTGTGTTGAACCAGCTCATTCGCATCAGAGGGTTCTTCCGGTTCAGTCCCTTGCACAAATTGAAGTACATCATTTTCTTTTAATACCAATAGTACACGAACCTTCCAAGAGGAGAAGTTAGTGGCACCCTCTAACCTGTCCTCTACTTTCACACCTGTCACCATGATGGAAACAATAACAAGAACACAAAATTTTGACAGAAAATTGTTAGATCTGATTACTTTAATACAACCTGGTTCTGATACCATATTAAATTTTAGTAATTAGATCTAAAGCAAAAATCAGAACAGTAAATGAAATAAATCAAATAACAAAAACACAAGAGACTCACACAATTACCCTGGGAAACCTTCTAATAAGAAGGAAAAACCCAGCATCGATAGGTATCTGTTATTCCCCTTTAAGATCAGATTACACAATTCAATGTTGAAGATTTGCTGAGGATCGTAGATCAATGAAGCAAATCAACGTATCGCCATTTAATGAAACATTGCCAATGAAGATAACCTCTAATTCATCCTTAGATTGCAGACCTGATTCAGAATGATAATCTCAGTGTCTAGATTGCAGCCCTGCTGTGTGCACAAAACAGTATCTCAGTCCAGAATTTGCTGCCACTATGAATTCGCTATTAATAAGAAGTCACAGCCTCAAGACGCAGCTTCATGCCACCATGCATTCTCTGTGAGAAGGAATCTCAGTCACCAAGGATTCGCTGTGTATATATGTCGCATTAATGATCTTTAGAAGAAGTTCGCCTATATCTCTGATGAGATCGCATGTAAACAACAGTGTGTATGAATGTATACTTAGATGCCTCAAGACACCCTTTTTATATGATAATCGAGTGATACTTTATGTAGGCCGACCCACCTTGAAATTCATTGTTTTGGCGCCAATATAGAAAGGTGAGGAAAAGGGCCCAAGAATTTAAGTTTAAATTGCAAGGCACATAATTGTGTTGATAAATACAATTTGCGATATATATTTAAGTTAAATTAAAGATATAATTTAATTATTTTAGAATCCGAAATAGCTATAAAATTAACACTCGGGTCGGGAGGACTGTAATATCCCGGATATGATGAATTAGTTTAATTTAATAATTTTGTATATAGGGCCTCAAAATTAAAGTTTAATCTCTCGGCCCATTTTTATTTTATCGTAGGTAGTGTGTTGGCCGTGTCGGCACTTTTTGTAATCCTTCGAGAAGTTTCCTTGAAGCCATATATAAGGCCGGTTAGTAGGTTGTTATAGGTATGTGAATTTTGATATTTATTTGCTATTGTGAATTCCATTTGGAGTTATGTTGTATGCCATTTTGGAGGTGAAAGACCCTCCCTATTTGGTACCCGCAGTTTCGGTGGGAGTAATTCCTCACCCTATTCTGCTTGCTCTCATCCGAAATTATTGTAATCTGAAGTGCTATCATTATTAATACATTTGTCTCTTACTTGTGCGAATCATCTTTGGTCAGTTCTGTGGTATTTATCTTTTTTCCTTTGGGCATTAACAATATTGGCGTATCAAGTTATTTGTGTGGGATCAATCAATTATCTGTGGGAACTGAACAAAATTGAGAAGCTGAGGGAGAAGCCTGTCATACAGACATCATTGTCCCTGATAGCAGTTGTACGAACACAATAACTGTGCGTGGGCCCCTTTCCACTATCGTACGACACTAAGTCATCTTCCACCATATGACGCTGAGGAATATATGCGTATGGTTGGTAAGTTAAGTTCGTACGGACACCACCACAAATGTAGCCAAGGAACGTACTACTCATACCGTACATAGAGAGTGGGTGTGTGATTGGAACTACTGTATGGGCCAGATTTGTTGTACAGACTAAGCCAGTGACATTGGGCAGACATAACATATTCACTGTGCGGGCCCCATATCAACCGTATGGGTAGTGGATCTACTGTACGGAAATAACAAGCCCCGTATGGCTACCACTGCCACTTGTGGGAGCATTCCATACGCTACCGTACACCAAAGATTGGTTGTCGAGGGAGAGCTAGATGGATTAGCATGCAGCTGTGAACAGTTGGGACATTACATAAATAACTCCTTTTCCACACAATTAATGAAAAGATATAACATTCAGCGCTCCTTTGAACTTTGAAATGAATCCACTTGATTAGCTCAGCAGGTTTTTGTTGACAAAATTGATAGCCAAAATGGTTTTCATTTGGTTGAAGAATGAACCAAGTTCAATCTCTCCAATAAGCTAGAGTTTAATAAAATTCATAAAATGAGCTGTCTCAATTTCTTTTTTAACACAACTTTTCCTTCCCTACAAAAGACTCTTGAAATTTTCTTTTAAATTTAACTCCAATTTTGGACCAAAAATACTCCCTTTTTAGTTAACTATAATTAATTAAATATAAGTTGCCGGTAAAATGAGTGACTTTAGAGAACTTAATTGATTATTATCCCCTTACACATCCCAATCAGCCTATGTAAATCAAAATAGGCAGAGGGTCTCTAGCAGTCGATCACACTTGCAGAGGGGACATTGCAGAGGACACACCCACTTGAATCTGTGCTGCAGATTATCCAGAACAAACCTTTAGTGAATCTGTATGATTTTTAATTTTTTAAAACTTTTCAATTTTGTTTTTGTTTTTTGGTCCTCATGTTTGAATGGTCATCGCAGACTGTTGCAGAAGGCGACAAATATGAGAGGCCAATAGAATGCTGATTAGATTGACTATTACAGAAAATAACAAGCATGGGTGGACCAGAGAATTGCACCAAAAAATGTGTGGATAGAGAAGTGGTTAGAAACTCTAGGGGGAAAACCATGGGCAGAGTGTGCGGAAAGTGCAGAAACCGTATGGCGTGCAGAACAAAGGATAGAAAACTCTGAAATTTGTGCTAGAAAATCCTAGTTTTGAGCAGAAACAGAGTCAGCAGGCGAAAATAGGTGGTGGCAGTAGGGTAGGCAGGGTACAATATTAGGGTTGTAATCAGACACTGTATAGTCCAGAGATAAAAAACTGTAGTTAACTGAGCTGCTTGAAATCAGAAATCCTAGCTGCCAGAAATTAGAAACCTTAGTTGCAAAAAATTGTTTAGAAACCCTATATGCATGTAATGTGGTTATCTGAACTTAATTGTTGTTTATAGGCTAAAATATGTCTATATCTATATTTTCTTGTATGGTTGTACCTAAAACTTGCCAACCCCATTTTTTCCCCCTTACTGGTTTATCTGAATGTTTGAGCTCAAAACAGAACCCATAACCTAGATTGTCTCTATACATGCCATATTGTTTAATGACTGTGAATCAGATCTCTATAGGGGAACAACTTGATGATAAACTTTTTCCACTCTTTATTACTGTGAATGCCGAAAAGGACAAAATCTTTAGTTCTAGAATTATGATGTGTCTCTATGTGTTGTATATTCTTGTGAAAATATAATCTCAGAATTTAAAAAACCTAGGTGTAGAATAATCTGAGATTCATAGAACACTTGAAAGTTTGAAACAATAAAACATTTGCAGTTAAAGATGTACATTGGAAATGCAATTTGTGATTACAAATGCAAGCACTAAATAATAATATCAATGTAATGGCATAACATGGATCCCTGTGTGTATCGTATGCTTCCCATTGTCACATTTGATTCCTTTTTCTGGAATCTGAATATTTGTAAAAGTTTCAATGACAGCTGATACCATTATTCCATGATTTTTAATGTTTAATTTTTAAATGTTTTTTCCAACATAAGCTATATGAATATATATTCATAAACTTGGCACGAGAGATTTTATTTTGTGTTTTGCCATGGTAAGCTGTGCATATTCAAATAGGAATACTCCAGGGTAGAAATAATTATGCATTTCTTTTCGTAGATTGAATAACTATACAAAAACTATCAAATAGGGACATCATATTCAAATAGCATACTCTATGGTAGAATTAGTTGTGCAGCTCCTTTTGTATCTTTAAATAATTTTACCAAAACTATTTATATTAATGGCATACATTAGCTAGTTAGCTTATGGATAATCGGATCACATTGTCTTTGTGTTCTCCATCTCTCATTGCATAATATACAGATTATTTCCTTACATGAAATGTGTATTTGAAATGCTGACTTTTGAATCATGTTCTTCCAGGCATCTTGATAACCTTCTTCTAAGGGATGATGGGCGCCTTTTTCATGTTGATTTTGGATACATTCTTGGACGTGATCCCAAACATTTTCCACCACCCATGAAGCTGTGCAAGGAAATGGTCGAAGCAATGGGTGGAGCAGAAAGGTGTTAATTTTTCTTTCTTTCAAAACCAGAGCTGTCAAGTAATATTTTTCTAAACAGTGAAAGGGAATGAAGGACTCCAATGGGAATGATAGAATTATTATGCTGCAGTTTTGATTAAATACAAGCTTCTGAGAGAAATTGCAAATAAACAGTGTTGGGACATTTACATAGGCACAAAAAAAATGTATGGGTTGCAACCATTTGACGTCTCTAGAAAAACATGTTCCTCAGTTTGTTTGCAGTTCTTTTTGAGGAAAAGGGAAGGGTTGTTTTCTCATAAAATGAGTTTGGTGATTAATATGCATTCAAAAAGAGAAAGCAGTGAAGGGAAAGTGAATTCCAAAGAGACAAATGTATCCCAATCTTCCCACTCTATATGATATGATCCCGTTGGCTCATCTTTTGCCATTACCACATCAAAAATATCCTTGGTTTGGAATGCACCGATTCTCAAATGTACTCTGCGGATGTAATCTCCCCTTTCTGAAATCAGAATTAATAATAATATTAAAGTACAAAAATAAATAAATAAAATTTAATGTTCCCTTTCTAAAAGAAGATTGAATAAATAATAATAAATAGATAAACAATTATAATAAAATTAAAAAATATATAAATAAATAAATAAATATACAATGGCCATCAGTTAATAAACAGTATGATCAATTAGCACACAGCAACTTAGAGGAATGATAGGTAATAATAAGGATCATTTGTCACTGAATATCCCTGTTAAGAGACCAAGGATGCGCCTACAGAAATCAAAACCATTTTCGGATTATGTGGGCAAAGGAAATATGAAAGAATTTCAGTAGTTATATATACTTAAGATTCCTTTTACTATAGTAGGTATACTGCTACTGGATATAAATAGCATAAAATAGTTGGAAAAGAAGAGACTTCTAATTTCATACTACATCTGAGAGCATTTGATGGCACCATAACATGGCTTTCTCATAGCACATATCTTGTTCCCACCATGTTAGGAGGAATCGTATTTCAGGAACCTTATTACTAAGCAGTATTCCCTTAACAACTGACTTATGACAAGAAGGAGCAGCGATCAGGTTTCTTGGAGCGGTAATTAATGCATACAAGGAAACAATGAGAGAAGAGAAATGATAAGGATGAAAAAGAATCATAAGCCGACTGCAAACAAATACAGCAGATTGAAGCTAAAGCCAAGCTGACTTCATAACATGGATAACTAACTTGATAGTGTCGGACTTGCTAATTAATGAAGAAGCAAATCAGTATAATGTAATGTAGGGTATATTTGTTAGACAAGGCAGTGCTGGCAATATTCATTAGTTAAATTAGTGTTTAAATAAAGCAAGAGCCGGCTTACATAAATACAATGTGATTTAAGGAAGATGACAAAATGTTAACAAAAGAGGTGTCCCTTCACAAGAGACAGCAATATCACAGGTTGAAGATAATACAATGTGATTTAAGGAAGATGACAAAATGTTAACAAAAGAGGTGTCCCTTCACAAGAGACGGCAATATCACAGGTTGTCTATCTTCAAAGGAATGAAGGGCTATAAATGAAGAAGGCTGCAAAGCAAGAAAGAGGCTTAGACCAGTGATAAAGAAGAGTTGTTGCAAGAGATTTTAAAACAATGAAGCAGTGCTAAAGACTCCTGAGAGACAAGAAATTGTTCACAGGAAACAATAATACACAGGAAACAATAATACAAACAATCTATGTTAATAAAATGATCAATAAAGGAAGAAGAATTACCATTAAACAGCATGATAACCAAAACAATAATTAATGATTACATAAGGTATGATTTTCCAAAAGGTGTGATTCAAACTAATAATCAAGTAGAGTGATTAAAGTTTATATGGTGCAATTTATTACGAGGCAGCGATTCATTGAAAGCATATCAAGAAATCATAAAAGGATGCTATCTGTTTTAAGTCTCCAAAGGTATTGGTTAAGAATTAACAAAAGACATGTAATTAACAATGGACAGCTCCTTTGAGCAAGGTCAATTCCCTTGGAATGAGTACCCAGCCGTATGAAAGGGTATATGAAGAATATAAGAAGAGATAAGTGAAAGTATTTTTAAGGGAGGAAAGGAATAAAAAAAGTAGTTGCAGCCAGATCTGCATATAAGGATTCAGAGAAGGATTATTAGAAGAAAATCAAATGACAAAGAAAGCAATAATACTTAGTGTGAATTATATATATATTGATTGCAGGTCTGAACCAAAGTGAAAGGTCTCAGTATGTTGATTTGGAATTAGCTTCTGAGGAAAAACAGGAGAAGTCTATAACTGTGTTCTTATATAAATTGTGGTGAAACCTTAACTTGGGGACATTACATTATTTGAGTATATTGATATTTGACATGACAGTGCAAAGGAGAGTTACTGCAGTAAATCAAGATAAGTTCTATCTTCTGAATTGTTATTAGAATTTTTAGTTGAATGTTATATTGAAATATTTTCAGATTCTATAAAATTATATTTATAAATATATTGCAGTTCTCATCTCAACTTGGAATTACTGTTTCAGGGCTAAATTAAAGTAGATCATAAATGGGGACATTACAGTGAACATGGTACACCATTAGTAAACATTGTGAATTCGCTAATTCTGAACAACAATAGGTTCCTCAACAATCAAGAAAATGACACATATCTCTCTTGTTTTGTTCATGTTAATAACTGGTTGAAGAGAGTGAGAAGATCAAAACTAAAATTGATACATGTTGCAAATTTTACTATTAAACTTACAACTTTCGTCACTGAGAGCTTTCCTATCGAAGCTCCCTGTGGTACTAGAAAGAAAGAAACAATAACAAGGGACACAATGTGCATCTTTACAGAAGATTTATTAGTTGATTAAATGAGAAAAGGGAGTAATTGGTGCTAGTCACTGATATGGATCTTTATTAATATCTAGGGGGACAACAGTCTAAATTGTTAGAACCCAGATGTTAATGTTGAAGCAAAACATTGAACAAAAGTTACAAAAATAAAATAACATTCAAATGATTGATGGGAAAAACTTAGAACTGTAACAGAAATATGGTAAATATGAATTTATGTACATGGCATCCTATCAGAAGATGAATGGCTTATCTATCTTCTTTATCTTTTTGTCTTTCTCTTGATACATACTGCCTTCATGTGTATGCGTATTCATACAATTTAGCAGAAGTGAAATAACCATTATGAAAGATTAAATAGTTGCTTTTACATGGGTGACTCTTAACCTTTGTTGTCTATGGCCCAGCCACACCAAAATGTAGGTCCACCCAACTAAGGATGGGATTATAGTTCCTATTGATACTTGGTGGTAATGCATATGGAGAATTAGGTTCCACAGTTTGGAATGCAGGTAGCTGGGACCATTGTGAATCCTCTGATGTATCCTGCATAAGATTTGATGCAATCCTGAGATAGCACTTTGTGTTCAAACTTCTTAGATCTTCCTGCACCACTAGAGTTAGTAGCACTGTATATGTTGTAGCATGGGGTAGAGCTTGGCTTGTTGGAATGTTGCTCTTTGTGGTACCATGGATCATAGGAGGTTATTTAGCCTTGCTGCAGACCATAGAAGATATTTGGGTATTACTACAATCCATGAGATTGGGCTTGAAGGTAAGCTGATGATAGAATTTGAGCTGCCACTTAGATCAATAGCTTGTCCTAATAATATGACCTGACTTAAATTTACAATTTTCTTGTTCAGCTACAATACACAGAATTTCTCTACAGTCATTATCTTCTGTTGAAACTTGGAAAGAACTAAGACTTTAGAAGTTATTTTCAAGGTGTTGCAGTTTGTGGAGGTTTTTGGAATAATATGTGTAGGTTTTTGAATTACAAACAGCTATTCTCGGAAACTCCACATAGAACTACATTTTTTTAGAACTCAGTGAAGATTTGAACAGGTCCCACATCGCATACTATATGTCTACTACGGAAACTTATAGTTTGACATGTGTGGATACCACTCTGGCTATCACTCTGGAATCTGTGGGTATACATGCTAACTTTTGCTTCACCTGAGGACATGCTGCTGCACTCTTCAGCTTCTACAGGAATACTGCTCCAACTTCTGTGGGGATACCACTTCTCTTGTGGGGATGCCACTTGCTTGCACACTGGTGCTAAGATCTCGCTTTTGGGGCTTCAACTTGGGTCTGCATCATGAGAACCCTATGGCTTGCCATTTGACCACGATCCCTTTCGCACATAACTAAATCGTTATTCAACCATTGTTGGCGATATAGTCGAAGAGCAAACAGCCATTGCTGACAATGAATTTAAAGAGTTTTTGACCATTGCCCAAAATCTTGGAAAGGACTGCCACATACAATGAAGTGTAGGGGCAATGATGATTTTAGACATTTCGACGTATATAATCTGCAACACTATGGAATAGAGATATTTCTCCAGGAACGTTATGGAGGCCAAGGGTTTCTAATTTAATCTTCTTTGAGATATTCTAAACCAGCATTTTCTCTAACTTTTTCATTGCCTAGCCTTTCATATAGTGTATTTTTATGGCAATATGTGTTATGCATGTATATTTAAATATTTATATTATTAAATTACTTGAATATTTGATTTTTTATTCATAAATACTGGCATATTTTTATATCTTTGATGCAAATAATATTCTTATTACTTTTTTCTGTATTTTGATGTTCTCCGGAGCCACTCTATTATAGCTTTTAAAAACTTAGCATGCCTCTTTGTGTCTGCATTTCCTGGCAACCGTAAGCCATACCTTTTTTCTGATAAGTGAAACTTATATTACAATTATGAAGAGATGGGAATGTATACGGCAGGATAAACCAGCGCAACATTGCTAAAACTACAGATCTTTGGCATGCTTAGACTTAGTTTGAAAAAGAAAACATATTTCCTAACTGACAATACAAGAAAGACAGATGACAGACTATCAGGAGGAATATGTAGCATTTTTCATGACAGAACTACAGATCCAATGTCATTCATTGTGATGGATAACAAAAAGAAAAGTAAAAAAACTGAGAGGTTTTCTTATCCTTGTTACGAGCTGCTGCTTCAGGCTTTGTCTCATCAGGCTAGAGTTTAAAGATACATCCAACCCAAACTCAAGGAAGCTAAAGTCTTCCTACATTTGCTTAATGAAGAATTAACAGTAGTCCCTGCCCTTCTAAGTCCTGTTGGAATAATTCAAATGATTTGCTTCTGTTGAGATTTCAACAGTGCATTATGATACCTCGGTTGAAAAGTAACATCAACACTGTAAGTATGCAAGACATAGGTAGTATAAGTTTTATTTAATTTCAGAAACAACTATACTGCTCTCACCCTGACACTCCAGGACTCTGCCAAAATGCATTGTGGTCGGAGAAGCAACAAGAGGAGTGACCTGCATTCTTTCCATTTCCATCTTTCACTTAAGCTTTCTAGTCACTTATTGTGCTTATGGGTCTACCTGACTGGTCCCATTGATGCAAATCTATTGCTTCCTATCCAAACTCAAGCCGCATAGTGGCAATGCGACCACAATTTGGTTGTGTAGAATGCATTCCCAGGATTATGCAAATAATGCCATCTCTACAACAGTTTTTGCTATCACAAGTTATTCATAGAAACAGCACTGTTGCCTCATGTACAACTCTGAGGCAATATAGATATTTATAATTTTTAATCGGGTTGCCCATTACATAAAATGGATTCCTGATCTCAACTCTCACCGCCAGCCAGAAACCCACTGCGATCACTGCTACTTCACCTCTCCTAATGGCTGTTAGGATGCTTTTATGAGATGCATCTGCTGGCATGGTTGATAAACATAACTGGGAATGCATGCAGGATGGAGTGTAAGGAAAAAAAATTGCTGGCCATGTAAAATTTTGCAGCTGTATCTGCAAGTATATAGATCTAGCTGGAAGAAAAAAAATAAAAATTGCAGAAAAATACAGAGGAAAACCAGAGCTGATGAAAATGATAATTCTATTAACAATTGTCAACAATCTGCAAAGATTGCATGATTTATACTAAGGATGAACTCCCGTAAGGGCTGAAATCACAATTGGACGAAGTTTCAAGGAAGAACAACTGCATAACCAGAACTTGCGGTGATTAACTGCCATTTGCATGATAGATTTCTGTTTGCTTTAGTTAGCTTCACATTTCACTTCAAGGTAATAATATTGATTACCTTGAATCATAAAGAAAGAAAGAATGCTGTTATTCATGGAGAAACTGACCCCACTTAAGTCTAACTAAGGAGAAAAAAAAGAGGAAAGAAAATAGCAAAGAGGGAAAACCCGGTGGGAACAAACCCCCTCTGAAAATTACACGAAAATAAAAAACCATGTGGGAATAAAAACCTCCTAAAAAATGAGAGATGCAACTATATGAAGTGCAGAAGAACATCCTCTGGGACACAAGAAAAATGTGGACAACTGTTGAATGATAACTGTCGTAGTACTGGATGAAGAACCCCCTCTAAAGCAAAGATGATGATTTGGATCAATCTGTATGAGTGCCCCCAACAACACTACTTGAACAATGAGTAGATGGCAAACAAAGGCAAAACATATGTTATTCGAAGATACAAAAGACAACAATGTGCATGAGTGCCCCCAACGACACTACTTGAACAAAGAACAAATGGAAAACAAAGGCAAAACATCTATCTATCAAAGATGTAGATGACGCATGAATCTGTACGAGTGACCCCAATGACACTACTCAACCATGCAAAAACAAATTGCTAGTCGAAAATATAGGTGCCAGTAGTCTAAATAACCAATCAATTGTGGAACCAAGGAAACATTAGCACGAATAGTAAAAAACCCCCATAATGCTGACAAAGGAGAGACATAATAGGTCCACTGAAATTGTATGTCACTAAGAAGAAGATGAAGGCTAAACCCATGCAAAAAGAGCATGACCTTTGCATGTCTTTGAAGAAGAGTGAGGACTTGAAATGTGATGCTGCTGCATGGCTGCCTCTAAAGCCTCTAGTTTCATCCAACACCTGTTGACTGCATGTCCCACCTTGCCATAAAAACTACAAGGCTCACCTGGCTTATTCTTCTTTGTCTTGGATTGCTTAGTGGATTGTGAATTGTTCTACTCACTTGTATGCACAACAAGTGTATAAGCTTTGAATTTTTTTAAAGTACCCATCTTTATGAGCTTATCCTGCTCATGTATCAAGCACTCAATAATAGAGTCAAGAGTGGGCATCTTCCAACTTGCTCCTGTTGTAAGCCTGATTGTGTGAAAAACGGAGACAAATACAACATATTTTGGACCCAATTCTGACAAAATAGCAAGAATTAATTATTTTCTTGCATGGATTTGTCAATTCTGCATTCTTTCAACTGAAGTAATAAGGCCTTGAACTTCGTGAAGTCTTGACTCTTGAATATTTTCAAAACTACCTGGATTCAATGAGTTGATCTCATTTTCCAAGATGTGACCTTGCATCTCATCTTGCTTCCCAGAAAGAGTCTCCAACATAGTCCAAACTTGGTTTGGAGTTGTGCATGTTTTGACATCAAACAACAATTTTGGAGACATGGATAAGCATAGAAGACTGAAAGCCTCATCCATGCAGTTGAAATATTTGAATTTTTCAACTGCAGAATTTGGTTCAACCTCAGTTGCCATTACTATCTGATACACGCCTCTACTTCTAGGCTGAAGCAGAATCTTTGACTTATGTTCAAAATAGTTAAATGGCATCAGATTTGCAGAGGCTGGGAATTCCGTTCTTTAGACGTTCTAAATTTCTTCAGTACCTGCAAAAGAAATTTTATTCTCCTTGGCAACTGCAACCGTGTGCTTTGATACCCTGTAAAATTTTGCAGTTGTACCTGCAAGTATATAGATCATGCTGTGCAGCTCCAGCTGCAAAATTTTACAGGCCAAAGGGACCAAGGGTTGTTGTAAACTTTTAGCTATATATGAAAGTCATTGGACTTTTATCCTTTTGCTAAAAATATAAATTGTTTGCATTCGTATTGGATATCAGATGGAAGCCTCTGTAAATAATTACAGATACTTAAAATAATTTGCGTTTTGAATGTTTGATCAATATATGACCCAATTTATGTTTTTCCAAGCAATTACTGTTGTAGAAATTGGAAACAAAAGAGCGAAAATTTATACCGTTTTGTCTAAGGCGTTAGTCTTTAAAGGATTTTAACTTAACATAAAATTTATATGTTATTGATTTTGGTTTTTGTTTGCAGTCAATACTATGGAAAATTCAAATCATATTGCTGCGAGGCATACAATATTCTCAGGAAATCTAGTAACCTTATCCTCAATCTTTTCTACTTAATGGCTGGAGCAGGCATTCCTGATATCGCTTCTGATCCAGAGAGAGGAATTCTCAAGGTTGGTGTGACGTATGCCAATATGTTTCTTGTTTTCTTAAAAGGGCACTTTATGAACATTGAACTCGAGAGGCTCTATTATCGTTTTATGTGCCAATTCATATTCAACTCTTCTAATTAACATTTACTGAACAGCTCCAAGAAAAGTTCCGTTTGGACCTTGATGACGAGGCCTCAATCCAATTCTTTCAGGCTCTCATAAATGATAGTGTCAGCGCGTTGTTCCCACAAATGGTGGAGACAATACATCGATGGGCTCAGTACTGGCGATGAAGATAGAAACCTATATTGTAATTACATAAACTTCATCTCTCTAACAAACATTGCGTTTCATTTGATTATAATTATTCCTCTATTTTGGGAGAGGAAGAAATGGCCTTGTACATAATTCCAATATAAATGATCCCGGCGTCGATTGGAATTATTCAAATAATATTTTTTTATTTCAGGTCATCATATGATTTTCAAAATTCTTATTTTGTCATGTAATCTATTGTTGTAATGTCTAGACATCATTGAAAATTATAATATAATGATAAGTAGAAGATATTTTCACAGCAAGTCAAATAGTGATATTGCTATCAGGATTCAAGTATGTAGTTTTTGAGTCAAGCTCATTGATCCATGTTTTTATTTTTAAATAATTGATAAATATGATTAAATGTGCATATTAATGTCCAGATAGACATTGCCTATGCTTTTTTATGCTTTACAAAATAAAGATGTTTGAAAATAGATTTGGATGACCATGTTATAAGAATGCTTAGCACTTATACTTAGAAGCAAATAGAATATAATAAATTTTTTGAAATGTCTATGAGACCAAAGATAATCTATGGGACAAGAGATCTTCACATTTTTGTTTTTTAAGCATTGATGATCTGCTATTCAATTATAGAATTAGATTATCATCCTATAAGAATACTTAAAAGAAAATAGAATATCATACAAGATATTTAATGTCTACGAGATCAAAGATAATCTATGGGACACTAGATCCTCACATTTTTTCTTTTTAAGCATTGATCTTCTACTATTCAATTTGATAATTAACTCTCTTATTCTCTCAACTATTCTCTCATGGAATAAAACTTGAAATGAAGATGATGCCAAGTTAGTTATGTACTTGACATGGACATCATTGTAAGCTTTATAAAAATAAAATGTTTATTTTTTTGGTTTCTACTACCCCAACTATGTAGAAGATACAAACTCCTTTCCATACGCCTTTTAGCATTTTTCATATATTTTCTAAACACACAAGAAAATGTGAGTTGATCCTTGAATTGGCAATAAGAATCTTTGCTCTCTAAGAGATATTTTCCATGACCAAATTTTATGAAGGAAAATAAACAAATTTAAATAATAAAAAGCATTTCAATGAACAAAGTTTCAACTTAATTATACCATTACTCATTTTGAGAGTGACTTCATTAATAAACGAGTCATTCACTTGAAGGTACACAATTAACAAATTACAAATATTATGTAATGATAATTAAAATGATATCCCTTTGTCTTGGTTTGGTTTATAACAAGGACGTCTTATGCACAGTATAAGGGAAGGTGGTCAACAAATGTCTCCTATCAATTTCATGAACTAGGGTTTATGCTTTTCACATTATCTTATTGATCAAGGAGTCTCCTCTTTGCTAATGAGCCTAGATGGATTCCCGCACTATTGAATACAAGGAGTCTTCATTTCCTTTAAGACATCTTACGTACAACCCACTCTTTATAAAAGTAATAAGGTCCATGCTCTAGACTCTTAATTGGTCCCCACAACATTTGTAATTTAGCTTGAAAGATGAGAGTAACTAAAGTAGGGTAATCACTATAGTCTTGTAGACTTTTAGTGAGACTACTCAATTAGAAGTGGCCTAATTATGCTTCATGTGTGTGTGTGCGACTATTAAAAATTGATAGCATGCTATGTGAAGCTATAACCCCAAAATAAGATGTTTGATTTAGTGGCATCTCAATAATACTCATAGGAGACTTCGCCCAACTACCACCTATAATGGACAAATCTATCTATGCATCACACAACTACACAAAATCTATGATGCAAATTCAATACAGTTGTAACATTGCAAACAATATTTAGACAAGAGGATGATGATTTGATGCAAGTACAATTTCAATAAACATTACATAACATGTGCAATGAAAAACCAATAGAGTGTGATCGGGAAACATTAATGACCTGAACAAACAAGCAGCTAACAAAAACTGAACAAGAATATTTTGACCAATTCATACATTTATTCCCAACAAAAGTAGGTTGGAGCAGTTGAATTTACCTATTGCACTTAGTCTTGCAGTAAACACACAATGTAAATAAGCTACTGTTGATAATGATGATAAAGTATCCCAAGAAGTTTTACTAAGAAAATCTCAACATGTAATGCTAATAGTGAACCTATGGATCCAAGTTGGTGTTGTAAATGGGTTTCTAGGAGAGGTCAAAGATATTGTGTATCCCATGAGATCAAAACCTCTAGAATTGCCAGCATATGTGACTGCAACATTTGACAACTAGAATGGTCCACCATGGGATGAAACAAACCCAAAAACTATACCAATACAACCCATAACTCGAGGCAACCATACACAAATACCACTATCAATGACATGGTCTATCACTATACACAAATCACAAGGCTTAATAATAAATAAAGCAACAACTGATATTATTAAAATTGAAAGACAAGGCCTCACATTTACAACAATCTCTATAGTCAAAACCATTCAAGGCCTTCAGATAGAACCATCATTCTCTTTTGATTGCTATTCCAAAATGAAAAAGAACCCATATAATGTTATAAGGAAAAAAGAAGCCTGCCTACAATTGCTCTAACAATAGCAAGCTCGGGTATGCACAACTACTCCTACACTCTTGAAACTAATACACTTATATTATTCCCTTCTTTTAATAGCCAATATGCACTACCATTAATCAACAAGTACATTTTATCTTGTATAGGTGGAATCCAAAACAATAACAAGAGACAAAGAAGATTTTATCTACTTCTAATAAAAAAGTAGGTCTATTTCCTTTACACATACGTGTCTGCTAAATATTTACAAATAAATAATTTCTAATTTGTTTAATCAAATTTTAATGTAGGAAAATTCAGAGCTAAATTCCAAAGGAAAGGCAATAGCACAAACTTAAAGAACCCTGCTTGCCTATTATTGAATGCTAATAGTTCAAACAAATCCTACTCCAAAATGTTTATGAAGTTCATAAAGAATGACTCTATCCCAAAATTTGAACCTAAGTAAATCACAAAAAATTACTATATAATCATAACCATTTACTACTATTGTGGTGCCTAGATTTAGAGTTTCTCACATCGTCTCACACACTCATGCTTTTATTGTTTTGTCAAATCATTGTGACAAAGTCACTCTTGATGCAATAGGACAACTTTCTCGAGGACATGTTTCCCTTGGTTGATATTCATTTCCCACATTTGGTTGCTTGATAGTGTAGAGGGTGAAAGTTTCCTACTCCTTGTTCTTCAAAAATAATTAAATGCATTTTCTTCACTCTTTACAACATAATATTATCTTTGATATTTTTAGGATACTAACTCTTAGATCAAGATAGTAGATTTATTATGTGTCTCATCACACAGAGGAGACACCATTCATGATTTATTTTCATAATTACACAATAAATACTTGCATGAGATATTTCTTGGTTGATCTTCAGACTCTTACTAAGTGAAAATTTAAAAGGTCATTCCTCTCAACCACCTTGGTTTCCAACTTGGAAATGACTTCGTTATCTGCATTTCAACAAGATAAATAATGAAAAGTTAAAAGTTTTTAAAATTCATGTTATGTGGGTAACTCTATAGTGCAGTGTAATGTCCCCTGTTGGGGCCTTATTTATCCTAGATTTCTTGATTAGGGTTTAGATTGTAATGTCCCTAAAAAGTTCAACTAGTTTATGCATAAATGGTCCTATGTTTAATATACTTGAATTGAATTATGTTAACTTAATTCATCCAATAATAAAAGATAACAAATGCATATGAATTAATAGAACAAATGATAATTTATATATGAATTGAGAAGTCCATGCTTTCCTTGTTATTACTCTAGTCTATGAGGTTGTTGAAGATGTAACATGTTGCTTAGACACCAAACTCAATGGTTTCCCTCAAGGTTTTATAGATCCAAGCCCTTAAGCCTTTCTTGGACTTGTCCGCAAGGCGTTTAGGGTTGCTAATCCCTACCTATCTTGGAAATGACTGATTGGCTGGATTTACACATGTCTCTCCCTTTTCACCCTTTTGCACTTCTCTTCATACTTAATAATAACAAATCTTGAGCATGTATATTTAACTACTTATCTTGTCTTAGTGGTAATTCTCCAATATTACTCCCCATTAAAATTATTATTAAGCATAATCAAAATTGATAACACTGTACATACTAGTCATAGAGATGCATAAAGTTTTTGAATATCCTCCATATTTATCCAATAATATGATTCATTCCATATATATATATATATATATATATATATATATATATATATATATATATATATATATATATATATATATATATATATATATATATATATATATATATATATATATATATATATATATATATATATATATATAATTTTTGGATTCTTTCTCTGATATATTTTTATTCCCCATTTCATGATTCTCCTTGGTAACATTAAATCATGAAATGGGTCCCGACAACAAGGCCTGATCAAGTACCCAATACAAGGAAATCTTTGTAAAATGGAGACAAAGGAGAAAACCCAGAGAGAAAAACTCCTCTCCAAAAAGAGATATAAAGGCAAGCAAAAGATAAAAAAAATGACTTTAAGAGACTCTCTCAAAGCCATAAGTACAATGTGTGCTGCCAACCCCCCCGTGAGAGAAGATTGAGGCTCCAAAGGCCCCCCAGAATGAAAGAACCCCTGGATCAATGAACAAACCATTGTGAATCTAATGCAGAGGAGTGAAAGTCAGTGGAAACTAAAGAGGTAACCTCGAAAGATGAGGTGTCACTAGAAGGCCGAGCTGATGCTCAAAGGAGTAAACACGAGGATCCTGAAAGGGAATCCTCAATGTAGGTGGTGTGACAGGTGTGCTGACATTGTCATGAAAGAGGAGATGAATGTCCTTTGTAGAATCCTCAACAAGTGCACCTGGTGGCTCGATGAATGGAGCTGGAGGGTCAGGTAGTGCTGAAGAAGAATCCTGCTAAAGAGAAAAGACCTCAATAGGATGTGGTGTGGCAGTCATAGCAGTGATCTCAGGAATAATACAAAGGTTCAAGCGACCTGACTGCACCACATGATGCTCTTGCGAAAGAGGAGAGCGGTGCTCCGACAATGGAGATGGTGGACCAAAGTGTGAGAAGGTGTAGAGATAGGTGGAATGATCAACTGTCCCTTTAGCAACAATGCCTCCTGTCACACTATCCTGAATGAAGACTAAATCTGCAGTGAACTCAACTGTCTTCCCCGATCCACTGTGTGTAATCTGATAAATTGAGAGAAGGTTTACAGAAAGAGATGGAACATACAATACATCATTGAATGTGCCATCCTGAATGCCTACTGAACCTTTCCTGTAGACTCTCAGGACAGTGTTATTCCCCATGACAATATGAGGAATGGGAGAAGTCTCAACAGTAGAGAAGACCCCTTGAGAAGATGCCATATGGTGAGAAGCACATGAATCCAGTATCCAAGGGACTTATGAAGGGGATGCAATGGATGCTCGTAATGTATGACGCTGTCCAAAATCCTGTCCAGATGTCGAAGATGTGGAAGAAGATTGAAAAGCAAACCCTTGTGAGATAGAAGAGGATGGAGAGGAAGTAGTGCTCTTCTGAAGAAGAGCTTGCAAATCTGCAATCTGTTTCTCATAGCCATCAAATCTCTTCTGAAAATAATGTGACTCATCATGAGGTCCCTTTTGACAATAGGAACATATAGAGCTCTCAGTCTTCTATTTCTCCTTCTTAGAAGAAGATGGTGGGCTAGTAGAGTGCTGAGAAGAGGAATCTGATATCTGCTTCGACTTCTACTTATGTGTACCCTGAGGTGTCTTGGAGAGAAATGCCTGTGACTGTGAACCTGTAAGTGAATCTATTTGAGTGAGCTTGGACTTCTCACTAGTCAACCTGTCATAGAATGTCTCAAAACAGGGCATAATATGTCATGAACCCAATGCATCCATAGTGGAGTATAAGGTAGAAGTGAAAATTTGATAAGGACCTTGAAGATTTGAGAGTATCAGAAAGATACACTCATCATCTGACTTTGTCTTTCCAGAAACCTATAAAATAGATCGAAGAGACTTGAACTTCATCAAGAAGTCCTCAATGTTGGTGAATGATTTAGGTACCAAGGAGGTAAACTCTGCATCTATCTGTAGAACCCTGAACTCATTCATTGTGCCAAACAAGGTGGAAACGTGTTCCACATAGCCTTGGATGTGGTCAAACCATCTAGGTGGAACAACAACCCATTTGAAATATTTAGTGCAATGAGGCCCATTGCCTCATCCATCCTATTTCTCTACATAAGAGCCTCATAAGGCCTCTATAGAACTAGAGGAGCCTCATCAAGGTATGACCATAACCCTTTTTCCATAAGCAATCTGGTCATCTATCCTTCCAAGTGTGGTAGTTGTGAGGTGTAAGGAGGGTGACAGAAGAGTCTGCCATTGAGAGAAGGTAGATAGAAGTAGAAGGGTCTCTTTGAAATAATTGACAGAAAGAGAATTTGCACCCCCCCACAAAATATTATACTATCTCCAGTACACTTCAAATAAGTATGTAAGCACAAAAAGACAAGGAAAAAACTTGATTTCCAGATGCAGAGAGAAATGAAAAATGAAGCCTCCATTTTGATGCAAAAAATAGGAGCTCAAATTCCCGAATCAGTAAATAAAACTAGCATCATTTTCTCCGGATTGGAAAGAGCTTTTCGACGATATTTCATTTTCTGAAAAATGATACCGTATGCAAAAGTTATGGCCAAAAAACCAACTGCAGCTCTGAAATGGAGCTCTCTGGAAAAACACATAGACGACAAAAAATTTGACGACCATCTGCACATCACGGGCCTATTTCGCTGGGAAAATTTTTGGTCGCCGAAAAAATTGAAAAGGTTGCCGGGGAAAAAGAACTTGCTGGGAAATGACGTCAACAGTCAGAATGCTGACATCACCGACAGGTGGCGGCTCGTGGGCGGAGCGCAGGTGATGCCAGGTGGAGGTGGTGCCGAAGCGGAGCTCGGGCGGCGGCCTAGCCATGGTGGCTCCCGAGTGGTGCGTTGGCTGCACACGGGTGGCGTGGTGGCGACGTGTTTTGCCTGCGCCCAAAAAACCTTTAAAAAGGTTTTTTTTTTTTTTTTTTGAATTTTTTTCTCAAAATTTGTGTCGTACGACCTAGGAGAGGGAATTTTTTTTTTCAGAGGCTACTGTGGCCAAGAAAGAAAAAATTTATATGAAAATTGAATCTCCTGGGCCTTTCGAGCACGATGGTGAGGTCCATTTGAGCCCAAAATGCCTCCAATAAAAATATTTCCACAAATCAAATAAAAAACCTCTTGAAAAACTTGAAAACCTTAACCTCAAAACCTTCTTCAAAAACACCAGAACAGGCAGTAGCAGGGGAGCTTTGATACCATGAAGGATCTAATAACCTCTGATCCGAAGAAGCCTAATAATACCTGCATGCAAATACCTAGTACAAGGAGGAAGCACGAAAGAGAGAAAGGGCCAAACTCAGAAATTTTCAAAAAATGAGAGCTAATTGCTAATCCAAGTCACTAAAAAAAAATACAAGGTTCAACCTATAAAGGTGAACAAAACCCTAAAGCCTTAAAAAGATAGGTTGCACATTAATAATTAATAAAAGAATTAATTATTAATGCACCTAAGAGAAAGCTTAAGCACTAAAGAGTAATAACTTAACTAATTAAATCAATATGATTTAATTAGTAAGAAAACTAAATATTACTCTAGCATGTTAAACATTATAAATTGACAACCTCCTAGAAGGGGAAATTACATGCAGCCAATGATAGAGGGACCTTAATGAGATCTATCCAATCCTTGCAGAAAGAGTAACACAATAGAAATAACAAAGAAAAATTAAGAGGATAGAAAGATCAACCTTCACATTAAAAGAAAAATTAATTATAGTGGACCTGCAATGTGCAGTCTTACATTCTAGGCATGCATGCCTAATTATAAAAGGAAATTCCTTAGCCTCGAGCTTATGGAAGCTAACCTTCTTATGAATACTCTTCAACTACCTAAACTAGGAACAATTTCTTTTATTTATACATATTCACAAGCCTCAAGTCAACCTAGATAGATCAGACTTCCCAATTAGAAGAAAACGTATTAGAAAAATATACGTCATGACCTAGGACATAAGGCTCTTCCTCTAATATTCAAAAAATGAACTGTGATCCCTCAAGTGTTGAGTATATCATAGATTGTTGATTAGACCTTGTTTATGTGTGTTGACATTAGTGTTTTGTCATTGATGTCAACATACTATTGCTATTGCAAACAGTGTGCTTAGTTTGTTTAGAGAAGATGATTTCTGTTGTTTAGGTGACATGTTGCAAATTTTTTTTGTGATTATATATGATGTTTCAAATATGTCTGTAGTTGATTCTGGTCAACCTACAAAGGTTATCATAATAGTTTGAGTGACCTATGATTGATTTATGAGTTACTTGTATTTGAGTGTTCCGATTGTTGAGATTGAGTTTCTTCTTTGGTAGGGATCGTATTGGTTGATTCAATTGATGTGAAGTTGGTGGTAATGTTGGGATTCATTATTGTTTCCTCAAATAGTGTTGTTAATGATTCAAAGATTTCCAAGTTATCTTTTTAGTGTGACAGAGTTTGGTGTTCAGTATTGTTGATGATCAGTACAAAGATGTGTTTGGATTTTGAGATTGAGTTGATGCGACGGTTCAGAAATCTACTCTTCCTTCTTGCTTCTTGTCGGTATTCTTGGTTCATGTTGATGGTTCACATTGATCATGGTGATCACATTTGATGATTTGCTAGCATGTTGATGTTTCTTCATTTAGGTCCTACCCGAATTGGTGAAGTAATGTGTTGTGATTCTTAGTGCGGATTTGGCGAAGTTGTTGTGTGTTCGAGGATGAAGATTTGGATCCTCTTTAAGTCTTGGCCAACTTGATTTGGATCACATTGTAGTTTTCATATAATCTTTATATAATTTGTTCTTATAGGTATTATCTGACCTTGTGTACTATTCATTGTAATATGTATACATGGACAATCATTTGTGATTCTGGAGTGTGTGTGTGTGTGTGAAGAAAAGAAAAAGGTAGGGGATGTTTGTATTGTATGATTGAGGTAGAAATTGTACTTCATTGGAAGTGTATTGGCATTGCTGATGCTGTGAGTTAGTTCAGGTGTATTGGATATTTTGTACACCTTTGTTAATTGTAATTAGAGATTGATTGGTGAACCCAGATGAGGGTTAGATTAATGTATTGTATTGTGAGCATTGAGCTCTAGGAAGTGGGCCTGTGGATGCATGTGCATTCCTCTCTTGTTTTTATTTTCTCTTAACCGGGTAGTACTTGTAGTAGTGTACATCTATCTAGTGGGTTTGACTCTCATCGGGGTTTTCCCTTAACTAGGTTTCCTCGAGAATAAATCTGGTGCTTTGTCTTATGTATTGTGGATCTTGCATTAATGTTTATCTTTTAGATCATTAATTGGATTGTGTATTACAATTTTAATTTATTGTACAACCGATTCATCCCCCCTCAGTTGTGCTTGTCTTCTTTGGGCCTAACAAATGGTACTAGAGCTAAGTCCTTTGGAAGAAGCTTAATCACTTAAAGGAGATCCAACATGTCGAGCGTAAGGAAAGAAAACCCTAAGTTTGATAGAACCAACTATTTGATATGGAAGGATTGAATGACTACTTAGCTGATATGCATGAGAGGTGAATATATAGATATCACAGAGAAGATTTACAACATTCATATTGACTTGTCTCAAACTATTGCCGATGAAAAGAAGAAATTCAAGGAGAATATGATAGCAATGGAAACTTTGATTAGGGCCTTGTCAGATATGGAATATTCTCACATACATGGGTTGAGGACAATGCATGAGGTATTTACTAAATTAGAAACTATTTATGAAGCTGACAACTATGGCAAGCAAGCTAAGTTGCAGGTTCTTAAAGGGAAGTATGAAGATGTGAAGATGAGTGAAAGAGAAACCATGTCATCCTACATGTAGTGAGTAAACAATCTGGTTTTAATCAATTAAATGTGCTAGTGGTACCTTGAGTGATGATGAAGTTGTAAGCAAAATTCTGAGATATTTTCCCATGTGTTATAGTGAGAAGTTTGCAACTATTGAGGAATTGAGAACTATAAGAGATATTTAAAGAGAAACTTTGATTGGTAGACTTTATGCCTATGAGATAACTACTCTTGTTAAGGAACTTCTAAAGGTTGAAACTATATTCAAAGCTAGTGTGAGTAAGCATGATAAGGGAGAGAATTATTCTAAAGACAACTTTAACCACTATACTAAGCAATGGGAAGAGATCATGGAAGGGGAAAGGAATATGGATGAGATTGAAGCCTTGTTTCCAAGAAGACTACCGAAGGGCTTTAGTAAGTATGAAGGAAAGTTGCCTTTGAAATTATTTGACTACAATAAGATTTATCATATTGCAACTAGACATTCGAATAAAGTCTCTAATGATTCTAAGTCCAAATCTAAGAAATTCAACCCTAAGGGTCATAAAATTTTTTATGCTAAAGGTGTGACTAATAATGAATTTGGTGCTAGTGAAGATGAGATTGTATTTATTTCTACTAAAGAAGATAATTTTAATGAAGAGAGCCTTGATTTCACATGTTGATAAAAGAAATGAATGGGTTATTAATGGTAGTGGATGTTCTCATCATATGAACAATGAATAAAATAAGTTTGTGAAGATTGAAGACTATGATGGTGGTGTTGTTAGATTCGGTAAGAATAGTCCTTGTTTGATTAAAGGAAAAGGATCTATTACCCTTGATGGTAAGAATAGTACTAATGATCTCTTGAATGTTGAAGGCTTAAGACATAACTTGTTGAGCACTGGACAACGACTAGATAAGGGCTACCAATTGGAATTCATGGAAGGAATTTGCAAAATCATTGGAAGGACTAGAAATATAATTACATCTGATACATAGACTGCAGGTAATATATTTCAGTTTAAAACTATTGAGAATAAGTGCTTGGTTGCTAAGATTGATGATAGTTAGTTGTGGCATAGAATATTTTATGATGCAAACTTTGATAATATGGTGGAGGTTAGCAGTACTAATGTTGTAAGAGATTTTCCTAAGTTGATGAAGCCTAACAATATGTGCAAAAAATGTTAGTTATGAAAGCTAACTAGATCTACTTTTAAGAATAAGACATACACTTCAAATGGATTGCTAGATTTGGTGCATACAAACTTGTGTGGTCCTAATAAGACAAGAAGCTATTAGGGATATAGATATTAATACTATTTGTTGATTATTATTCAAGAACAATGTAGGTCATATTATTAAAAGAGAAATCAGAAGCCTTTCACAAGTTTCAGATTTTCAAGATGATGGTTGAGATGGAGTCTGGATAGATATTGAAGTTCTTAAGATTAGATATAGTTAGAGAATTCACATCCAGTGAGTTTTTGTTAGGAATAGTCCCAAGAGATAATTAAGATGGGGGGGTGAATCAGTTATCTACAAGATTCAATTATTTATCCAATTAAGTACAGAATAACATTAAACACATACACAATAAGATAACTCTTAATGTTGCCCAAAATTTCCTATTTTATATAATTTGGCCAGACTCTTTCCCAGGTCTCTGTTTCTATCTTGCCAGGCACTCCTGAAATTTTCATGGCTGTATGATATGTCCTCCGGCCTCTGCGAATGTTTAAGTCCCTATTGCAGCTTGTTTTGGCTTGCAAAGTTGATCCACAAAGTTCCACGGTTTGCACTCTTGGCCCCATGTTCTTTGATGTATTGTCAACCCCCAGTTCAGATGGCACGTGCTAAATCGCAAGGCCCTCAGAGATATTCAAGTTTGAATGGTTGCAGGAAATACTGTTGCATTTTTCAAAAAAGTGTTCAGTGTCGAAAACCCTCTGTGTTTTCTTCCTTTTGATCCGAAAGGTCAAGATGTTTTCGACCTTCGCTCTGAAAGCTTAGTTTGTTTTCAACCTTCGCTCTGAAAACCCTCTGTGTTTTCGACCTCTTCACATCTTCACACCAATTCTTCCTGATGATAGCATTTTTTTTAAGCACGCAACTCCGACCAGGTGGGTCCCAGTTCCTCATAACCGTTGCCAGTGCGGAAGATCCAACGGTGGTCACATGTTCGCATGGCATCTTCCGACCCCATGCGATCATGCGACAACTGTCCGATGTAGTTTGCAGGTGGGTCCGATGCATCTCATGTTGATGTGCTATTTTCTCATTTGCCGAACTGGTGTTGACAATGTAGTTGTCAGTGGGCCCGGTCATCAGTCTTAAGGCAAGGTAACATCAAAGCTTGCAGTTTCATGCTGGTCGCATGATCGCATGTGGCTTCCTAACTGCATGCGACCATGTGACAAGCCTCTAGCGGTCAAGTAAAATAGACTTCGGTGGTGTAACATGGGCCTCGTAGATGCAAGATCTACGGTGGTCACATGTTCGCATGGGATCTTCCGATCCCATGCGATCATGAGACTATCGTTGGATTTTGAGGGCATTTCCCCTGGTGCTATCATGGGTTGGACTCAGGTGGGATATCTTACGGGCCCTGGTGTCTTGCATGGTAGACGCAAGTTATAAAAGGACTTGTCACATTATCGCATGCGGTCTTTTAAGCTCATGCAATCATGCGACCAGTGTTATTTCAAAGTGGCGTGACTATTTTTCACGGGCTTTTCTTTTGCAGAGATGGTTGCGAGTGGTGGGTAGCTGAGAGTTTATGTCGCTAGGACATTTGCAGTTTAAGGAGGATGATGAAGAGGCTCGGTTAGTCATCAGGGGTCGATTCTTGTCCCTATGAGTTACTTCAGAGCATTTATGGTGAGACTTTTATGCAGAGCCAGTTGGTTGAGTCCAGGTTGCTTATCTGCAGGTAGATTCAGTACAGAGAGGGGCACGCAAGGGAGATATGTTTGATCTATTGAGATATTTATAGAGCACATTTATGACCAGATATGATGGTTTTAGGGTTGATTATTTTATGCAGATATTTGTAACCCTAATCCAGATATTTTGATTCCTACCTGCGTGTAGAGTTGTATATATTCTTTTTTTGGAGCTTTTGAGCTTAGAATCTAGCAATTGTAAAAAGAAAGTTTCTTTCTCAGAGAGAAATTTGTGGCATTTTTGCCCCTTTGGCTTTCTACAATTGTAATTCCCATTGATTATTTAGATATTACAAAGCATCTTGTGACATTCTCCTGTCCTTATGCTTTCTTATGTGGATTATCTCTTATTGAATTCAGTATATGCATGTTCAGTAACTTTTAGGTTTTTCTTGATTCCTCTTTCTTTCTACAATTCATGTGTATGCTTGTGAATGATCTGATTCAAATGCTTTTGTGGGTACACTTTCACCACTGGCAATCTGTCTCATTCCTATACCCAATTACAGAGATGAATGTTTGTCTGCAGGTTATAGTCTGTTTCTGACTCTTTAGGAGTACTAATGTCTTGAGAAATTCCTTTTCCCCTGCATAGTATCCCTTTATTGTAGACCCCTCTATAAAATATTTATGCAAGCCTATTCATTGAGTTGTAATCCCCTAGACCTAGGATTGTGTACTAGTTTCATCCTTTATACTGCAATTCATACCCTAATTTCGGTGCATCACCTAGTAGGTAGTTTGCTTTCAATTATTTCCTTTTCATGCAATCTTTCCAACCCTTTCCCTCAAAGATTTACATTTTTAGTCAAGAAGCAAATTAGGGTGATTATCTAAGAGAAACCAGCCTAGAACTTGGAGGTTTCATCTCAGTTAGCATAGCTCCCATAACCTGGAGATGATCCCCAAGTTATACTGAGTTATCAAGACTACGAGAGCTTGAACTAAGGGTGCAAACTCAGTGTATAACATTTTTGGCATGCCCGTTGGTACCGTAAAGGAAGTTCATTTGTTGAAATTATGTCATCTCTAATATGCAGGTTGCATAATATAGACCTTTAGAGGTTGTTTTACCAAGTATATCTGGTGACTCCACTGGTTTCAAAGGTTCAGGCCAGCCTTGTTTAAGGCTTATGAGAAAGATTGAGACTAGAAGCTCAAAACCCACCATTTTTTCAGAGTTACCCTCAAGAAGAAGTCACAAAAGTAGGTCAACTCAAAGAACATCCCCTGCAAGGAGAGTTCAATCTACACCTCTTGATACATCAGAAAGGAGACCTTCTCCCTTTCATTCCAGAAGAAGAGGCAGATCTCTAACCCGAGATCTAGAAGAAGATTTAAATCCAGCAGCAAATACAACTCATATATTTGTTAATCTTTAGATTCTAGCTCATACAATGGCTAGAAATTTTTCCTTTGCACCTTTCAATCAAGGGAGTCCATTAAATTTTGTAGTGCATCATGATGTGCCCTTGGTGGCATTGAAGAGTCTACCTGATTTCACAGGTGAAGGACAGACTACAGCCTTTGAGCACATAAGAGATGTGACCACCATCTGCAGCATACACAACATTACACAAGAGGATGTGGCCACCAAATTATTAGCGGCATCTCTGAAAGGTAAGGCTCTAGAGTGGTTTAGAACTTTAACTATTGGTTCTATCACTTCATGGGATGAATTAGGGGATGCATTAAGAAAACATTTTGAGGATAAATCAGATAATTTGTCTCTGGTTGAGCAGTTAACAACCATTAGGAGAGACCCTCAAGAATAGATGATAGATTACAATAGTAGGTTCCTTAAGACATGGAATAGAATCCCAGTCTCTGTAAGGTCATCAACTAACCATGCCTTCCTGTACTACTTGCAAAGTCTGAATAAACAAATTTCTATCATGATCCAGTCTATGGGTGGTAGCACTTTACCCGAAGCCTTTGACACTGATGTCAGGGCTGAAAATTGTTTGATCCAAGTAGGCATGATAGCTAAAAGACCACCCATGCCTATCTTCCCTAGTCTCCAGCCCATTGCACCTACACAAGTACCCCCATTTACCCCTATTCCCACAATATCAGCACCTCAAGCTAGCACCAGTGGTCAAGAGTTAACAACAAATTTCTCTCAAGAGCCGCAAAAGATGAAGAGTAGTCAGCAAACTAGTATGCAAACTGGTATGCAGGACATGACAAACTTGCTGCAGACTCTAACCAAAGAGGTCACAAATTTGAAGAAACAAAATCAAGGCATCAGGCCACCCTTCCAACAATAAGGCCAAGGTCCTAATCAGCAATACCAAAATCAAGGATAACCTTATCAAAAAAATAGGCCACCATACCAAGGAGGCTATCAAGGGCAAAGGCAAAATTTTAATCAGAGACCATTTCAACCATATAACCCTGCACCTCTCAATTTTGCAAATCCAGTGAGGGATATGGTTCCTAGCCAAAATAATATGGCTATGGATTATGAATGGTGTTCCCCTTGCAGTCAGCCTCACAATCAGGCTACATGTTCAAATGGATTAGTGAATCAAGTTCTGATGGCCCAAAGTGCCTCGTATACTCAATCAGAGCCTTCATCCAGTGGGACAATTCCTCAATAAGAAACAAAAGAGAATGAGACTTCTCTCTTTAATTGGGAGCAACCAGACTTCAATGGAGTCAATGGTGAAGCTGATTTTCTTGCCTACACAAGAGCAAAGAGGAGAGCCCAAGACATGGAGAGAGTATATTTTGGTACTAAGTCCACTACATCTACAGAGCCATTGCAGCAAGCTACCCCTATCACATCCAAGGAGGTTCCTATCATCACAAGCAAAGAAGGCCAAGTTCCAAAAGAGGCAGCGCCCATCATAGTAAAAGCACAACAAAGAGTACACACTGTGACACCTTATAATATTGTAGACAACATGAAGAAGGTGAATGTCACCATGTCTATGTGGGACTCTTTGTCTATTCTGGGGCTGTCTGACATTTTGAAGAAGGCCATGAGTGAGGTAGCAACTCCTCAACCTGCAAAAGAAGCTGGAAAGCCAGTGTTGGTCAACACTGATCAAGAAAAAGAGGCTCCAAGTAGCAACTCCAAAGCCAATGCCATGCAAGGTAGGAATTCAAAGCCACCTCCCTTTTATGTATCTTTAATTATTGGAGATTCTCTAGTACATAATTGCATGGTAGATAGTGGGGCTACTAGTATTGTAATGCCCAAGAAAGTGGCTAACCAATTAGGATTGAAATATGAACCCTTCCAAAAGAATGTCACCCAACTTGATGGATCCTTAGTCAGTACTATAGGTGTGGCTAAAGATACCAGTTTGATCTTACATGCTAGTCCTAATTTTTCCATCCTCCTTGACATATATATCATAGATCTCCCTTCATTGTTTTCTATATGTTTATCAAGAGAATTCACAGCCAAGATAGGTGGTTATCTATCTTCTGATTGGTCTCACATGTTATTTCACACATGATATGGTACCAAGGTTACCATTAAGTCAAAAAAATTGGCAGCACACCATGTAGAACCTTATGTGTCTAATGCAATCAATGTAAACTACCCCATATTTGATAACAGTGATTTCCAAACCTTTAGTGAAGCAAGCACTAAGATAGGAGATATCCCTGATATTTTCTTAGATGAAAGAGAATCAAAGCATGTTGTTTGGAATGCTGGTTTGGGAAACTATTTGTTACAAGAAAATGATGCTATAGAGCCCAACCTTTTCAAGGATGCTGACTCAAAAGATCAGAACAGTCAGGTTTGGGAACTATACTTTGATGGAGCTAGAAGAAGACATGGTTCTGGTGGTGGTGCTATGCTGGTGTCCCCAAATGGAGAAAGGTATTATACTACCTTTAGATTCAATTTTTCCTGCACTAGCAACACCGCAGAATATGAAAGTCTACTCAATGGACTAGAATGGGCTAGAAAAAGAGGGCTCAAGGCCTTAAAAGTATATGGTGACAGTGAACTTGTTGTCAGCCAAGTGAGAGGGATGAGTGCAACCAAAAATGACATCATGAAAGCATACAAACATAGAGTTTGGGATGCAATTGAAGATTTCCATGCTTTCAATATTGTTGCTATCCCTAGAAAATTAAATCAAAATGTAGATAGGTTAGCTACTATTGGGTCTCAGTTTGACATCCCCAATAGCATTTCAAAAGAAGCAGATCAACAACACATCAAGATTATTTTTAGACCTTCAATTCCTGATAATAATATTAATTGGCAAGTGTTTGATAATGATGAACAAATTTTACAGTTCTTGTTTGAAGAAGATGTCTTTTCAAGGCACAATCAAAAGAGGTTATCACAGAACTATGGTGATCAAGTGATACAACTTAGATCTAATAAGATGCCTAAAGGTCTTGTCACCTTAGAGACTATCTCAAACAAGGATGATGAAGTCAAGAAAAATAAAGCTGGCCTGGTAATCCAACAAGAACATTGTGTTGAACTAGAATTGGAGCCAGGTAGTAGCTTCCAATTTGGAAAAGTAAACACTGACATGGAAAGGAAAGCTTACACAAAATTATTCAGAGAATTCAGTGATGTTCTTTCTTGGAAATATGAAGATATCAAGGGTTTTGATCCTACCCTTGCTTAGCACACTATTGAATTGGAGCCTAGTGCCAAACCAGTAAGGCAAAAACAAAGGCCTATTAATCCCAAGCTTGAGCCACTTATGCATAAGGAAGTTCTCAAGCTAATAGAAAGTGGCATCATCTACCCCATCAAACATACTAGTTGGGTTTCCAACCTTGTTCCTATTCAAAAGAAGAATGGGGAGCTGAGGTTATGTGTTGACTTCAGAGATTTGAATAGAGCCTCATTAAAGGACCGCCATCCACTACCCTCTATGGAACAAATTCTACAATGTGTCTTTGGATCCAAGAGATTCTCATTGTTGGATGGCTATTCAGGATACAATCAAATCTTAGTAAAAGAAGAGGATCAATATAAGACTGCATTTACAACCAAATGGGGAACCATGGCATATCAGAAGATGCCCTTTGGTTTGTCAAATGAAGGTGCTACATTTCAAAAGGTGATGGATATGGCCTTTAAAATCCTCATGTACAAGTCTATGTTAGTCTACCTAGATGAAATAACTGTCTACTCAAAGCATGTAGCAGACCACATTAGACATTTGAGGTAGATTTTTGAAAAATGCAGAGAATTTGGGATATCCCTTAATCCCAAGAAGTGTGTGTTTGTAGTTCATGAAGGAAAACTATTGGGATATGTAGTATCCAAAGAAGGAATTACAGTGGATCTTGAGAGAATTGCAACCATCTTGGAACTACCATTACCACATCATAAGAAAGGTCTCCAATCTTTCATAGGGAAGATAAATTTTGTTAGGAGATTCTTGCCTAACATTGCAGATTTACTCAAGCCTTTGACAGCCATGTTGAAGAAAGGTTCAGCTTTTAGTTGGACTAAGGAGGGAAAAGTTAACTTCCAAGCTATTAAAGAAGCCTTAACAGAAGCTCCTTCCCTGTTAAACCCAAATTTCAATAAAGATTTTGTCCTTTATGCTTATGGAGGTTCAGATGTTATATCTGCAATGTTGACCCAAGAGAATGCTGAAGGATTGGAACAACCTATTTCTTTCTTTAGTAAAGGTTTAGAAGAGTATGAACAAAGGTACTCCTTTGTAGAGAAACATGTACTTGCTGTGGTAAAGAGCCTCAAAAAATTTAGACATTTGCTGACCCATAGCAAGGTGCATTTGATGGTTACTCATCCAAGTGTTAGAGAATTTTTTCTTTCCAAACACCTTAATGAGAAAAGAGCTGGTTGGATCACTAAGGTGATGGAATATGACATAGATATTCAGACTACCAAGCTGGTTAGAGGAAGAGGTCTTTGTGAGCATCTGGCAGAGGATGAAAGTTCAAAGAAATTGGAATACATGGATGCATCTCTAGTGGTGCATTCTACTGAAGAGCAAGATAAGGAAACAAGTTGGTTGTCCAACATGGTCAATTACTTGAAGATAGGACAATGTCCTACAGGTTTGGATTCAGCAAAAAGGAGGTATTATAGATTGCAATCTGTTCCTTTTGTGCTGATAGATAATGTTCTTTTTAGAAAGGATCACAATGGTGTCCTTTTAAGATGCATTGATTTAGAAAAGGTAGGTGAGGTCCTATTTGAATTTCATGATGGTCCCTCTGGTGGCCACTTTTCTCCTAGGAGTACTACTTATAAAATCATGAGGGCTGGATACTATTGGCCATCTATCTTCAAAGATAGTCATGATTATGTTAGAAGATGCATCAAATGTGCTATGTTTTTAGGCAAAGAGAGGCTTGTTGCCCTGCCCCTTCAACCAATCAAAGTAGATCAACCTTTCATGAAGTGGGGTATAGATTTCATAGGAATGATTAACCCTCCATCTAGTGCAGGACACAAGTGGATAATTACTGCAACGGATTATTTCACTAGATGGACAGAAGTGATGGCTTTAAAAGAAGCAAATGAGGGTGCCATATTGAACTTTTATGATGATTTAATTCATAAGTTTGGCACTCCTGATTCCATCATTTTAGATAATGCATTGGCATTCACAGGCCTCAAAGTCTCAAAGTGGGCAGTCAAGAATAACATCTATCTAAATACAAGTTTGAATTACTATCCTCAGGGGAATGGTTTGGTAGAGTCAACAAATAAGAATCTGATTAGAATAATCAAAAAGACCCTGCAAGACAATCAAAGGGACTGGCATACTAAATTGAGATCTACCTTGTGGTTAGATAGAATTACTCCAAAGAAAATCATTGGTAATTCCCCATACATGTTGGTGTATGGCAAGGAGGCTAAGTTATCTATTTCAACTGAATTACCAGCTCTAGACTTAGCCACTCAGTATGCCCTATTTGAAGAAAGTGATCCTATGCAAATCAGATATGCCCAGTTGATGGAGCTAGAGGAGATCAGAGATAAATCAATGCAAGATATGGCATTTCATCAGAGTCAAACAAAGAAGAGTTTTGACAAAAGAGCCAGGATCAATAATTTCAAAGTTGGTGATGTTGTCCTCAAATGGGATGAGTTCAAGTCAAAACCTGGCAAGCACACAAAGTTTGATTCCTTTTGGGGTGGACCATTTATTATAATAGAGTGCAGAGGATCTAGCGCTTTTTAGCTTTCAACTCTTGAAGGAGATCCCTTACCAATCTCAGTGAATGGTTTCCACTTGAAGCCTTGCTTTGAGGTTAATCCCTCTCTGTAAGTCCTTGTAAATTCTTGCAAATATGTTCCTTGCTTTCTTTCCCTACTTTCTAGGTTAGTTCCTATTTTCCAAGAAGTGAATGTGCACAGGTCCATCTTTTGGTTTAGTTTTGTCTCTCCGCCAAGTTTTTGTGCTCAGTAGTGACCCCATGCCCAATGGATATGTAAGGCCACTAGTCTAATGTCTAGCAGGCTGACATCTGGCACAAGTCACCAAAAATGTTGCCCAAAATTGCCTATTTTATACAATTTGGCCAGACTCTTTCCCAAGTCTCTGTTTCTATCTTGCTAGGCACTCCTAAAATTTTCATGGTCGTATGATATGTCCTCTGGCCTCTGCGAATGTTTAAGTCCCTGCTGTAGCTTGTTTTGGCTTGCGAAGTTGATACACAAAGTTCCACGGTTTGCGCTCTTGGCCCCATGTTCTTTGATGTATTGTCAACCCCCAGTTCAGATCGTACGTGCTAAATTGCAAGGCCCTCAGAGATATTCAAGTTTGAATGGTTGCAAGAAATACTGTTGCAGGGTTTCAAAAAAGTGTTCAGTGTCGAAAACCCTCTATGTTTTCTTCCTTTTGATCTGAAAGCTCAAGATGTTTTTGACCTTCACTCTAAAAGCTCAGTGTGTTTTCGACCTTCACTCTGAAAACCCTCTGTGTTTTTGACCTCTTCACATCTTCGCACCAATTCTTCCTGATGACAACATTTTTTTTTTAAGCACGCAACTCCGACTAGGTGGGTCCCAGTTCCTCATAACCATTGCCAGTGCAGAAGATCTGATGGTGGTCGCATGTTTGCATGGGATCTTCTGACCCCATGCGATCATGCGACAACCGTCCAATGCAGTTTGCAGGTGGGTTCGATGCATCTCGTGTTGATGTGCTATTTTCTCATTCGCCAAACTGGTGTTGACAATGTAGTTGTCAGTGGCCCCGGTCATTAGTCTTGAGGCAAGGTAACATCAAAGCTTGCAGTTTCATGCTGGTTGCATGATTGCATGCGACTTCCTAACCGCATGTGACCATGTGACAAGCCTCTAGAGGTCAAGTAAAATAGACTTCGGCGGTGTAACATGGGCCTCGTAGATGCAAGATCTATGGTGGTTGCATGTTCACATGGGAGCTTCCGATCCCATGCGATCATGCAACTACGGTTGGATTCTGAGGGCATTTCCCTTGGTGCTGTCATGGGTTGGACTTAGGTGGGATATCTTGCGGGCCCGGGTGTCTTGCATGGTAGAGGCAAGTTATAAAAGGACTTGTCGCATAATTGCATGTGGTCTTTTAAGCTCATGCGACATGTGACTAGTGTTATTTCAAAGTGGCGTGACTATTTTTCACGGGCTTTTCTTCTGCAGAGATGGTTGCGAGTAGTGGGTAGCTGAGAGTTTATGTTGCTAGGGCATTTGTAGTTGAAGGAGGATGATGAAGAGGTCCGGCTAGCCGTCAGGGGTCGATTGTTGTCCCTGTGAGGTACTTTAGAGCATTCATGGTGAGACTTTTTTGCAAAGCCAGTTGGTTGAGTCCAGGTTGCTTATTTTGTAGGTAGATTCAGTAAAGAGAGGGGCACACAAGGGGAGATATGTCTGATCTGTTGAGATATTTACAGAGGACATTTATGACTAGATATGACAGTTTTAGGGTTGATTATTTTATGCAGATATTTGTAACCCTAATCCAGATATTTTGATTCCTACCTGCGTGTAGAGTTGTATATATTCTTTTTTTGGAGCTTTTGAGCTTAGAATCCAGCAATTGTAAAAAGAAAGTTTCTTTCTCAGAGAGCAATTTGTGGCATTTTTGCCCCTTTGGCTTTCTACAGTTGTAATTCCCATTGATTATTCAGATATTACAAAGCATCTTGTGACATTCTCCGGTCCTTATGCTTTCTTATGTGGATTATCTCTTATTGAATTTAGTATATGCATGTTTAGTAACTTTTAGGTTTTTCTTGATTCCTCTTTCTTTCTGCAATTCATGTGTATGCTTGTGAATGATCTGATTCGAATGCTTTTGTGGGTACACTTTCACCCCTGGCAATCTGTCTCATTCCTATACCCAATTACAGAGATGAATGTTTGTCTGCAGGTTATAGTCTGTGTCTGACACTTTAGGAGTACTACTGTCTTGAGAAATTCCTTTTCCCCTGCATAGTATCCCTTTATTGTAGACCCCTCTATAAAATATTTATGTAGGCCTATTCATTGAGTTGTAATCCCCTAGACCTAGGATTGTGTACTGGTTTCATCCTTTATATTGCAATTCATACTCTAATTTCGGTGCATCACCTAGTAGGTAGTTTTCTTTCAGTTATTTCCTTTTCATGCAATCTTTCTAACCCTTTCCCTCAAAAATTTACATTTTTAGTCAAGAAGCAAATTAGGGTGATTATCCAAGAGGAACCAGCCTAGAACCTGGAGGTTTCATCCTAGTTAGCATAGGTCCCACAACCTGGAGATGATTCCCAGGTTATACTTAGTTATCAAGACTACGAGAGCTTGAACTAAGTGTGCAAACTCAGTGTATAACACTTAACACAACACCACAATTTTGGTTACAGGGAAACCCAAATAGGTAAAAACCCCAGTGGGAATTAGAACCCACTATAAACTGCACTAGAGTATAATGATCTCTGTTAGAAGATCTTACAACCCTGTTAGGAGTTGATATTTACAATGCATGAAGTACAGTGACCTGGTCAAAGGTCAGACCCTATTAGGAGTAATTTATAATTAACCTTTTTAAAGGTGAGGACACACTGTCTGGAGCACACTACTCAAATGGTGAAGGATGCAACCTTTTGCATAACAGATACTCACTATATCTGGATCTTGGTGAATTGGGAACTAGACCTATTGTCTTGATTAGTTCCATTGAATATCATATACTCTCTTCTTCTTTACATGGATCTTCAACTGATGATTGATTATCTCAGTACATTCGCATCTTCTACTCTGCTCTTCTCACAATCACACTTAGCAATCACAACTGGCTGGCTATAAGTATCTTTCTCCAAATGATATAATCAAGTTGGCCAGTTAGAAATTCATTGAAATCATAATAGAGAAATAATATAACTCCTTAGTAACATCTCCAATGGCTAAACCAAGCACACAACACAAATAGGACCGCCCAACTCAATATGAGTAGACACGTCGCTTCACACAATCGGCTCCACAAAATTAACTAAAACTTTGTTCTCATGCTGAAATACATTATGCAATATTAACCAAATATTCTTAAATCAGCACCAAACACTAAACCAAACACACATATCAAAATGATAGGTGCAACTACCAAAACAATATAAACACTGTCGGCTCCATCAGATAAACTTAGGAAACTATAACTGGCAAATAGAAACATCATTACTCATCTTCAGCTACACAACTGACTCTACGTCCATGAACATAGCATCATAAACATGTCTACAACACAAATATAAATGCGCAAGGCTCCATCATAACCATACTGAAAATCACATACAAAGTTCTTCCTTTAACACTATTAGGAACACTATTGATACAAACAACTACACAATTGTCTGTACTCAAAATCAACCTTTGCATCTATGATATCATACTGATAACATATCTAAGAAAGATATGCCTAAGTCTCTCTACATAAGACTTCAATGCATGTTGCTTACCATATATTTTCATCAATGACAAACATACAGTCAACACTGGCTTGCTGGCAAATCTCCACTAGTAAATTTTAGCTTATTTTTCAACGAGGAATAGTCAAATTTTTTATACCAATTGGTTGACCAAATGACAAAAATTATTGTCAGATTTTTTTCATCAATTATACTACATGCTAAACACTCGTTGAAATTCTGACCTCAATAGTGATTGAATTATCGACGGACCCGTTGTCGAATAATTGCTTCAACTTGGAAGAATTATCACTTCAACCTGGAAGAATTATCGATCATACCTTCCATCTATGCGACCAATGTCCCTCTAAATTGTGATGAGTTAGGGTTGAAACTGTCATCGAGGTTCAACATTCTTGTCGAAATGCCAAAGAATGTTCATCTCTCTTTTGACACAATTTGGATGAAATGCCAAAGAATGTTTGTCTCTCTTTCGATGAAATTTGGTCAGAATAGTCATCGAGCATATAGCATTCTCGTCGAAAGGACTATTATTGATACGTCAATAAAGTGACCAATAATAATTTTTGGTTAAAAAAAATAAAATATATTATCAAATTAATTAGGGCCAATAGAATAAATTACAACAATTACATCAATTAGCACTATTCATGATACGCTTGCATAGATCACTAAATCCACCTTTCCTTATCATATCCTAAATATCACATAAAACAATAGTCTAGAGAAGAGCATAATATTCAAGCCATTAATGAATATCAACTTATATTTTTATTATTGGAAACAAAAACCAAAGCTACAAGAATAATTTATTTCCATTACTCACAAATACAATTTATAAATCTCAAGAAAATGTATTTAGAGCAAAAAATCTCCTTTTTTTTACAGTTTGATTGGTAAATTACAAAACCAGGCAACTCAGATCAGAATGGCACAGTACAAGAGGTGACTCTGTTTAAAATTTATGTGTTTTCCCCATGTTCTTTGACCATAATATTAGAGCCCTTCTATAAAATACTAAGGCTAACTTTATTGCTGTATATCAATTGATGGGCTTCTCTTGCATTAGATTCTCATTATAAGATATACATAAAACATTTTGAAACGGCCAAACAGTAAATTGACATTTGAGATAAAAATTTCAATATATGTTTACAGACCACCTAAAAAATCCCAAGGCTAGTACTAATTTTCTAAATGTTGTACAATTACAACATTTCCTCATCTTTTTATAAATATATTCAAATAATGAAGAATGATGTAAGGCATGCCCAAACATATCTAAGAGAAAAGTGCCAATCCTTACTCATAAATATTAAAAAATATAATGCTTTGGAAATTCAATGATTCAAACCTTGTTTTTGAACAATATTAAAAAATTCAAATTATTAAGGATTACATACAGCACATCCAAACACAACCAAGAGAAAGGTGCCAACACTTACCGCCAAAACCAAGAATAACTCCAAGAGAAAGCTTTGGCAACCCAAGTTGTGCTTTTGGTGTTGAAATACGAGCATGACAAGACTTCACAAACAGAATGAATTGGAAACTTAAGATAGATCATGTAATGCAATGAACCTTTGGAAATATAAAATAAGAAACTGAGTGTCATAGCTCCATATTCCATACCATTGCTAATTCTAACCCTCCACCAAGTGCAAGCCCTTAAATAGAAACAATGGAGGGCTTCTTAGCATCTACATCAGAACACAAATTAGTGTTATGAGGCACAAGTCAAATTGATAAAAACAAGTAAAATTCTTTTCTAACATTTTATGTTCTTAATAATGCAAAGAAACAATACCAATGAGATAAAAAGACATGTTTTCTTGTACACTTACATTATCTTGAAAAACAACATCTCCAAAGTACAAATTCACCATTAGGCTCACAATATCAAATTTAGCTTTCCAATGCAAAAAAGTTATATTAAAAACTTAAATACCACATTACCAACCTTCAATTCTTTTTATCATCAAATCAACAGAAACACGACCCAGGCTAGATATGTCCCCTATTAGAAAATAGTTAAAAATAATTGAACACTAAGAAAATTTAGAGCTTGTGAAATTATATGAAACAACAGATCAAATAAAATTTTGGTAATAGTCCTTCAGAAACTCATACCAGTCTTTTGACAGTTCTGGAGAGTGCTGATATCAAAACCACCTGATAATTTGCCTCCTTGCCCTAGTGGATAAGAAAACAAGAACATGGAAAGAACACATGGTCATTTTTCATGTTTCTAATTATAAAACTCAAAAACACTTGAACTTGAATATGATGTTGATATTAAAAGGGCATACATACTAGTAACAACAATTGGCCTCACATCATTTCTTCTCATTACCTCATCATACTTTTCCCCAAGTGCACCAACGATTGCAAAGAAACAAGATAAACAAATCACAAGCTTATAGCGATGCTAGAATAGTTACTAAAATGGTCATAAATTATGTTCTTATAGTAAAAGAATACTTCGACATAAGAAAAAAACTATGCAATATTAAAACATGACATTGTGCTTTAAAAACTAAAAAAGGTAATAATACGAGACCATTCATTACTTAGCTGTTTAAATTTTCATTAGTTGATAATTGATTGGTCATTGCTCTCACTTAAATATAGTCTCCAAATTCATTTCTTAATATAACAAAAGAATCTCAAGAAATCTTTCCCTCTTTATGATATGAGCTTTTCTCCTTTCTACGGTTGTGGTAAAAAAAAACATATATTATCAAATTAAGCAACCATAATATTGAGCTTTAATATAGAAATTTAGTACTTTGGAATCGTGTCCTTGTCAAAATCATCTGGCAGCTCATTAACCATAAGGTTTTTAATAGCTGCCAATTTTTTTTTAAAAATAATCTTATGGTAATGAATTCCATTTCATCAAACTATGAGATGAAAAACAATGATGTTTAATGTCACAGTGATAATCATCAATAGCAGTGATACAATAATACCTAAGATTAAAGGGTTTTAAACATAGTGGCATTGTATTATAACACTGAAATTGAGCAATATACATAGAAAGATAGTGTCGTGAAGGAAAAGAGACATGCAGATCCTGTTAGTCTAAAGGAATGTTTAATTCCAGTTAAGAACAATGCTAAAGATAGTAGTGTGAGAGAGTGTTGGTAAAGACAACGATTAGGAATACAAAATAGTGACCAAGAAAGATAAAATAGTGAGGGAACACTAGAAGAGCACTGTTAGAGAACAATGATAGTCACTGTCAAAAGGACAAGAAACTCATCCCCTAATTCGAAGGGATACATTTATGAAACAATTAAGACAATGATTCAAAGACAAAAACACTATTATTGACAAAGCAAGAAAGATCAAAATAGTAGTTTTGTTGCTATAGTGCATGATTGGGCCAAACATTGTTCAATGCAAACAATAAATGAATTAAGGGAAGTGAAGAGGGTCACAAAGTAGTGCCATTCCTTGTCATAGGGGTATCAATAAGGGTCATGAATATCAAAATAATTGAAGTAAAAATAAATCATTGTATATTAAGTAACAAGGAAGAGCAACCAAATTGACAAAATTAGTGCTATGAAGACAATTCTCATTGCATAGAAGCAGTGGTGTTCAATGTTTAAAGGATAGTGACATATACAAACAAATCAGTGTTTATAGATGGATTGACAGTGAAGAAAGAGGTTTCAAAAAATAGCGATGTGTACATTGTCAAAGAAAATTGTGGTATTCACAATCAAAGAACAAAGATGTGCTCAAGGTTATAAAACAATGATTTGTTTTAGAATGTGAAGAGTGCAGTAAGAACAATAGTAAGTAATGTTGCAATAACAACGAATGCAGGACAAAGATGTAATGGAAGTGAAAAAATAGTGATTGTTCAAGGGTTTTGCTATACAAAGTCAATGGTGAACAAACATTGATACAAAATAATGAAATGATAGGATCCATGAGGAAGATGAGTTGTTCACCATTCTTGATGTAGCAAAGTCAATGAGATCGGTCGAAGGCCATAAAAAAAATCAGTCACAATTATCTAGGAACTATGTTAAAGCACTGTCCCAAGAAATGATGAAGGTGTGTTTTCAAGAATAGAGATGGAGTCTTTGTTTTGACAGAGGGGTCACGTTTTAGAGAGGGATGACAAGAACCATAATATAGAGGTATCATTTTATTATTTTGTCATCATGAATATCATGGTGAGTTTGTAAATGATTGTCATAAAGAGAAAAAAAAGATACCTAACAGGAACACAGTAAAAGTATCATATGGGGCAAATTAGAGGCTAAAAGGACATCAAGTGATAATCAAAAGAACCTTATTGCAATAAGACATAGTGAAAGAAGACGGTTGTGGAAAAAATAATGGTCAAGTGGGCTTAAAGACAATGTTGCTATAATGCATTAGCAATACATAATAGTGATTAGTAAAGTGTGCAAAAAATTAGTGATAGAGTGTTGATATGCATAGAGGGTCATAACAATAATAAATGTTTATAACAGTGCTTTTAATAATGCTCCAAACATTGAGAATGCAAGATACCTGTAACGATGAACTTCATTTCGACTTGCTTGGCTGTCACTATTAACTTTAAGCTTATCTTTAAAACTTGATGCACGCTCACGTTTTCCATCTGAAGCTCCATTGGCTATTGAAGGTAAATTTGTGTTTGCCTTCAATTCAGAATGCTTCCTTTTCATTCTTCTTTTTTCCAAGATTCCTGTCAAGAAAGGAGTGCACAATCATTCTCTTCAACTTGACTCAAATGAGAATTTCCAGGCTTTAAAATATCTATTTCTTGATTTGACTTACCAGATAATTTAGGTGCATTCCCACTACTCAGATGTTCTTCCAACTGAATCCATTTACAATTAACAAAAACAATGAGTTAATTGCTAAGTAATGGAAAAAACTCAAAATTAAATGATCCCATAAAAGAGTGATGAGTAATCATCAATGGATAGTTTCAATGAAATATAACAAATGTATAGAGAGATACATGTCTATAATTATGTTCACTATTCATGATACGCTTGCTTACAAATGTCTAAGAGTAATTATGTTCATTTGGCCTTTCTAGATTTGTCTGTATTATGTTCACTTTCTTATCTATAGATCTAATTTGATGAACATGGTGATGCAGATTGGTTGATGAACATGTTTAAGAAGTAAAATATTTCTTAAAGTGAATGAGAAATAATATGGAATAAGAAGGTGTTTTTGACCATTGAATCTACGTCATTGGTTTAGTTTGAGCTTCACTTGGTTTTGAGAATAGTTTAATATTCTCTACTTAACAAGGCCAACCACATGAAGGTGGAAGCTCATTTGGCCACTCCCCCCACCCCTAACATCACTCTAAATTCCCCATTAACATCTAATAACATTCATTCATTCATCCATTTTTGAAATATAACATTCAATCATTATAATCACATGATAACATTCATTAGCACATAAAATTCATTAACACACAAAATTCATGAATAATTCATTACCACATCATTCATCAACATTACTAGTACAAAATTACATCCACTAAGACATATTTCTTTCATTTGTAATTATAATCATTTCTTTTTGGGTTTCTTGCTATTTTTTTTAATGTAACTTCTAAGAGGAAGATCAATTTCCTTGTCATTCCCCTCCTCTACTGATTCTAATGCCAACGCATGTCTCCTCCTCACCTATTTAGGAATAGGAGGCCACTACGCCAAAGGGGGGTCCGCTGCAATAACAACTACATCATGAGTTAAATTCACACCATTTTATATTAGTGAATTACAAGTATTTAATAAAGTAAAAGAACTATAAATCAAAAAATTAATTTAAAAGAATAAAAAATAGATTTTCTTTACTTGAATGTGCCACATGATCTACATGGTGATCACTCTGAACATCCTCCGGCACTCGTTCAACATGACATTCTGTATCTTCTAAAATATACACAAAAAAGGTTACACCAAGTTCAATTTAAGATGTTAAATTGTATTAATAATTACATAAATAATTTTAAATTGAAAATGAACACCTCCATTGACACTATGATGCACATTAGGGGCTTCATCATGCGGCATAGGATTTGTGTTACGATTAGGAGGTTGCATTGCAATGTCATGCACATTATTATCAAATAGATTGTTGCTCAAGTATTCAATTTCTAATATATTTTTTTTGGCATATTTACCTATTCACATGATGCAGGAGACTCTTAGGTTGGGCCACTGGAAGCTTGGTGTAGGCATTCAGCCACAACTTGATAGCCTTCCTTGAAGGCAATTTTTTTGTGTTCTGTCATGGCCTCTACATTAAATTCAGAGCCCTACATTTTTTGATTAAACAAAATTATTTGCATTCTATAAATAATTTTTTTTTAGAATTCATTTACTACTACTTAAAATTCATGCTTTATATTTTGGAATATCCACCAGAGCCAAGTCTGTGCTACCCAATCTTTTGCAGCATGGCCTTTGTTGCCTTTGACGTGTTCTGCAACCTATGAAAAGTTTGAAATATGTTAGATGATATAGATATAAAGATCACTAATTAGTGCATTATTACATTGTACTAGTAGTTAATACTATTGCATACCTTCTTCTCTCATTTGTTGGTGTAATTCATCTTTGAGCATCCCCTTTCTCCTTTGCATCCAAAATGAACTCATTCCAATTCCTCACTGGAATAAAGGGAGGATGCTCATACTTTGGGTTATGGACGAGACTCCTTCTATATGAGTCCCTCACAGTCTTAAGATGTTTGGCAGCTTTTTCTAAAATTTTCTTCTCCTCAAAAATATTACAACCAAACTCATGGTCTAAATCTTTAATGAGCTAATCTTTTAATTTTTTGTCTTGCAAGTTCCACCTTTTAAGAAAAAACACAAAATTATTAGATAGAAAAATTAACTAAAGTTGTGTACCTTGAATATAGTAAAAGAAAAGACCTAAATGAAAGGAAAAATACTGTACCAATTAATGATATGAAAAAAACACAGTGGGATAGGGTTAGTTCACTTATGATGTTCCACCTTGTACGTATGGTGGGCCCAAATATCTTTAGTGAGAGGTCATAAAGCGTCTTATAAAATGAATCATTTCCTACAAAAAATGTCATGGGATCATCAATTCAAAACTTGATATGAATAGGTAAATGCATATTACAATATAAAAAATAATAATTTAAAATTACCTGGAAGCTTAGGACATTTTAAAGGCATCAATTCATTATCGTCAATCAACAATGACGCCTGCATAACTCCCGTGCTAGAAACACATGTAGATCCAGGAAATGATGGTGAATTATCACCAATACATGTACTCTGATTTGTATCTGGCATAGCAGACGGCGCCGGTGTATCTCCTACTCCACAAAATTAATCCACTATGAGATGCACCCAGGATTAAAGTACAAATTATCAAATCATAATTAACACAAAACCAAATATAGCAAAACAAGGATTTACTAGGCATAAACCGTGAAGGCATCGATGTTTGCATGCCCATTGTTGCCGACATTGCACTCGACAATCTCGGATGGACATTCGTCGACCTCCTAGGAGGAGTCTCGTGCACTTGATCACCTGAACAATATATTGTTAGCAAAGACATTCTGAAATAATAAAAGTAAGAGTTAACTTAAGAAGTTTTTGAATGTTCCAAAGAAAAAATTCTTTGTAACTTGTCAACTTAAGGATTATTTTACTTGAGGCAGTTGGAGCTCTGCTAGTACCAGCCTCACTGCGATGTCCTTGACCAGGTACTTGAGTTTGCAAAAAATCCTGTAACAAGAACACATACATATTTTAATTCACAACATAAAAGAGTATAAAATATAAACCTTTATTGAACTTTTGTTATAACTAAAGATTCATTACTGCTTACTTCATAATGACGTTCTTGCGCCATCAATTCACTTTGCCTCTTCAGCATCTCCTTGGTTGGATTTGCTTCATCCAAAATGCTAATAATTTCTAAATTGAGTTTTTTTAGTTTTTTCTTCACCATATTTGTTAAATTAGGCATTTCTGGGATATCATCATCAGAAGGGGTAGCTATTGCCTCTATTGTTGTAGGTTCTTTTCGCCTATCTTGAACATCAAATTGTGATAGGAATATCAGTAAAACTATCATAAAAACTCCAAAACCCAAAATAAAATAACATAATAATATAACATTTTTCAACTATCTAATTTGTACAATTTCAATAAGGTTTACCATTGTTGAAGAATGGGTGGGAGGAGCATTTTCGTGGCCTCTATCATGTGTGGGATCCATATCATTTTGTGACAAAGATTAAATATAAAAACTTCAGCAAACTGAAAGCAATAGACTTAGCAAAAAAAACTTATTAATAAAATGGTATATAGTACTTACCACCCTCATGATAGTAAATTTATTTGTATCAATGCGATTTAAATGGTAATCTATTAGCAGTTCTTCCCCGCACTTATTGATTTTATCACACATACAAAAACTTGATTCTCCTCACGTGCCTCAAATATGCAATTGGGTTGCTTATTAGTTGAGGAAGGTCATGTACTATTTATAAAACCTGCAATATTACATGTTGCTTTTGGTCTCTCATCAATGTATAGAGAAAATCTTTTACTTTGATCATTTTCTTTTCATTGTATATAATTTGCTGATAGTGCATACCTACGCATACTTTTTTATATATTAAACAATCCGCATCCAATCATTGTAATTGTAACAAGGACCGACATACTTCATCAATTCAACAACTTTGTTGTAACATACCTTTATCCCATCCATGGAAAATAGGTCCAAACCATGTAATGAGGATGGAGGTATGCGATATATCCTCTCATTAAAACAAAAATCAATGTTAATTAGAGGTAGCTCATTGGGTACCCATTCTTTCTCAATATGTGTGTACCGAAAGGGCACCTTGATGTCGCCTTTGGTCTCATCATCATAAGAACATGACCCCCCTTTAGCAAGGAAAAATTGCATGTGTTTATTGAATTTTTTTCTAATCTTTTGACCTCTAGTTGATCTCCCCATTTTAACCGTACTACATGTAAAACTTTCATCTACCATTCCCTCATTTCCCTCATTCGATGTAGATAGATCTAAAAAGTACCTATTTGGTGGGTCCTATAATCCATCAGATGAGATATTGTCACGTCCCCGCTTCAAATAGAATTTTGATAATAATTAAATAATATATATAGAATAATCAAGTCGTGACCCATACATACAATTCTTCTTTGTCTATACGTGGGAGATATAAAATGTACTAAGTTGAAAATGATTATAAAATTATATGATTATATAATATGTCTATTTATAAAATATATGCTCAGTGATAAACAAGAACAATATAAGAAAATTATGTCTATTTATTGACTTATATCTGCTGGTCCATGTCACTATGCAGGATCCTCGCCAAAGGAGTTAAATTTCTTACATATGTTAATCATTTATCTTAAGTTAGCTAAAAAATACATGATACGTATGCTACAAATAACTTAGAAGACAACATGAACAATATGCAACATCGTAAACATGAACAAATTTACCTTATATATGGAATGCAAGATCGTCAACAGAAGGGGTGACAATGTCTATAGTCAATTGCCTGTTTGCAAAAAGGGTGACAATCAAACACAATATATACATGTATCAGTAGCAATTAATTAAGCATTGTAAGCAAAAATTTGGTAATTATAAATCACATATGTTGTAATCATTAGAATTGAACACAATAAATATGTAATCATTAGAATTGAAATCAATAAATCAATATTAAACATATATACTAATCAATATAAATATATATAAGTACTTAAATCACATACCTTGTACATTTCAATCATGTCATTGATCATCTTCTTCATCCATCTCATCATCATTTCCATCATCATCATCACCACTATCATCATCATCACCATCATCACCATCATCATCATCATCATCACCATCCTCATCATCGTCGTCGTCATCATCATCATCATCACCATCATCATCATCATCATCATCATCATCATCTTCACCATCATCTTGATCTTCATCATCATCTTCTTCTTCTTCATCATCTTCAATATCTTCTTCTTCCATAACATTATACTTTATCAACCTTCCTCTTGGATCTTGTCTAACAACAAATGACCAACCTTGTTTATGTGGAACTTCTGAGTAAAACACTTGCTCACATTGGCTTGGACGAACATAGGGCTCATCTCTAACTGGCTCAAATGACCTTGTATTAATCATTGTAAATCCATTATCATGTTGAATAACAGTTATAGCTGGATCATTTTGATTCAGCTATAGCTTGTACCATTTGGCGATGACTATAACTACTTTGAAGGAGTTAAAGTCACACTCAGTTATATCATCCACGATGCCATAGTATCAATTTTGAGATTGTTGAGGTTGTATGTCATTTCTAGATGATATATTAGTGACCTTGAAAACTGTAGTTATCCCAGAATCACAAATTTTCTTTGTGTCATCCAACTTTTTTATGCAAAATTTGTGGCCATGATAGTACAAAGCTTTTTGGTGCTTGACTTGCAATTTTTTAAGCATGTGAAAATTATTTTCATTGTGAGTTGATATGAAACATATGAGTCATGATCATTAATAAATTTGTATGTACCTCTCTACCTCTTAAACCATATGCTAGATCAATTACCATTGGCGTAACATTGAAATCTCCATTACGATGAGCTTCTCTAACCAATGAAGCAACACCTTCCCATGTTAATGAGAAACCATTTTGTTGACATCATTCAATCCACACCATCATCTAATCAAGATTGTTCGCAATATACAAATGTATTGCATCCCACTCTCAACCAACTGTATAAAAAAAATACACCAATTATAAATAACTTATATTGAAGATTTATAAGAATTAATTAACTACAATAACATCTTATATTTACCTCTCACTTTCCTCAATCTACCTTTGCCCATAAATTACTCCCTTTTGAATTTGTTAATGGAGTTGGGATCCCAAATACGATCTACATGGATCTTTGCTGCAAAATTAGGAAGATATTCCCTAATGTACACCATGGTCTGGTATACCATATATCCCTCCATCATAGAATCCTCAGGATGTGCTCTTTGTCGAACCAAGCCTTTCAAAAATTTCAAGTGCCTCTCAACCATCCACATTAACCTAGTTGGTACAGGTCCACATAATTCAATCTCCTCAACTTGATGTATGAGGTAGTGTTCTTGTGCATTGAAAAAAATTGAAGGTAGAAACTTTTGCATTTCACACATAAGATGAGGAATTTTTCTTTTCCAATATTTTATATCTTCTTTATTAATTTATTTTGATGACAACCACTTCATTTATTTTCCAAGATCATATATAACTTGTTTGACACTATTGTAGAAGTGGTGTGGGAGAGATAGAGGTAGAACGTACTGCAATATTTGTAAAATGATCTTATCAATATTTTATAAAAGAATGCAATGAAAACTACATGTAGTATACAAACATATAGTGAATAAAAAATAACATGAATTACCTTAATAAATGTATGCCAATTATTTGTTTTCATCCTTAGCCAAAATTCACTTTTCTTTGATATGAGATCGTTTATGTTCGCAACAAATCCTGTGGGAAATCATTATTTTTTAATGACTTCTTTTATAAAATTGCTCTACTGCTCTGACAATAACCAACTAAGGACACTTGTATCAATCCAGTCTCCATTGTTATTTGATCGAATGACATTTTTCATTGCATGGTTGGATTCTTCAATGTCACTACAAATTTTGACAATTTTGTCTTTGTCACGCCTTCCATCCAAGATTTTTCATAATGTCTATGTTACATTCTTTCCAATATGCATAGGATCAAACAAATGCATGATTAAAAGTTTCTCATAGTACGAAAACCTACTAAATTGTGTAGGATAAATTTTTAGTCCTTTTGAAAGTTGGTCATTAATGCCTTGACGACCTTCACGAGCATCAATTACATCATCAGTAAATAAAATACAATATCAAAATATAAATTTTAAACAAAAACCATTAGATGTAATGACATTACCTCGATGATTTATTTTATTGTATTCCAACTTCCATTGGCGAGATTTCATTCTTCGTGGCTTTGATGTAGTCTCTTCTTTCCCATTGAAAAAATATTTTTTGGTAATTCGGTACTTATGATTTCTGTGGAGAAAGTGTCTATGATCATCGAACACCTACTTTCCTAAACTTTTTGAAAATGAGATTTCATCTTTGGACCACAAACTGGACATGTAAATTTTCCCTTTGTCTGAAGACCTACAAGATCATGTATAATTGGGTTAAATATGTTAACTTTGTGTTAGCACTATAACATACCAAAAAAGAGGTGTTAAGAAAAGAACATACCACAAAAATGTGTTAGCCCAGGGGCATCATGTATTGTCCATACAAGCATTGCATGGAATTGAAATTGTTTTTGTCCTATTGGTCTAGAGATGTCATAAATAGTGATCCCATTCCATAACACCATCAACTCATCGATAAGGGGCTCAATATATACATTGATATCTTTAACTTGGTACTTACCTAGTTGAATGAACAAAAAATATTACATAATTATTATGACCATTTTGATGGAATATTTATAATAAATTAATTTTGATAACTATTAAATGAAAAAATACCTGGAAAAATTAGTGCCAACATTATGTGCTCCCTCTTTATGGACATTCAAGGAGGAATGTTATTGTTGATAACTAAAACAAGCCACACCGAGTAAGTAGATCTCATCTCTCCAAACGGATTGATACCATCCACTGCCAATGAAAGCTTGAGATTACGAGGTTCTTCTTTAAAGTGTGGCCATTTTTCCTCTATTTCCTTAAATGTTGAACCATCCACAGACATTTGCATAATGTCATCTTGACTTCTATTGCATGCATGGTAATCCATAAATTATGCCAAGCTATTGCACCTGAATAATCGTTGTAGATGTGGAATAATGAGAATAACTCGAAGAACCTTGCGAGGCACCTTTTTTGTTATTCGATTTGATCAATATCTACTAATATGACAAATAGGGCATTCTATTGCAAATTCATGTTGTTTATGATATACAATATGATCATTTGGACATGCATGTATTTTTTGATACTCCATTCCAATATATTTCATAATGGCAGATAATTCTCAATACGAGTGAGGTAGAATGTTTGATGGTGGTAACAAACACTCACCTATTAACCTACGACCAAAAATATAATTTTTTAATATAAAGAATATTAATTGCTACACGATTCACCCAATGTTAATTGTAAGGGAATTACGACAAAAAAAATGAAAAAAGATGACATACCTTAACATACGTGTCATTGCTACATTGGATAAAACATTCATAACCTTCAAGTTCACCAACAATAATATAGCGGCAAGAAGAGTTGTTTGGGAGCCTTCGTATAGGGGCTCGTGTTCCTTCTCAAGTATAGGTACTGTAGACACCTAAAAATCTTTTAGAAAATAAAGTATTTTTATTTTTTGAAAAACTCCTGATGACATCATCATTTGTTAATTAATTAATTAATTTATTTTTATGTCATTAAATCCCTTTACCTTAATTAAAAATATTTAATTAAGGAATCCCTCCCAAAAATGTTTAAATCTTATTTAAACATTATCTCCCTATTTATTAATTATTTAATTAATAAATTGACCAAAAATTCCAAAATAAATAATTTATTTATTTTTTGCCCAAAACCTTACCAAATTCCTAAAAACCACTAACTTCTTCTAGAATCTTCTAATCCCTTTTTAATTTTGATTAAAGGCTAATCCCATCATTTTCTAACCCTAATCCCAACTCAAAATATTTAATTAAGGTTAAATATTAATCCTCAATCCCTAAATTACCCTAGGAAAACTCTAGACTCTTCTAGAACTTTCCTAATCCTTCCCTAAACCCATTTAGGGGAAATTACCTACTTTCCATAAGCTAATCTAAGTCTCCTTTGACTCCTAGTCAAACCCTAACCCTAATGAGCCTCAAAATTCATTAAAGCCTTTAAGATAAATAAATCTTTATTTATTTCTTAAATTCCTATTATCCCTAGAAAAGCCTAGACTCTTCTAGAAAGTCTTCATCCTTATCCCCTTTGACTCAAACCCTAACCTTACTCCAAACCCTAACCTATCCTCCTAACCCACCCCCTTAGGAAATCTTATAAATACCCTCATTTCTAAGAGCAATCCATCCACTTTTATTTTCAAGTAATAGTAATCTTATAATGCCATTTTCATGTTCGATCATAGCTAAAATCAACTAATTTGCTAGATTTCATTGTTTTCTTCAAGCTTTCTAGCACATCATAGCCTAGCAATAATGGATTAACATAGTTTTTTTCATTATTTTGCATAGCATATAGCATCAAATCTCCATTAAGGCATTATATTGAGTTCTTGAAGCCTTAGGGGCAATTTTGGGTGTTCTACCCAATATTGTGCCATTTTTTTGAGTTTTCATGAGTCTCAATCCATTTTTAGAATGCATTAGAGTATGCTCCAAGTACTTAGAGAGCACACCCACATCCCCTTAAGAAAGATCAAATCAAACAGTGCTTGGGTGCACCTGTTTAGGCTCAATCTGAGGTGGCTAGCTTAGATGCTTTTGTTTTGGATTGATATAATGTTAGACTAAAACCTAATGTTTGCTTTTCTTAGCCTTTCAAAACAGATTCAGATAGCCTAGTCTACAGGTACATCAAGGTCTGCATCAACATCATCATCATCATCATCATCTTGATCATCATGATCATCTTGATCATTGTGATCATCGTGATCTTCTTGATCATCATGATCTTCTTCCATGGGATCATTACCTTCTACTTCTATATTCACACCTCCATGTTCCCTCATTTGGAAATCCACATTCTCTGGATTGTCATGGTCCATAACATGAAACCTAGGGTGGTTGACCTATATCAAAATGATGACCTTATAGTAACCATGACCATGATGTCATCATCAAATCATGTCATATGTATTTTATAAATTATTAAAATACATACCAATGGACGAAATTCATTTCCCCCTTCAATGTGACCATGCTGCCTACAATGTTCCTCGACTATTTTGATTAGATATTTTTGAGTCTTGAAGCCCTTACAAATTTTGCAAGGACAATAACATTTTCCATCACCTTTTCTTTTTAAGTTAGACCATAGTCTAGCAATTGTCTCCCTATTTTGTTGTGCATTGATATCGTCAAACATGGTCTTTCTTGAATGGAATGACTCATTGGTGGAAGAAGGATGATTTGTTTGCAATGTGCAGATTCTATATCAAGTGTATTAAAATAACATCCAACATTAATAATCAAGTAAATTCTAGCAAATTTGATTGAGTCGTATTTGTTTATCATGTGACATTCTTTCTTACAAAGAGTTATTTTTTTTTCTCAAGGATGCCCTCATATGGATGAGGTGTGTATCCTTGATCACAACCTCTTCCTTACTTGATAGTGTATGTCTACTATAAACAAATCCCTTAGAAAAATTTAAAGATAAGAAGAAACTAAAATAGAAATCTGCAGGTGAGCGAATAGAACAAGGGATGCAAGTGTAAAAGTTCCTGCCTTATATAATGTGTTTGGGGTAAGCTATGGTGAAATGAGAATATGGTTAAGTAGCATAGATTTTATGAAGATGTCTTTTGGTAGGGTGAAATTTTTTGACTATTGTTTAATAAGAAGGATCAAAACTATTAGTGCATTGAGTGCTTTATAAATAGATAGACCCACATTTGTAGACAAATATCAATACTTGTGTATACAATATTTATGATGAACAGTGTCTGCACAAACACTAAATATTAAATAGATATTGTAGAAACACAAAAGAATTGTATTACCTTGCTCAATATGTAACAGCATAAAGATTGCATTGAATTCAAGTACTTTCTAAGTTATGTTCTCTAATATCTTGGGTAAGTCTACAAATATATTAAATCCCTATTCCTTCCTCTTTGAATTTCAGTTCAAACAAACTCAATCTTGAATGATCTAAGGTTAAAACAAAGCACATCTTCAAAGTTCTAAATCAACACGATAATTCAATCTTGAATGCCCAAGTCAAAGCAACTATAAACACTCGAAAGTCTTTTGGAGAAAGAACAAATCAAAGCCTAAACACTTGTGTCTTTAGTTATTAAAATTCAAACATCACTTAATCAATTTGAGAAAAAGAACAACTTGCTTGATGTGCATCTAGGAGCTTTACATTTTCTGTAAATTCTTGTTAGAATAAGCAACGTAGAACATTTGAACTTGGACAAGTTCACTTGTTTTACTTTTAGCGAGACCTGTCTAGGGAGAAAAACACTTCCTCTCTGGAGAATGACCTCAAACTGGTATCCCCCCCGACCGGTATATAAATAAAGTGAAGGCAAAAAGTACTCACTTATATCTCCTAATCCACAGCTGTTCATGCCAAATACAGTGATTGGGGATGGTAAATAATCCTCCCCCAGCGTTTTTGGCTAGGCTCTTAAGTGAGTCACGGGTGGTCAACATAACCAGGTATGGAGACTCCACGGAACTATTAAAAACTTGATAAAATAGAGGCTACCCTATCTACATCTGAAAGTATCAAAATCCTTGTGCAAGGACTGATTCCAAGGGGTTTACCGGGTCACCTCAAGATTACTCACCATTTGTATTCCCTTCTAGGGGGTACCAAGCTGTGGACAAGTGATTTTGATACTCACCTTCCTTAGGTAGATCTGGTTGAAGTGCTTGACAGTCAAATACTTCATGAAAACATTGTTGGAACATACACTTTTCAAAGCTTTATCAGAGTCAGTTATCCTGTTTGTATCCCACAAGGTTGCTTTGTCCCTTGTGGAGATTGCTTTTCTAGAAGGCTTTTTTAATCTACCCTTTGCCATTGGGAAACATCAAATTGATCAACAAAACCTAGTTCAAGATACTCAAAAAATTTTGCAAAGCAACCTTTGGAATTAGATTATCCAAAAGCCTTTTGTCTCAAACCAACTATCAGAATCTCCCCAAGTTATGCCCAATTTGATCAAACATCCGAAAGCTAAGTTGCCCAAATCCATAGATTATCAAGAGAAGAAAGTTGCAAAGAGAAACCTTAAGAGCCATCAATCCTCCATCCAAGCAACCCAAGTAGAAGAAAAATATCAAGAAAGACTTGATAATATTGGCTATAATGCAAGAGTCAAATAGTTTGCCTACTGATTCTGAGTAAACCATCGCTACGTCAATCTTGAAAGAGAGGACTAGCTAAATCCATCACATGTCCTATTCTACCTTCAGATCTCAAAATCCTATCTCGGCAGTCCTTCATCCCAGTGTCATCCTAGTTTCATCCCTACATCACCAAACTTTAGTTACATCCTAGAGTCCTTCTTAGTTGCATGCATCATCATCTTCCTAGCAGCATCATAGATCATCCATCCCTATTGCATCTAAATCATCCTTTTTAGAAAGAGCATTGTTTCATCATCCTTCACCATCCTTCCATCAGTAATCCATCAATCAAAATCCCAAATCCTTGATCCAAATCTAGCAGCCATTATCCAAATTAGAACCCACCATCCTTTGCACCAAATCCAGAGATCCAAATCCACAAGCACTTAGTGTTCAAGACCTTTGAGTTGTTTCCATCCCTTATCCTAAATCAGAAATCATCCCCTTTTTTGATAGAGCATTGTCTAAAGGAAATCCAACTTGTCCTTGCACAGCCTCATCATCTCGAGCAAGAGATTGGCTTGCATTGATAAGAATCTAGTTGACCGAAGATCATTAGTCTATCCTAGGTTGGCCAAATCCTATCATTGATCCTCCATCGGGAAAAATAGCAGCTCATTGTTGACACTTAGTAATCTTCCACCAGCATTGCACCAATCCTCCATCCAATCTTGACCCAAATCAGAGCATCCCACCAAGCCTCCATCATCACCAAACATTTTACCAATCTATCATCATCTTCCATCCAATCTTCTACCATCTTTGATCCATATCCAAGCATCCCACCAATCCTTGCATTACATTCTAGAAGTTCATCCATCCTTAGAAGTTTCTTAGCTTGCATCCATCTTTCATAGAGTCTTTTAGGACCATCTTGCATCCATCTAGCGTCTGCATCTCCATGCCTGTCGAGACAAGATCTGGATCTAGGAATCAAAGCAACATGAATTCTTATCCAATCACTAGCTCATATGATCCCAACATTTTTACTAGTGCGATGGTAGCATATGATCCCCAAATACAAACTAGAAATACATGGGATGATCCCAATATCCCCTCAGCTCCTCTGGCCATAGGAACATTTGTGAGTCATCCAGAGAATCCACCAGTAGTCAATACACTCATGGCCCAAAATCAGCAGAGCATGTTCACTAACTTTTCACAAGTGCATACTCCCATTCCACCATATCTCCATGCTCGCATTCCCATAAGCACAATCCAAATCCCAGCACAAGTCTACTCTCCGTTCATCCAACCATTCCCTAATCCAACCTTGCAAACATCTCAAGAAACCTCCACCATTCCCCTTCTTTTGCAAGGAAGTTTTACCAGTCCTGTAAGGAAAGCTGTAACACCATCTGCTCCATTCCCTATCACAGGTACTTCATCATCCACAATGGCTGCCCAAGCTCTTGCATAAATCCAACGCTTATCACAAAATCAACTCCCACCTCTTACATAAACCTTTACACAAGCAGTTCCACCATCTTCCATAGGCCAATCAACACCATTCTTTCCAGGAGGGATGCAATCATCCTTCCCCTTTGCTTCACAAGCTTCTACATCCACACTTTTCATGCCAAGAGGGATGCAATCATCTTTCCCTTCCACTCTACAATCTTCAACATCCATACCATTTTTTCTAGGGTCAACGCAATTGTTTCCCTCTTTCTCCCAACAAGCCTCCACATCAACGTCATCTATTCTAGGGGTAGCACAACTGCTCCCCTTTCATACTCAGCAAGCTTCCGCATCAACATCACCCTTTTCATGGGGAATGCAAATGTTCTCTTCCTTTCCCCCCCAAAAAGCATCTACCCAGGCACAAGCCTAGCAAAATGCCTTCACCATAGGAATGCCTTCCATGGGTTTTTCAAATCCACCATTCATGTCCCAAACTCACATCACATCTACCTTCCCAACATTATCTACAACACAATTCCCACCTCACACTAGTTCTCATTGGGGCCTCACTCAAGAAGACATGAAAGCCTTTGGCATACCAACCCACTCTCCTACATCCATGTTTGCAAACCAACAAGCCACCTTCCCACCAGCAGCACCACAACAACCATCACAACCTCCACCAGCTTCATATTTCGCAAGCTACCCATTCCCAGCACCTAGTGCTTTTCAACAAGTTCCTCCATCTCAACAGCCAAGTTCCTCTCATTCTGCAAGTTATCTTGCCCAGCCACCCTTTACTTCAAACTTCCCTACATCAGTTCCACCCTTAAGCAATGCGGGAATGCACCCAACCTCTATCAGCCAACCGCAAAGCCAAGTCCAACAAGGGCCATCCTACCAGAAAGTTGCACCATTCCACCAGCCACCCTTGCAGCAACCATACTTCTAGTCACAGCAACAAACCCCCATCATTCCCCAACAGCAACAAGTTTCCTCCTATCAGTTACAATAGAAAGTGCCCATCATCCCACAACACCAGCAAGTATTCTCATATCCTCCATCGCAATATCCCCCTATACTGCATCAATAATATCCCCAGCAAACACCACTCCAAAATCCACTCCAATCTACCTATCTGGCTGAGCCATCTCCATATCCCACTCCACAATACCCACCTCAAATAGGAGTACCCACTCAAAAACCAATCAATGCCGAGTGGGAAGCCATGAAGAATGCTCTTAAGGAGCTTCAAACCGGTACCAATAGCAAAACCTACAAGTTTGAGGAAGTGTGTCCTTATCCATTTGACTGATCCATTGCCTCTATACCTTTCCCCAAGAACTTTGAGACACCTAAGTTTGATAGTTATCGGGGGAAAGGAGATCCAGTCAACCATATTAAAGAATTCTATATGGTGTGCCAAGAAGTGGCTTACAATGATAACTATCTCTTATGCCTATTCCCCAAAAGCTCGGGAGGAACTGCTGTTGGGTGGTTCTACAAAATACCATGTGGGACTATCATAACCTTTACTGAACTCTCTGAAAAGTTCATTGCCCATTATGCCCACAATGTTGAGAATGAGTTGACCTTGTTAGATCTCTGCAACTCAAAATAGAAAGGAGAAAGCCTATTAGAATACTTGCAATGATGGTAGAACCTTACCACCAGGTTATCATACCAGCCACCTGAAAAACATTTGACCAAAATCTTTACCGATAATCTGCATCCTAAACTATCCCATTTTATGAGGATGAACTGTCTCCAAACCTATCAAGATATCAAGAGCAAGGGGATAGGTATTGAGAAGGCCCTTCTAGACGAAGGCACAATCTGACACTTCAAAAATGATGCCCAAAAACCTAGTAATGATAAATCCCGTTACTAGAATTCTAACAAGAATGTTGTTACTGATGGAGCCACTGATACCAAGCATGTCCAATTTGTCATGGCTAGTCCTCCATCAAATCTTGCATACCAACAACAACAAGTGCCCATCTATCAAGAACCTCCTCAAGTCCATCAGCAACCCACGCAACAATACCATTCTCAGAATAATCATCAAAATTATCAGCAGCAAGCCCATCAAGCTTATCAAGGTAATCCAAACAATCAGGTCAATGCCGTTAATGTTTCTCCCAAAAAACACAAGCCCAGAGCTTAGAACAATCCAAGGAAGACCTTCACACCACTAGGTGAACCTCTGGATGTTATCTTTCACCGAATGGCCAAGGCCAACCTGATCACATTTCCACCAATCTAGCTAGTTGATGATACCACTCCCAAGCTTGATTGTTACAAAGATCACAAGTACTGTGATTATCATCATGTCAAAGGACACACTACCTTGAAGTGTATGAGACTCAAAAGCTATATCCAAGATCTCATTGACCAAAAGGAGATCCAGGTAGACGCACCTGCTCAAGCCTCACCAAATGCCAATTTGCAAATTTATTAGAATGTGTTCCCACAACACAATGCTGGGAACAACCAAACTAATACCAATCATTCCTAGAATCATGGAAAGGGAAAGCAAGAAGAGCACACTATTGCCTACATCAATTATGATAAGTTTGTTGGATGTATAACCCAAGTTGAGCCCATAGTCAATGCCATCCATGTTAGAGGAGCGGATCGTCAATGTGCTATTACTACCCACAGAGGCTGGATCACTATTGCTAGTGCCCGTCCAAGGTCAGTACAAAATGCACACAATGCACAATATAACCTCATAGAACATCTTGGGAACACACCAGCCTAAATATCCATCTTGGACCTTCTTTGCCCTTCACCTCTCCATCAGGAGATCCTTGATCGAGCTCTCAAAGAAGGACATGTCCCCACAGACATTAACACCACCTAGTTTGAGACCCTTGTGGGACATCTATCTGTAGCCTATGCTTTATCCTTCAAAACATCTAACATGCCAAACATTGCACCTGACCATACTCTCCCTCTCCGCATCACCTTCATGGTCAGAGACTTTGCCATCAAATGGGTCTTAATAGATAATGGCTCAGCCCTGAACTTGTGTACTTTGAAATTCATTCAGCAAATTGGGTTCACCTAGGCCGATATAGCACATGAAGTAATCACTATCAAAGCTTATGACAACTTGGAGTGTACCTCTGAAGGTACCATTACTTTTCCTATTCAGCTAGGCCTAGCATTACAAGATACCATTTGTCATGTTGTTGATCTTGACCTACCATATAATATCCTCCTAGGCCGACCATGGATTCATTCCATCAAGGCTGTACCATCTACTTACCATCAGTGCATCAAATTTCTACATCAAGGCACTGAGGTTACCATCCATGCTGATCCCCAACCCTTCACATACTGTCATGCAATGGAAGCATCATTCCCTCACTCCATTCATTGTCCTGGAACTAACATTGGTACTTCTATTTCCAGCTCATCCCGATCCCATTACGATCCAAAAACCATTCTCACCTCCACCCTCTCTTCCATCAAGATCAATAACCAAGGTTGTGGTGAATATAGCCTACTTGATGCATTTTCCATAGGGGCCCTCCCACATGATCCACATACTCAAGGGTGCCCGAGTCACCAAAGAAAGCCTATTGAAGAGCATCATGAAATCAAGAGAATGGGACCTATGACTTTTGAATCCCATGGCACATTAAACAGTCAAGAAATGGATCCTGACATCAATAGGTGGTTGTACAAAGATCCCCCACCACTTGATAATCAACTTCTTGGTTACTTCAAGGATAAATACCCACAATCACACAAATACACTACTGAGCAATGGAATTACCAAGGTGGTGGTCTAGGACCACAAGAAGGTAGAAGCAAAGACCTGATCATAACATCCAAAAACCCACAACATCAAGGTCTTGGCTTTAATACCCCTCGCCTGCATATACAAGAGCCCAATACCGCAACTGGGGGCACCAACATGACTAGCATTCCCCTCTTGAATAGCCATGAGAACCTCATAGAAATTGAAGACATCCCTGAAGAGAAAGAAATCAGAACCTATGATGATATCTTTGACAATGACACCCTCCTGGGGACTTCTATCCTCCAACAACTTGCCATCAATCTCATAGAACTTCCCCTCATTCACCCTCAACTCATAGATTGGGACCAACCAAGCATTGCACACATCGATGAGTTCCAAAGCACGGAAGCACTCCTAGAGTTCATGGGGGTATCAGGCCCACAATCGGTTCAAGATTCAGAATCAACTCACATCTATAAGCTTGACCCAGAAGGATACTTTGGGGAGGAGGCAAGCTTTAGATGCAAAAGAGAAATAGAAAAAGTAAAACATGAGTCTTATGTGAAAAACCTTCTGGGGCACATTCTGATTCCAAAATAGTAAAAATAAAGAGCGTATCTTCTAGTGAAAACTTGGCAATTCAAGTGCTAGAAGATGAAGACTTGCCTCTTCCTCCTATGCATGATTACAGACCGGAGTAGTCACCTATCATCATAGAAGAAACCAAGCCAGTCAACTTGGGTACAGAGGAATGTCCAAGGATCACCTACATTGCAGCCAACATGACAGAAGGTGAAGAAATGGCTTTGATTGCACTCCTTAGAGAATCAATCATAAATTTTGCATGGTCATATGCACACATGCCTAGGCTTGATCCTAATCTTGCCGTCCATCATCTAGCAGTGGATCCTAATGTCAAGCTAGTAAAGTAGAAGCTGAGAAAAATGCATCCAAAGGTCACCTTATTAGTCAAAGCAGAGCTTGAAAAACTCCTCCAAGCCAAGATTATTAGAGCTATAGATTACTCAGATTGGATCTCTAACATGGTACCTATCACAAAGCCTTTAGGCGACATCAGAATATGCATAGATTTTAGGGACCTGAACAAGGCATGTCCTAAAGATGATTTTCCGCTACCAAATATAGACATGATTGTAGATCTTATAGCGGGTCATGAAATGTTGTCACTAATGGATGGCTTTTCAGGCTACAATCAGATTTGTATAGCAGAAGTAGATCAACATAAAATAACATTCACAACTCTGTGGGGTACCTTCTACTACAACATGATGCCATTTGGGCTAAACAATGCAGAAGCCACATATCAAAGAGCGATGACAATAATCTTCCATGACATGATCCACAAGATTCTAGAAGACTATGTGGATGATATTCTTGCAAAATCAAAGACACGCCATGAACACCTTGACATTCTTGAGAGTGTTTTTGATCACCTACAACACTATGGGTTAAAGCTCAATCCAAAGAAATGTGTCTTTGGTGTTACATCTGGAAAGCTCCTAGGTTTCATAGTATCACGACGAGGCATAGAGATTGACCCTAAAAAGGTCAAAACAATAACAAAAATGCCTCCACCAAGAACACTCAAACAGCTTAGAAGCCTACAAGGAAAGCTTCAATCAATGCATCGGTTCATTTCTCAACTAGCAAACAAGTGCCAACCTTTTACGCATCTCTTATGCAAAGACACAAGCTTCAAATGGGATCCCATATGTCAGAGAAGCTTTGATAAGCTCAAGGAGTATCTAGCCAATTCTCCAATCCTAGTACCACTAGTTCTAGGACACCCTCTCATACTCTACATCTCAACAACCACTACAGCACTGGGGGCACTCCTAGCTTAGCATGATGACTAAAACAAAGAGAGAGCCATCTACTACATTAGTCAAACTCTTGTCGGCTATGAGCTTAATTACTCACCCATGGAAAAAGCATGCCTTGCAGTGGTTTTTGCTACTCAAAAGCTTAGACATTACATGCTTAGTCACACAATCAGGCTCATTTCAAAGGTGGAACCCCTCAAATATGTACTATCAAGGACAACTCTCATAGGCCGTATGGAAAAATGGGTCATGTTACTCAATGAGTTAGACATCCAGTATATTGATCGGAAAGCAATCAAAGGGCAAGTCATTGCCGATCAGCTAGTAGAGGCACCACTGGTGGATGCTTATCCACCAATCATGGAATTCCCTGATGAACACTTATGTATGATCAAAGAACAGCCCCTGTGGAAACTATACTTTGATGGCTCCTACACATTACATGGATCAGGGGTAGGAATCCTATTCGTCACGCATCAAGGTGACTACATTCCAAAATCATTCAAGTTGGGATTCCCATGTACCAACAACATTGTAGAATATGAGGCACTCATCTCAGGTCTCAAAACAACCATTCAATGGAATATCACATAACTAAAAGTGTTTGGAGATTCACAGCTCATTATCAAGCAAGTCCTAGATGAATATCAGATGAAGGATGACAAGCTACTACCCTACAAAGAACTAGTGGACAGACTAAAAGAGCATTTTCTAAATCTACAATTCACACAAATCCCAAGGCTTTAGAACAAAGCAGTAGATGAAATGGAAACTATTGGATCCTTGTTAGAAATCCCACGGGATGCATCACAATATGAATTTCTAGTCGAGTAGCTACACATGCCAGCTTATGAGAATGCCAATGTAGAAATGGTGTGTGTCTTGGTTGGTCCTCAGTCCCTGTGGTACCATGACATCCATGCATATCTAAAGAATGGTATCATATCTCCCCATCTCACCAAAAACCAATGCCAAAACCTTATTCGCAGAGCTTCCCACTACACTCTTGTAACCAACACCCTTTATCGTCAAGGGTATCACAATATCCTCTCTAGGTGTTTAGATTCAAATGAGGCCATCCTGGCTTTACAAGAGGTCCACGCTAGAATTTTTGGTGCCCACATGAGTGGCATGGTTCTAGCTAAGCAGTTGCTTCGAGTTGGGTATTTTTGGCCAACCATGGAACATGATGCTTGTGAGTTTGTCAGAAAATGTTTACCATGTCAGTAGCATGCAAATTTGATTCATGCACCAGCACAAGACTTGCAGCCCATTGCGCCACCTTGGCCATTTTCATGTTGGGGCTTTGACCTTGTCAGCTTAATCACTCCCCTCTCCTCGGATGGACACAAGTACATAATAACTACCATAGAGTACTACACCAAATGGGTTGAAGTGATTCCACTCACCCTAACTACTAGCATCCAAATATCCAAGTTCATCATTTACCACATCATCTTCCACTTCGGCATACCATCTACCATCTTCACAAACCATGGCACACCTTTTGAAAACCAGCATGTGGATGATCTGTGTGCCAGACTCCACATCCATCACTGTTTCTCTAGTCCATATTTCCCTCAAGGAAATGGCCAAGTTGAGGCAACCAACAAAACTATCTTGAAAATCCTCAAGAAGGTTGTCAATGATTCTGGTCGTGACTGGCACCTCCAAATCAATCCTGCCCTTTGGGCCTACCGTACTTCTTATCGCACTCCCATAGGCACCACCCCATATTCCCTTGTATATGGTGCTAAATCTGTTTTGCCAATCGAGGTCGAGCTCCCATCCTTGCAAGTCTCCATGAAGAACTACACCACTGATGAAGACTATCGTGTGGCCCGTCTCACACAGTTAGACCTGTTAGATGAAAAGAGACAACAAGCATATGATCACCTGGTTGCATACCAGAATTGACTCAAAAGGAGTTATAATAAGAAGGTCCATCCTAGATAGTTCCAGGTCGGTGACATGGTCCTCAAAGAAAATTAGAAAGTCCAAGAAAACAAAGAAAAGAAAGGCAAGTTTGAGCCTACTTGGCTGGGCCCCTATGTTGTCACAGCATGCTTCGGCTCTGGAGCTTATTAGTTATCTACACTAGAAGGTGAGCCTTTGAATGATCTAATCAACATCATACATCTAAAGAGGTTCTATGCCTGAACTAGATCCTACATATTCAGAAAATCCATAAAAATTGGAAAAAGTAGAAAAATACAAAAAAAAAGCAAGAAAAAGAAAAAGAAAAACAATCGTCCAATGGTGAAAACTTGGCAATTCAAGTGCCTTGGACAAGTATGTTGGTGAAAACCTGGCAAACAGGTGCCATACATAGTGGACTGAGTCATTATCTATCGAACTCCCATCCCCCCATCCCACCATCTCAGTCCTTTTTCTACCATCCCCATCCCCATCCACCATCCCCCAGCATTCCTCTTTTCATAATCCTCAAGACAAACTACAATCCATGCCCTGCACATATCTTGTACCATCTATTGCACATATCTTGTACTATATCCTTTCTATCTTGTATAGCATCATCCTTCCTGTATCTCCTGTATAAGCAAGATCTTCCTATCCCCCATCTTGAGCTTTTGTACATATTCATTGTATATCTTTTCTCGTCTATTGTACATATTGTCCCTTCTTGTTGTATGTATCCTCGTCAGTCCTATAGAAACATTTGATCATACATCTTGTCCTACCCAGCCTTGTACTTCAGCAACATCAATTGTCGACTATTCTTGATCACTATGATTATTCTTTGACTTCATCATTTGCCAATGAACAACAACACTCATTCTCTCATTAATCAGTAGGTCCTTGAGGATGTATCCTTCCTCTTGTCAGACCTAATCTTCCACCAATCACACCAGGTCTGTGTTGATGTTTCCTTCCACACGTTCTGTGAGGCCTCACCCTGACCCGTCATAGCTTCTTTCTTTTTCTGCATTTTGATACAGTGATACATTTGTTGATCTATTTTGGATTGAGACTCGAGATATGATATTTTGATGGTGATTATTATATTATGTAGGTGTGGATGTGAATCTAGAGTACATCATGATTTTTATTATGCATCGTTGATTAAGTGAATTATTCATGATTAGATTTGATTACTGCACATGATGATTATGTACTTATGATGTTCGAATATTATTGAATGAAAAATTGTGATTTGAATTGAGCTATACATATTGAGTTATGATACTAAATAGGAAATTGAATATGTATATTTCATGTAATGTTATCATCTTGAACTACTGATGCTCGAAGTGAAGTGTGCAGGTACGAGAACCATGGGAATTATCGGAGAACCAAGGTTAAACACATGTGTACTGAGTAAACCAAGGCTTAGTCCCATGTGGGATTACAAAGCCTCGTTGTAATGTGAACTTGTCGTAAAAGTGAATTTTCTTGTGCATTAGTAGTTAGCTTCGTGTTGTCTTTCTTGGCATTTGTATGTAATGTGCAATTATTAGTGTCACTTGACACTTGTAATGTACTCATTTAAATTTATTTTATTCCAGCCACTTCTAGAGGCCAATAAGGAGTTCTAGGGGTCATTTTTTGGCATAATTTATGTATCTTAATGTTAGGGGTATGGGTTAGGAAGGTTTTGAGCATACCCTAAACCCCCTAGAGACTTTGGCAACCCTTTTTTTGACCCATTTACCCTTACCTACGAGATTGGATGGATCTTGATTCTTACCCAACTTCACCTTTCCTTCCAATCAAGCATTAATCATGGGGGGACAAGGGAAATCAAGGAGACCTTAGAGTCAAATCTGCAATTATGATTGGTGGGTGGGTAGAATTTGGAGCCCTTTTTAGAGGCCTTGGATAGAATTAGAGGGTGTTCACCCACTCTCTAATTTTAGAGACTTTAGGGTTTTGGAGGAGGAAGAAAAAGTGGATAAGCTCTTCTCAAATTTCCATTTCCATCACACTTGTGGAGGTTGGTTACTCTTCTCATGGAGTCTTTCTACTTGTGCATTAGATTAGCTTGTATCTTTCCCTCTCATGTATATGAATCTTGATTCTTGTTGTGGCAATGTGTTGTAAGGGAGGGATTTTGGGTTTGATTTCATGGTTTGATCTTGTTCTTTTGCTTGATTGAGGGAGTTCTTGTTTATGGGTGTGAGGCATTACTCACCCTTTGGGAAGGGAAGAAGTGGCCTATGGGTGGAGGGGTTAGTTGGGCTCTCCATGAGGTGAGAGTCTCTTCTCTTGGAGAAGAGGGATAAGTCCATGGTGTATGGGCACCATGGAAGCCATTGCATTCTTGTATTTTGAAGAGGATGTTAAGCAAAGTATGTGTATGAAGAGGCATTTGGATATGCATGGATATGTAGCCTTGAAGAGGCATTTGGATATGTAGCCTTGAAGAGGCATTTGGATATGTAGCCTTGAAGAGGCATTTGAATACTCATGGTGAGAAAATTTGTATGTAATGGCATTCTCCCCTTGGAAAAGCCCACCTCCACCCTCTCAATGAGCTTGTAAGACTCATTTGTGTAACCTTGGAAGGGAGTAATTTGTTGTATGTGCATTGTGTAAATTGTTTGTGAGCATCTTGTTGATCTTGTTGCATACCCGTTTAGCCTTGGTTCTCCAAGCTTGGGGGTGGTCTCATAAGAGACCTTGGTTGGGTGGTGAGCACCCATGGTTCTCCCCTTTGTTGCAGGTTTTGAGGTCAACACCCAAGTGGAAAAGCTTGAAGAAGTTTCTCTTGTTGAGCTTGTATCAACTCTCCTAGGTTGTTGTAATATTGACCTTGAAGGAGATCTTTCTCTCTTGTATATTGTAAAGAATTTCCATTATTGAGTTCATTGTAAAATAGTAGATGTATATGAAAAGGTGTATGTAATATGATGAAGTGAAGTAGCTCTTTTATGTTGATCTCTCATTGAGTATTCCATCAAAGTGTAATATATAATTGTAATGTAAATGCTTCTCCACCATAGAGATTATGTAATGAAATTGATAGGATGTCTATAATGAAAATGCAATGTATTTCTATCTTGTCTAATTGATTTTTGCTTCTTAAGATAGTGGAGTTATTTTCTTTTAAAAAAAAAAGTTATTCAAGGTTGGCAAGAAAGGTTATGAAAATCATTCAATAGTATGTAAAATTTCATTAATATGGATAGCCATGAGACTCTTAATATTTGGATTCATAGTTGTAAGCTCACTGCAATCTATCTAATTTTAGATCAAACTCATACTTAAGAAGACTATACTTGGATGAAGAAACTTGATCATTCCTTATTCTCTTTCAAAAGAATTATCCATGGAATAACTGATAAGATGAGATGTCAATAAGAGACATATATACATTCTAGAATTACTCATTACCTTCTTGAGCAACTCTTAATTTGAACCACTAAGTGTATTCTAAACACCTCACCTATGACTAGTAAATAAAATAAAGAAATCAAGTTGTTGTAGTATTTGTCATATTGAAAAAAAAGAGACACTTCCAGAATTTATAAGAGCAATTTTGCTCTCTGGAAAATGTATGGGGATAAAAATTATCCCCATACTACACAGAGAATATTCCTTATTTTTGTTTATACACTAAACAAAACTACCTAAACTAAAACATACTCTAATCTACCTATTACCATGTCATTTACTCACCAAATCATGTTTTATGGGGTCTTAATAAAGTTCACAAATAAAATATCACTTTTAGGCCTTCCCCACTTGTTAGTGGCCCCCACAAAGTCCTCTTCCTAGGCGCAGGAGAGAGGCATGGCAGAGATAACATTAAATTTTTTATCATCATTCTTTTCCCTACGTGGGTAGAAGGACTTTTAGGAAGTGACACTTACCAAGGATTTCATTTGCCTTGCTTTTTACTTTATCTCCATGTAGACATGGCTGACATGGTATAATGGACTATCCACCTTTCAACTACCTCTTACATGCGTACCTTATTATGTTCTTGAAGATCTGACACCTTCTCTTTTGTCATAAAAAGAGTCCTTCCTCCTTGCTAGGCGCACCACCCACTTGGTCATCTTCTTGGGGAATGCAGCACACTTGTCTTGGTTGTTGCATTGACTTTAAACATTTCCTTAACTTCTCTAGCCTTGGTTTGTGCAAAAATCCCATCCATGAGATTGGTGGGGCCCTCAAACCTTGTCTTCCCTTTTGTCCTCTTAAAAAGTGCGCTCCCCTTGACTTTATGATTGGCTAGTGGGTGATGTAGGTTAGCATAGGGGGTAGACTAGCCTTTTTAGAATTTGAATTTTTCCCCCTTGCTAATTTTAATTATTTGTTATTCCTTTCCTTGTAATTATTAGTAAATGGGGTAATTAAGTTATAGGTTAGATGAGTTGTGTATAGAGTGAATTATGCACTAACTTTCCTTTTTAAGGATAAATTATTCTAGGGATAGTTTTAATGTTAGGATATGGTTAGGAGATGATATCTTTATTTAACTTTTAATATGTTAAAATATTAAGTAATGTTTAAGTTTAATTAATTTGGTGACCTGTCTATTTTAGACCAGCTATGTTAAACCTCGGGGACTTATTGACACTTAAGATGATTGTCCAATTACTTACTAAATGTTTTAGTAGGTCATGGGTTCAATAAATAAATCAATTAGTTAATTAAGGGATGAGTACAAGATGTTTAGGAAATAATTACCTGTTGTTATGTTAGAATTCTTTTAGAGGATAGAACATAGTATTAGGAAGTGATAGGTATGGTGAATCTTTAGGTGAGGGTTATTGGAGCAGGACATTAGTTTTTAGGTGCCAATTATAATCCTTTAGCCATTAAATTCTAATTTTGGTAATTAATGAATTAGATTTTTAGTTAGCAGTATTATGTCCCAACCTAACTAAGAATGATTTAAATGATTAATCTAGTATTTTTTTGTCGGGTTTATATTCATACACATCTAGCAGTGGAACCTCTTAACAAGATAATAGTCAATTCAATTAAAGTTCATCCTGATAGCAGGACCGGCAACGTTTTCTTGATGAGGGCTTAGTTGAGATAGTTTTCCCTTGATAGATCCACTTCTTGTTATTGTCATTACAAGCATATCCCTAACCATTTCCAGCATAGGCGTATCTGTGTTGATCTTTGGCTAAGTAGATCGAAGTACGTGACAATGACTTATGTTATTACATTTCACCCTTTAAAAAAAAAATTTGTTACGTTTTTGGTTGTTTATTTTTTGGGCATGACACGTTCAGACCAATCTTCCCACCATCAGTCAATTCCATCACATCAAATCTCTCTCCTTGGCGAAGGATGTCTTTTTGGAGTTGTCATTTTGGTCTTGGATTTTTTCCTTTGGATCTTGTTAATCTTTTGCAGCTTCTCATTGTTTCTCTACTCAAAGTCACCATGATCCTTTATATCATGGTGTGCTGCGAATGAGGACAATCTGGGGCAAGGTCTTTTGATCTTTTTTATTTTGCTTGTGAGTCAGTCAGATGTGACCCTTGCACATTTCACATGTGATCTTCTGGGTTCCATGGTGCACTTGGGAAATGTCGTTTGCTTGTGGTTTCTCCCACATTGTTTCCACCATGATTCCTCTTGGGTTCATGCGTGATGCTGGGGCAACCCTGCGTGTCTTTTTAGCATCAGTATTATGCAACACTGGTGACAAGGCCTCGTGATCCCAGTATCCTTGGCAGGTCTCTAGCATTTCTATATCAAATTAGATTGTGCTCTCCACATTTGCACTTGGAGCTTTCCCAAATCCCCTGCATTCTGCATCATATAGATTAATCTTGCATCTTGCATCCTCATCTAGCTGCATCCTACATTTTGCATTCCATCTCATCTTGCATTCACCCATCTTTGCTCTTGGAAGTCTGGTTATTTATCTTCCCTCCTTCCTAGGTCCTTCTTTCTCTGTTTCCTTCCGAGAAAATTCCACAACATTTATTCCTTGCATTATTTTCTCGAGGGGGCACAACCCCTTATTCCTCAAATTCTAGCCTTGGGCATCTTATTTTCTTGTCTTTGACGCCATGCCACTTGTGACATCGCATCAAAGAGGGGAAAAATGTAGACACCTAAAAATCCTTTAGAAAATAAAGTATTTTTATTTTCTAAAAAATTCCTGATGACATCATCATTTGTTAATTAATTAATTAATTTATTTTTATGTCATTAAATCCCTTTACCTTGATTAAAAATATTTAATTAAGGAATCCCTCCCAAAAATGTTTAAATCTTATTTAAACATTATCTCCCTATTTATTAATTATTTAATTAATAAATTGACCAAAAATCCCAAAATAAATAATTTATTTATTTTTTGCCCAAAACCTTGCCAAATTCCTAAAAACCACTAACCTCTTCCAGAATCTTCTAATCCCTCTTTAATTTTGATTAAAGGCTAATCCCATCATTTTCTAACCCTAATCCCAACTCAAAATATTTAATTAAGGTTAAATATTAATCCTCAATCCCTAAATTACCCAAGGAAAACTCTAGACTCTTCTAGAACTTTCCTAATCCTTCCCTAAACCCATTTAGGGGAAATTACCTACTTTCCCTAAGCTAATCTAAGTCTCCTTTGACTCCTAGTTAAACCCTAACCCTAATGAGCCTCAAAATTCATTAAAGCCTTTAAGATAAATAAATCTTTATTTATTTCCTAAATTCCTATTATCCCTAGAAAAGCCTAGACTCTTCTAGAAAGTCTTCATCCTTATCCCCTTTGACTCAAAACCTAACCTTACCCCAAACCCTAACCTATCCTCCTAACCCACCCCCTTAGGAAATCTTATAAATACCCTCATTTCTAAGAGCAATCCATCCACTTTTATTTTCAAGTAATAGTAATCTTATAATGCCATTTTCATGTTAGATCATAGCTAAAATCAACTAATTTGCTAGATTTCATTATTTTCTTCAAGCTTTCTAGCACATCATAGCCTAGCAATAATGGATTAACATAGTTTCTTTCATTGTTTTGCATAGCATATAGCATCAAATCTCAATTAAGGCATTATATTGAGTTCTTGAAGCCTTAGGGGCAATTTTGGGTGTTCTACCCAATATTGTGCCATTTTTTGGAGTTTTCATGAGTCTCAATCCATTTTTAGAATGCATTAGAGTATGCTCCAAGTGCTTAGAGAGCACACCCACATCCCCTTAAGCAAGATCAAATCAAACAGTGCTTGGGTGCACCTGTTTAGGCTCAATCTGAGGTGGCTAGCTTAGATGCTTTTATTTTGGATTGATATAATGTTAGATTAAAACCTAATGTTTTCTTGTCTTAGCCTTTCAAAATAGATTCAAATAGCCTAGTCTATAGGTACATCAAGGTCTCCATCAACATCATCATCATCATCATCACCTTGATCATCATGATCATCTTGATCATCATGATCATCGTGATCTTCTTGATCATCATGATCTTCTTCCATGGGATCATTACCTTCTACTTCTATATTCACACCTCCATGTTCCCTCATTTGGAAATCCACATTCTCTGGATTTTCATGGTCCATAACATGAAACCTAGGGTGGTTGACCTATATCAAAATGATGACCTTATATTAACCATGACCATGATGTCATCATCAAATCATGTCTTATGTATTTTATAAATTATTAAAATACATACCAATGGACGAAATTCATTTTCCCCTTCAATGTGACCATGCTGCCTACAATGTTCCTCGACTATTTTGATTAGATATTTTTGAGTCTTTAAGCCCTTACAAATTTTGCAAGGACAATAACATTTTCCATCACCTTTTCTTTTTAAGTTAGACCATAGTCTAGCAATTGTCTCCCTATTTTTTTGTGCATTGATATCGTCAAACATGGTCTTTCTTGAATGGAATGACTCATTGGTGGAAGAAGGATGATTTGTTTGCAACCTACAGATTCTATATCAAGTGTATTAGAATAACATCCAACATTAATAATCAAGTAAATTCTAGCAAATTTGATTGAGTCGTATTTTTTTATCATGTGACATTCTTTCTTACAAAGAGTTATTTTTTTTTCTCAGGGATGCCCTCATATGGATGAGGTGTGTATCCTTGATCACAACCTCTTCCTTACTTGATAGTGTATGTCTACTATAAACAAATCCCTTAGAAAAATTTAAAGATAAGAAGAAACTAAAATAGAAATCTGCAGGTGAGCCAATAGAACAAGGGATGCAAGCATAAAAGTTCCTGCCTTATATAATGTGTTTGGGGTAAGCTATGGTGAAATGAGAATATGGTTAAGTAGCATAGATTTTATGAAGATGTCTTTTGGTAGGGTGAAATTTTTTGACTATTGTTTAATAAGAAGGATCAAAACTATTAGTGCATTGAGTGCTTTATAAATAGATAGACCCACATTTGTAGACAAATATCAATACTTGTGTATACAATATTTATGATGAACAGTGTCTGTACAAACACTAAATATTAAATAGATATTGTGGAAACACAAAAGAACTGTATTACCTTTCTCAATATGTAACAGCATAAAGATTGCATCGAATTCAAGTACTTTCTAAGTTATGTTCTCTAATATTCTAGGTAAGTCTACAAATAGATTAAATCTCATAAAGATAAAAGATTGTAAGGATAATGAAAAAATATCCAGTTAGAAACTTTTCTATTGTATTTGAACCTCACCTTGCCAACATAGTTAGAAATCCATGGGCAATGGTGATCAAATTTCTCAGCACAACGGTTGCAAGAAGAGAAATGCTTGGAACGTATAGGCCTGATTATTTGAAGAAACCAACAAATAAAAACTAAAATGCAAAATGTTAAATTGAATGACATTTTATTATAGAGATAAATGTGTTGTCTAGATTACTACATTTCAAAAAAAAATATTGATATGCCAGAGCACCTTTCAAGTTGGGAAAAGCTGAGACCAAAGCCCTACCCACCAAGAATAATTGTTTAAATCTCTATATGGATGATCGTATATTGATTTGTTATCATTTCCTTACATTTATTTCATGAAGTTTTAAGGTAGAGAACACAAGTTGTTCTTGACTGTCCTGTATAAGGGTTTTGCAATCAGCAATCTTGTTTTGAAGTTGCAATGAATATGTGAGACTCCCCCACTTACTGTGGTTAATGTGACTATGGGGAGAGTCTAAAACATGTAATATATGTATCCATGAGTGTTCATTTGCAGGGATGACCAAGGAAAGGAAGATAAAGATCATTGATTGTATGGAAGTGCTGAATGAAGGGTTACTTGCTCTTGGACCAGTCAAGGTCTGAACATTTTGTCGACATGATGACTATATTTTATGGCATATAATGTCATAATATGATGAATCCATGGTGTATGAACCATTATTAAGGTTTGGAATTGATGGAGGAGTCATTTTTAAGAAACCCTTGGTTAGAATACCTTAAAAGGAGGGTTTGGTGGTTGGGTGAGTAGAACCTTTTGGAATCTCCTTTAAATGTTGTGCATCGTTATCATCAGACATGGTCTTTCTTGAATGGAATTACTCATTGGTGGAAGAAGGATGATCTGTTTGCAACCTACAGATTCTATATCAAGTGTATTAAAATAACATCCAACATTAATAATCAAGTAAATTCTAGCAAATCCGATTGAGTCGTATTTGTTTATCATGTGACATTCTTTCTTACAAAGAATTGTTTGTTTTTCTAAGAGATGCCCTCATATGGATGAGGTGTGTATCCTTGATCACAACCTCTTCCTTTCTTGATAGTGTATGTATAATATAAACAAATCCCTTAGAAAAATTTAAAGATAAGAAGAAACTAAAACAAAAATTTGTGGGTGAGCCCTATAAAGGAAGCTGTGCAAACACTTTAAATGTAAAGCGCAAGATGGATAGTGAATTAAAGGAGTACAAATTTTTGGGAAAAAAAAAGTGAGAATAGGTCATGGATTCAAAATTGTAAGAAATGATGAATTAACCAAATAAAATGATGTGGAAAGTATGAATGGAGAAGGTAAAATTAAGGATCAGCAGCAGGTAACTAAGAAAAGAAAACTCATGAAATGGAAGAAAGGAAAGGGAACCCATCAAAGGGTTCTAGAAAAAAATTGCATGGTGGATTGTGAAATAGGGGAGGTGGGAGGACAACCCGTGCCAAAAAGAATAAAAACCTTTAAAGATAGAGTCTATTGAGCCTCATGAAAGAAAAGGAAATAAAGATGAATAAAACAAAAAGTGAAAACTATTTCATCAAATGTGGAATGCATATTTCATGAGATAGAAGAACATAGCAACCAATGGTCAAAAGAGCATGGATTAATGTTGAAGGTTTCTTATCATTATGAACCTTTGAAAAAGGAGTCATCTTGTTGGCCTCCATTTGTATCTTCTACATCCAATTCATTTAAGTTTTTCTTCTATACTAAGTCTCTTGACACTATAGCTAGATGACAAGGATCTCCATTAGAGTGATTTGTTTCATTATTGCCCATAAGGAATGTAAAAGGTAAAAAACCATCAACGATTAGACACACAAATGCAAGAAAAGGTGACTTGTTAGATTCTTGTAATTTGAGGATCTCTAGTCCAAAATGAGATGTAATTGATGAGGCACTAAGTGACCAAAGACCTATGTAAACCATTGGGAACAAATGGGAAGTCCAAGGTTGATAAGTGTATGAGAAACAGTAGTTGTGGAAGAGCCTATAAGCATTTTACAAGAACAAAGTCAAAAGATGAAGGTCTTCACAAGCATTTCAACATTGGAGGGAGTATTTAGAGTTCAAGAGAGATGGGGGAAACTTTATTTATATGATATGGGAGTTGATATGGTCTATTATGAAAGTAAAAAATCAACACAATATGGAGATTCATTTTCCAAAAAATATAAAGCACATTTTCTACTAAAGATAGAATGCCAAGATCTTGCTACCTTCCTGAAAAAGAGAGGGATTAATTAAGTAGGATGCATTTTATTTTGTTTATGTTTGGTTGAGTTTTGGTTGTAATAAAAAGGGATTTATTTGTAGGATCAATCTCCTCTTTTGTCTTGATCCATTTTGTATGGTCAAGGGTTCCTCAGGCATACCTATGAGCCTAGAAGACCCTTAGTCCATGTGGATCCTAGTTGGCTCTGAATGGCTAAACTTAGTTTTAGTATGTTTTAGTTTATTTTCTTTAGTTTTAAGGAATTTGAGGGATCTAGACCTTAGATCACCCTCTTAGTTCTTTTAGGAAGTTATTATTGAGTTTTAGTGCATTTTTGACAAAGTTGCACTCTAAAGTTGCATAGATTATGAAATGTTGTTAATTTTTTGCAACACTATCGGCAGATTGTAAGTCTAGTTCTCCAACGACCACAACTAATTTCATGTTGGTTGGATCAGTTGGAAGACTTTTTGGAAGTGGTTTTTAAACCTTGTCCAATCATAGGATTGGCACAAGGAGATGATCTTCAAAGCAACGTTGAATAAAAGAAACCCAAAAAATATTCTGAGTACATTTTTGTTATCATACTCTATCTGTTGCAAATAGGTAGATGGATTGATCATTCCACAAGTTCATTGTATGCATTATTTATTCAAATCCATCTTAGTTTTTACTGTCATTTGATTTCAAGTTTTAGTTACATTTACACAATCAGTTATGAACTAAACACATGGCTTGGCTATCATAGGAAACTCGATCATGTAATGGTTATAGAGTTTTAATGTCACTGCAGGTTCATTTGCGCATCCACAGTTCTTGTTAGAGTTCATTTAACTAGAATTTGCAAATATTGTATTTTAAATTTGGTGTTGATCTACACAAGAACCCAACCTCACTAATAGACCAGCTTGGGAAAATCTATAGTTGGATCTGTCATGAAGGTGGAACCTTGACTTGCGGTTTCCCCATTGGATTCCAATGCCATTGGGTGAGAAGAAAGCCAAGGTTATGCACTTTAATAATATAAGTGCTCAGACTATGGAAGGAGGCAGATTGCTTCAAGATTTGATGCCCTAGGTAGATACTTTCCATGTATTTAACCAGTAAGAAGAAGACAAGTTTGCAGTAGTGTAGTAACAAGAAGGTTGAAATTGAATCATAGATTGAATTTGATAGTCTCGGGCACATTGAAGAATCCTTGGTGATTATACTTTCTGTGTGAATCCATCGATTGACCATTCCAGATTGACCCTAAGCTAACTTGATTAATTAGATTAGAGTGTCTCTGTGATAGCCAACAGTGCTAGGCTAAGTGGCTATAGTTGTGCAGAAGATTTAGTGTGACATCTTAGTAGATAGTAAAATCTATGCCAAATGGTCTTAACCCAAATCTAAATAACCAAATGTACAAGGAACGTTGTTGCAAGCTCAAACTAGAGATTGATAGAATTTGAATATCAAAACTTGCTATAATAGTCACATACCTTAAAGATTGAGCTCAAGTAAGACGTATCTCCTGCGTGCGCTGCCCTTTTTTTTCGCAAATGAAATAACGAAATGAGAAATGAAATTCACCCTTTTTTTAAAGTAATGCCCATTTTAAAAAAAAATTTGACCACCATGAAATTTTTCACTATTTCGACAAACACGGGCATAAATTAAAAAAAAGAAAATTTTTTCCTTCTATAATCCAACTAAGTAAAACCTTCTTATTTTTTGGTCAAAAATTTTGGTAGAAAAACTAGGTCAAATGTACTAGTGCTCCAACAATCTCCCCCTTTGGAATTAATGGCAACATATGGAATGAAAAACACCAACAATCCAAATGTACAATTATTTTATAACATTCTCCATTTCCTCAACAAAACTCCCCCAAGGATGAGTCCTCCATCTACTGCTAAATGCTCTGAATATCAACTACTATATACTCCGCCTACTACTACATACTCCCCCTTTGACATCAATGGAAAAGTGTGCCAAAACAAATAAGCATAGGTACTACTCCTGAAGTAGAGTAGTCAACTAATCATCAGTCACTGAGGACTGATGCACTACTGCAAACTCTAATCAGATCCAGGGAAGGGAATTAATCCTAGATTCTCCCTGAGATACTCAAATATATCCTTTGGTAAAAGCTTTGTGAATATGTTTGCTAGTTGTTCTTTTGTGCTCACATAATCAAATTTTACTTCTTTTTTTGCAACTTTCTCTCTAAGGAAGTGATATTTTATCTCAATGTGTTTTATCTTTGCATGCATAACAAGGTTCTTTGACATATTGATAGTGCTAGTGTTGTCACAATGAATAACAATAGGGTAATCAATCTGAATTCAAAAATCCTTTATCATTTGCTTGATCCACACAATTGTAGAAAAATTTAATACTACTGCTACATACTCTTCTTCTGCTGTGGATTGAGAAATGCAATTTTGCTTCTTTCTTGTCCAAGTAACAAGTCTATCTCCAAGAAATACTACTCCTCTTGAGGTACTCTTTCTATCATCCACGTAACTTTCCCAATTTGCATCTGTATACACATGAAGTTCTACATTTTCTAAATTAGGATACCATAAACCATAGTCTATAGTTCCTTTTAGATATCTGAATATCCTCTTTACTGCCATAAGATGAATTTGTTTAGGTTCTGCTACAAATCTTCCAACAATACCAACCACATTAGAAATATCTAGTCTATATTGAGTAAGATATATGAGTTTACCAATCATAGACTTATATAGGGTCTTGTCTACTACTGTAGAATCATCTCCTTTTGAAAGCTTGCTTCTTGTTATCATAGGGGTACTTACTGGCTTGCAATCACCCATCTTGAACTTATTCAATATGTCTTTCACATACTTAGACTGATTAATGAAAATACCTTTGTCTATTTGCTGCACATTCAATCCCAAAAAGTACTTGATAGGTCCAATCATGCTCATTTCAAATTCGCTCTACATCTCTTTAGAAAATTCTTCACTAAGCTTGTCATTACCACCAAAAATAATGTCATCAACAAAAATAGAAACTAGTAATAATCCTTCAAATGTCTCTCTTATGAATAAGTTACAATCTGCTACTCCTTTCTTGAATCCAATCTTAGTCAAGTAACCATCTAGTCTTTCATACCATGCTCTAGGGGCTTGCTTAAGTCCATAAAGGGCTTTCTTTAGTCTAAATACCATATCTAGTTTTTCTGATAAAGTAAATCCTTCAGGCTGCTCTATGTAGACTTCTTCTTTCAACTCTCCATTCAGGAATGCTGATCACTTGACATCCATCTGATATACTTTAAAGTCTTTGAATGTTGCATAGGCTAGAAATAACTTTATGGCTTCCAATCTGCTTACATGGGCAAATGTATCTAAATAATCAATTCCTTCTCTCTATGCATATCCTTTACATACTAGTCTTGCTTTGTTCCTTACTACTATACCATCTTCATTCATCATGTTTCTAAATATCCACTTGGTTCCAATCACATTCTTGTCACTAGGTCTAGGGACCAATTTCCATGTATCATTCTTAATATCTGATCTAGCTCTTCTTTCATTACTTCATGCCAATCTAAATCATTACATGCATCTTCAACACTTAAAGGTTCAATTTGTGAAAGTAAACATACCGCTTCATCAACTGTTGAATATTTTTCCTTTGATCTTGTCATGACTTTTCTATTCTGATCTCCAATGATATATTCTTTTGAATGCTATCTAGATGTGAATTGTGGAACATTAGGTGTGACTCTCTCATCTGTCTTCTGTGATTCTTCACTTATTTTAGGATCATTGAATAATACATCAATGTTGTCAAACATTTCTTCAACAATTGTTTCTCTATTGATAGGACTAGGTTCTTCTTCAATCATAGGTGTATAATCATGATATCTCTCTTGAATTGTAAACTTTTCATCGATCTTTACATGAGAAATTTTAATGATCTTATTCAATCTTAAGTTAAAACATCTATAAGCTTTTCTTTTAGTAGAGTAACCAAGAAAAATACCTTCATCGCTTCTTGCATCAAACTTGCCAATAGCTTCATCTCTCTTGATATAGCACTTGCTTCCAAAGATTGTGAAGTATTTTACTGTATGTACATTCCCAAACCATAGCTCATAAGGTGTCTTGTCTATGCTTGGCCTTAATTGAATTCTATTGATAGTATAGACTACAATATTGACCACATCTCTCCAATAGGTGTGTGCAACTTTTCTTTCGATCATGATAGTGCGCGCTGTGTCAAGTATGATCCTATTTCTTCTTCCTACAATTCCATTCTTCTGAGGGGTTCTAAGTGCACTTAGCTATCTCTTTATCCCACATTCTTCATAATACTCATAAAATTTGTCAGAGGTGAATTCTCCTCCTCTATCTAATCGTAGACATTTTATCTTTAATCCAGACTCATTTTCAACTTTAGCTTTGAATATCTTGAACTTCTGAAATACTTCAGATTTTTCTTTTAAGAACGCAACCCACATCATTCTAGAATAATCATCAATGAACAAAATAAAGTACCTTTCACCATAGTATGATCTTGTTTCAAGTTGGTCCACATAAGTTTGTATGCACTAGATCCAATTTGTTCTTTGCCGAATTGTGCTTACTTCTGAATGAATTCATCACATGTTTTCCCATCACACATTCCCTACATATGGTATCAACTAGTTTTGCAATACTAGGAACGTCTCTAACTGCCTTTACATTTCTTATCTTTACTATATTGTCAAAATTGATGTGACATAGTCTTTTGTGACATAACCAACTATCATCTACTTTAGCAACAAAACAACTTGCTTCCGAATTGAGCTGAAAAATGTTACCTTTTTTCTTTGAACCTAATGCAATCATTACTCCTTCCTTGTTATTAATGATGCACTTATTATCTTTGAATTCCAACTGATATCGTTTGTCAAGCAATTGTCCAACACTTAGTAAGTTATGCTACAAACCATGAACATATAGAACATCATCAGTATTATTCTTTCCATACAAGGTGATAGCTCCTCTACCTATGATAGGTTTAGAAGTGTTTTCTCCAAATCTAACCATGCCAACTTTGTACTTATCCATATGTACAAATCTATCTTTGTTTCCTATCATGTGATGTGAACAACCATTGTCAATGATCCAGTATGTTATGATGTCTGCTTGTGAAATTAATGCCAACTCTTGTGCTTTCTTTTCATTTTCAATATCCATTTCATCAAACATTTTCTCCATATCTTCAATAGCAATGAATCCAATTTCATCTTCTACTGAATATTCATCTGATACTCCATAGTTATATTCTTTTGTATACTTAGGCTTGTAATTAGTTTTTAAATTCTTGACTCTAGTAGGACACTTAGATGCAAAGTGACCAATCTTGTTGCATGAAAGACATTTGAATGGTAACTAACCTTCATATTTTCCTTTTCCTTTTCTTTCTTTCTTAGAAATCGTAGAAATGAAACCATCTATTTGTTTATCCTCATCATCATCATCAAAGTTACCAGAAGTGTTCAAGGATTTCTTAATGTGGACTAAAGCTTTGAAGGTTGTCTCACTTTTAGGCTCTATCTTCAAACTTGATATCTTGAATGTTGAAATCTTGCTAATTAAGGTCTCTCTTCTGAAGTCTTTTGAAAACTACATAGTCTCATCTAGGATGTTTATCTTGCTCTCATATTCTGTTGTTAGAGTAGTCATCAACTTATCCATTATGTCTTCTTCTGAAATTTCTCCACCATTGTTTCTGATTCCTGCAACTGCTTCATTAATTATTTGATTGTAGGCTCTGATGTTCTCTTCAGGTAGCATCTTGAATGTATTGTACTTTTTCTTCCATGTCTTTTTGTGTGCATTCTTGGCTTGGATGTCTCCTTCAAACATCTCTTCTAGATACTTCCATATCTTGTAGGCTTTATCTACTTTCTCGATCTCTAAAAACTCACTGTCAGACAAGGCATTGATAAGGGAATCTTTGGCAATTGCATTTTGAGTGAACAATTCCTTTTTCTTAATAGTTTCATCTTCCTTTTCAAGATCTGATAAAGAGGGAATTTGAACTTCTCTAGTAGCTACTTCAAAAATCTCAAAAGTAATGCACTGCAAATGTGTTGGACCATTTTGTTCTTCTAGTCTAGATAATTCTCTCCATCAAACTTAGGACTTTTTTTTTCTAAAGAATGCCATTTGATCAACCTCAAGCTATTAAACTTTCTCTCCGAGGCACTTGGCTTTGATACCAATTGTTAGGAATAGTCCCAAGAGATAACTGAGAGGGGGGGAATGAATCATTTATCTACAAGATTTAATTCTTTATCCAATTAAGTAAAAAATAACATTAAGCACATACACAATAAGATAACACTTAACACAACACCACAATTTTGGTTACGGGGAAACCCAAATAGGTAAAAAATCCGGTGGGAATTAGCACCGACTATAATCTACACTAGAGTATACTGATCCCTGTTAGAAGATCTCACAACCTTGTTAGGAGTTGATCTTTACAATGCATGAAGTATAGTGACTTGGTCAAAGGTCAGATCCTATTAGGAGTCTTTTATAATTAACCTTGTTAAAGGTGAGGACACACTGTCTGGAGAACACTGCTCAAATGGTGAAGGCTGTGCCCTTCTGCATAATAGATACACACTATATCTAGATCTTGGTGAGCTGGGAAGTAGACCTTTTGTCTTGTTCTGTTCCAATGAATAGCATATACTCTCTTCTTCTTCACATGGATCTTCAACTGACAATTGACCATCTCAGTACATTCGCATCTTCTGCTTCGCTCTTCTCATAATCACACTTAGTAATTACAAGTGACTGGCTATAAGTATCTTTCTCCAAATGATATAATCAAGTTGGCCTATTAGAACTTCCTTGAAATCATAATAGAGAAATAATATAACTCCTTAGTAACATCTCCAATGGCTAAAACAAGAACGCAACACAAATAGGACCATGCAACTCAATATGAGTAGACACGTCACTTCACACAATCAGATCCACCAAATTAACTGAAACTTTGTTCTCATGCTGAAATATGTTATGTGGTCTTAACCAAACATTCTTAACTCATCACCAAACACTAAACCAAACACACATATCAAAATGATAGGCGCAACTACCAAAACAATATAAACACTATTAGCTCCATTAGATAAACTTAGGAAACTGTAATTGGCAAATAGAAACATCATTACTCATCTTCAGCTGCACAAATGACTCTGCGTTCATGAACAAAGCATCATAAACATGTCTACAACACAAATATAGGGTATGTGCAGGATCATGGTATGCCAAAAAATGGCGATGTGAAAAAGAAGTCTTGATTGATAGACTCTTTGAAAAATAACTATAATTCTCAAACAATATAACATTTTTGAAATCTAAAATATACATCACATTCTATGTTTCACCTAGTACAATAATAATAAATAATTCTTTCAATTTGATGAATTTTAGACTAAGTTAAGGTGGCCATACATGAGATTTTTTATATTTAGGAAAATTGGTATTAGAAAAATCATAATTAATTATTTAATTAGAAAAAATATACAAAAAAATATACATCACATCTGGACATGAATCTACTATTTATATCTAGAATCTTATAAAAAATTATTATCATTTGATTTTGTTTAACGTGGTCAGACATACACCTACTTGTTATCTTTCTAGTCCTAATTGATAGACTTATTGAAAAATAGCTATAACTTTCAAACTGTATAACATTTTTGAAATCCAAAACATGTGTCACATTCTATGCTTTTCGTACTACAAAAAAAATATAAAAAGTTTTCAATTTGATAAAGTTTAGACTAATTTAATGTGGTTAGACACGAGAGTTTTTGTATTCTAGAGTTGTAGAAGAAAAATCATAATTAATTATTTACTTGGAAAAAATTACAAAAAAATATGTCACATTCGGACATGAATCTACTACTTATATCTTAAATCTTGTAAAAACAAATTGTAGGATTTGAGCAATACAAATCCATAGAACTCCAAGATCACCTGCATACAAAAAGCTATTACAAGGAAGTAGAGAGAAGAAGAGGCCAAGGGTTTGACTCAGAATATGAAGAAGAAAATATCCTCAATAATGAATGAATAATAATGTACAATGGATCATCCTTATAAAGGAGATCAAAAGCCTTGAAAGGCAAAGTCTAGTGCATGCAATAATCAGTTTGACTATTACATGACTAATGCATGAGTTTAGACCAACTAATGAAAGTTCTTTTAACTAAAGCAAAAGGAAGTTAACATCTTAAGAAGGGAGTAAAGATTAATTAACATAATTAATACTTTACTCTAACACCCCCCCTTAAGATGATCAATGATGCATCTACAAACAATGCAAAAAGAAAGCAAATGGATCCCGACAACAAAGGCCTGATCAGGTACCCAAGTACAAGAAATCTCTGTAAAGTGGGGAAATAGAGAAAACCCAGTGGGAAAAACTCTACCCCAAAAAGAGATGAACTAGATGAAGGAAACAAAGCCTCCAAACTAGGAATGTCCCAAAGAAAGGAACAAGAAAGAGCATGAAGCATCTTCAAAGCATGAAGCTGCAAACACTGTCAAAAGAAACTGCTGGAACCCCCATTGAAATAGTGCATGACCAGGTAGAGAAGATAAAGTCTGAAGAGCTGATCAATCAAAGAGGTGACCTTCAAAAGTAGGAATGAATGAGTGTCTATATAGTAGATGAACCATCTCACCAAAATGCATAGGTGCCTAGCCACTACATCCGCCTAGTACATAGGAACAAAAACTAAATATGTAGATCACTCAACCAAATCAAGGAAGCAATAGAGCCAATAGGTGAAACCCCCCCCATAATGATGAACAGGGAGAGGGGTGATAGGAATACTAAAATGTAATGCCATAAACATCTACAAGAAGAAGAATTAGGAACACCAATAGTGCAACAGAAGTACAAGCATAGGATAAAGGGCAGTGTCACAGACACACAGCATGGGCTAATGTCATGGAAGAAACATTCACTTGACAAAGGTGGATGAGCACAAAAGGCAAAACATCATGACCCCCCATGGCACTTTATAACTGAGTGCGAGTACAAACAAATACAAGGTGCTCGAAATCCCAGATATGCAGAAGAAGGCACTTTATCTTAGTGCATTTATAGAAAAGAGAATGCAATAGAAGAGATGCATACAATGCTTAGAAAGAGATCAAAGGAGTTTGAACCAAACTAACAACCTAAGACGAGTCATCCCTCAAAGGGAAGAGATCCCAAGACCTGAAACAACCAAGATATCCACTAGACTGCAAAAAAGAAAGAATCTAAATAAAATAAACCTAGAGTAGAATCTAGAAAAATGACTCATAGCACTAAAAATATCTCTAAACAAGCTTTCCAACGATATATCACTTTCCAAAAATGGAGTCCGGATGTGCAAGATAGAGCTCCCAGAGTGCAGAAATAAAGATTTGGATTTGACAGAGAAAAAAACCATTAGAAAAATAATACCAAATAAAATAACCTCTAGATCTGGAAATAGCTCGGAATCAGCTTTCCAACAATATCTCGTTTGCCAAATTTTGACATTGTATGCTCAAGATATGAGCAAAAACCCAACAGCTACGCTAGAGGGCCCAAAGAAGGTGTCTGCAAGGATCTGAGGATGGGTGATGTTAGAAAAATGACACAAAACCACATGAAACCATTAGATCTAAAAAAATCTTAGAAAGAGCTTTCCAGCAATATCTCATTTGCTGAAAACGGAGCCCGGATGTAAGAGAAACAGATCCCGAAAGGAAGGAGGTTTGAAATGCCACTATCACAGAAAACATCTGACTTTGATAAAAAAAAGAGCATCAAAATGGAAAAATCACAAAACCATACCAAAAAATTTGGATTGAGCTTGGAACCAGCTTTCCGATGATATATCGCACGCCCAATTACGATCTCATATGCTCGAGATATTGCAAAAAAATGCCCAATTACCCCTAAAACAGAGCCCTTTTAAAAAAAATCATGCAAATAAAATTTTTGCATGCACATGATGTCATGCTGATGTCAGTAGTGGTCTAGGGGCTAAAAAAGTGGGCCCCTGGTCACCCATGTGACCAGGGGCTAGGTGGAGGGGCCATAGAGCGGTGGGACCGCTGGAGGGCGGAGCGCAGGTGAGGGCGGGGGCTGTGGGCAGCGACAGGGGAGCAGAGTCCAGTCAGCGGGTGGCCGGCGGTGGCGGAGCAGAGCACAGCGGGTGACGGGAGTGGAGGCTAGTGGGGGTGGAGGCTCCGGCAGGAGCGGAGGCTGGCAGGGGTGGAGGCTCGGATAGGGGTGGTGATGGCTCCAGCAGCAGCTGGTCTGTAGAGGCCACGGGGTGGCACCTAGGTGGCCGCCCCCTAATAAATTTTTTTTTAACTTTTTAATTTTTTTGGAAATCAGTTTGCATGCCAGCGCTGTACGGCCCTGGTATGCAAATTTTTTTTTGCCTCAGATGGCAACTTGTCAGAATTTGACAAGTTTTATATGAATTTTGAGTATCTCGGGCCTTTCGAATGCAACCGTGAGTTCCGTTTGAGCCAAAAGTGCACCAAAAATTAGTGATCACCTCGAGATCTGTGCTAGGGCCGATTGCAAAATTTTTTCTCACAAATTCCAACTGTGTCCAAATTGGACAAACTTTATATGGATCTTAGGGTTCTTGGATGCTCTGAATGCAACTGTGAGGTCCGTTTGAAGCCAATATGACCAGATAAATATGACCCTCTCTGTAAAAAAAGCTAAAAAATTTTTTAAAAAAAATTTGTAGGCAAAAAAGAAAAAAAAAATAATGTCCTACCCTAATTTGAATCCTTCAAACGTGAACAAGGTGTAGCAGATTAGGCTCTGATACCATATAGGATTTGAGCAATACAAATCCACAGAACGCCAAGATCACCTTCATACAAAAAACCTGTTACAAGGAAGTAGAGAGAAGAAGAGGCCAAGGGTTTGACTCAGATTATGAAGAAGAAAATATCCTCAATAATGAATGAATAATAATGTACAATGGATCATCCTTATAAAGGAGATCGAAAGCCTTGAAAGGCAAAGTCTATTGCATGCAATAATTAGTTTGACTATTACATGACTAATGCATGAGTTTAGACCAACTAATGCAGGTGCTTTTAACTAAAGTAAAGGGAAGTTGACATCTTAAGAAGGGAGTAAAGATTAATTAACATAATTAATACTTTACTCTAACACAAATTATCATTTGATTGTGTTTAAGGTGGTCAGACATACACCTACTTCTTATTTTTTTCTTGAAATTTTCATACTACTACATTGAAATTTGAAAATTTCAACATATAGAATATTTATTTCTCAAAAAAGGCCTAGTATCTTAGAAACTAAATTCAATTTTCTACAGATTCTATTCTTACATATTTTTGATATAATATTTATAACTTGTTCAAATTTTTATGTCAACTTGCCTAAACTTGATTTTCTAAATTTTCATTGCCACTTAAGGGCCTAGTTTGGCATACCATGATCCTACACATGCCCTATAAACGTGCAAGGCTCCATAATAGCCATACTAAAAATCACACACAAAGCTCTTCCTATAACACTGTTAAGAACACTATTGATAAAAACAACTACACAACTGTCTATACTTAGAATTAACCTTTGCATCTATGATATCATGCTAATAACATATATAAGAAACATCTGCTCAAGGATATCTACATAAGATTTCAACACATGCTGCTTACTATATTTTTTAATCAATGACAAACATATAGTCAACACTGGCTTGCTTGAAAATCTCCAATAGTTTTATGCTTATTTTGAAGAGCATGGGATAAAGAGGAAGACTTTTGATCCATGAAACCCACAAAAAAATGGTGTTTTAGAGCGAAGGAATAGAACTATTTTGGACACAGTTAGAACCATGATGATTGAAGGAAATGTTCCACATATTTACTGGAGAGAAGCAGTGAGAACTGCAATATACACTTTAAACTAAGTGTAGATAAAGTAAGGAACTGGTAAGAATCCTTATGAACTTTGGTATGGTCATTCTCCTATAGTGAAGTATTATAAAATTTTTGGAAGAAAATTTTATATTAAGAGAGACGAGGATATTGGAAAATTTGATCCTACAAGTGATGGAGGGATATTTATTAGATATTCTACTAAGAGAAAAGTATACAAATGTTATAACCTTAGACTAAAGAAGATTCTTGAAAGTCAAATGTCAGAGTAGATCAAAATGTGCAGAGATCAGAAAGAACTTGCAGGTATGACATAGTCGAAGAGGACAATCAGATTATGGAAGTGCAGAATCAGAATCAAGATTACAATGGTTTGGTAGAAAAAGTTGAACCTATGGAAAATGAGGAGGATATTGATATCAAAAGGTCTGCTACTAATCCTACTTTGAAGACTCCATGGTATGTAAGGATTAATAATTTTGAAAATGCTATTACTAGTGATAAGAATAGAAGTGTTCAAACTAGAGGAAGAATTGCTAGAGATGAAACATGTTTGTTATCTAAAATTGAGACTAAATATGTAGATGAAGCATGTAATGATGAAATTTGGGTGAAAGCGATGAAAAAAGAGCTTGATCAAATCGAGAAGAACAAGACCTAGATTCTTGTTCCTAGACCTATGAATAAGAATGTGATTGGAACTAAATGTGTATTCAGAAACAAGTTGAAGGTAGATGGTAAGGTGATTAAGAACAATTATAGATTGGTATGAAAAGGATATTCCCATATGGAAGGTGTTGATTTTTAAGATACCTTTTCCCCTCTAGCTAGACTTGAAGCTATTAGATTACTTATTGCATATGCAACATACAAAAATTTCAAATTATATCAGATGGATGTTAAGTTTGCATTATTGAACGGTGAGTTAGAGGAATATGTTTACATTGATAAGCGTAATAGATTTCACTAACCAAGGAATGATATATGATTTGTAAATTGCAAAAAACATTGTGCAAATTGAAGCAAGCTCCTAGAGCCTGGTATGATAGATTGGACATATACTAGACAAAAATTGGATTTAGTAAGGGTACTGTTGATAGTAACTTATATTTACAAATAGTTTATAATATCCTAAATGCTGAAGTCTTTATTGATGATATCATATTTGGTGGTGATGATGATTGAGTAGAGGTTTTACTAATGAAATGAAAAAATAATTTGAGATGTCCATGATAGGTGAGATAAAATTACACTATTGGTTAAGGGAATTTTCATTGCACAGTCCAAGTATGTCAGAGAATTGTTGAATAAATTGTTGGAAACTGCAATTGAAGCAATTGTTGTATTGTCATTAATGTCAAACCTTAACTGGTAAGACTATTTCTATTTAAGAAAGTACTATATCTATTTGATTGTTGCTAAGGGGTAAGGGAAGGTTGGTAACAATAGCACCTAAGGAATGGTTGACTTATCTTGATACTTCAATGAGTACTTGATTATGTGGCATAATGATAAGATAATGTATTGTTTATCTAAGTAAGAATGAAGACTAAACTGCTGGGCTTAACTGAGCAAAAGTGAAGAAATCTAGTTTAAGCCAAGTGTTGTTAGTGTCGACCGAGCTAGTATATGATGAGTAAATTCAGTGTTGACCGAACACCAGTTAATTGCCGAGGAAGACAGTATTAGCCAAGGAAATGGTTTATGAGGTGGTTGAGATTTTTAGTGAAGACCACAAAGTTGAACACAGTATTGACCAAGCGTCAGTATTTTGCATTTGAGGAAGAATTCAAATTTCCAGCCGACATCGTTGAATTCTTTTATTATGTAAAATGTGTTAACTTTATTTATTGATTGTATGAAAGCATTTAATGCACTGTAAAACATTTTATTTCAAATGTACTAAGAGATTTGAGATATTTCTATAAGGATAGCTGAAGAACATAATATAGGATGGATTCAATGAATCTAACCTAACCCTAAGATCTATGAAGGAGATTAAGTGGCAAAAGATGTATTGACCTAATAGAGGAAGTATAAGGAAACCTAAGCTAGAGGTCATGATAGAGAGGATGCTAGAAGTGTTGTTGATGTTATTGACTGTTTAAGAAGAGAAGGTTGAAGGAGAAGTGTTGTGATTTCTTGAAGAGAGTTCCGAGAAGATCAGTGATGGAGATGGTAAAGGTTCACAGTTAGTAAGCCAACATATGTGTATGAAATTGGATTTGATATTTGCAAAGTGAGTTGTATGTTTTTTAGATCAATATTACTACTACTTTATAACCATTGTAACAGTCAAAATCCTTTTAACAGAGGTTGACTTAATAGTCATAGGTATAAATCCTTTGAACAAGGTTGCATTATAATGGAGTGTATGTAAATCCTATAACAAGGCACACTTTTAAAAGAGTAGTTTAAATCCTTTAACCGGGTCACACCTGACAATGTGTTTGTAACCTTTGACAGGGTTGGATTTTCACCGAGCTCACTTCAGAAGAGTGAACATAATAGTAATATGTTACAAAGTGGTTTTTCCCTAATTGGGTTTCCACTATAAATCCTGGTGTTGATACTTGTGTGAATGTTTTGGTTTGAACATTTCTATGTTTTACAAGTTAGATGCTATTGGATAAGTGGACTGCACTATTATATGTTTCTGTTATGCAATCAGTAATGATCAAGTAGCTGTTGGTTATTAGATCTGATTTGTTGAATAGTTTTAAAGTTTGTTTTTATACATCTGGACCTAAGAACAACTAATTCACCCCCCCTCTCTATTGTTCTAAATCATATTAAAAATTGGTATCAGAGCTATTGGTGCTTACATAGAACAAGTTTGAAGGTAATTGAAGCAAATGATCAGGATGTATAAGAAGGAGGTACCAAAGCTGAATAAGGAGAACTTCCATGCGTGGAAAAGCTTGATGAAGCTACATCTGGCCGATATTGGTGATTCTGCAAAGTATTATATTGAGCATGACTATATCACACCTGTTGCACCTCTGACTATCGAGGAAATGAAAGCTAAACAAGAGCACAACCAAGAAATGTTGGAGATTGTGTCTGCACTAAGTTATCCAAAATTTGAAGACATCAAGGATTGGAGTAATGCAAGGTAAATGTGGGACACCCTTGTAAACATTTATGGCGGTGACATAAATGTGTTGAGATAAAAATTTGAGAGCCTAAGAGGTAAATTTGATGAAATGAGAATGCAAGAAGGTGATTATATTGCATAATATTGTGATAGAATAAAAGAAGTTGTAAATGCTATTAGAGGATAAAATGAAACTATTGATGATGAAACTGTAATAGGAAAAGTATTGAGAACTCTGTGTCCTATCTATGCAATCAAAATTTTTGCAATTCAGGAATCTAGATGTAACCCTACAAATGCTCTTACTTTGGAAAGTTTGGTTGGTAAGCTCACTACTTTTGAAATTTCTAACTATGATAATTTCACTGTTGGAAATATTGAATCTACTTTTAAATCAAATATGGTTCTGAGTAAGTCAAATAAGGAAAAAGAAATATGCATAAGTGAAAGTGAAAGTGAAAGTGAAAGTGAGTGAAACATCTGATGAAGAACTTGAGGATCTAGAAGCTCTTATGGCTAGAAGACTGAAAAGGGAAAAAGGAAGGTACAAAGATAAACTCCCTATTATATGTTTTTCATGTAATAAAGTTGGTCATATAGCTACTAGATGTCCTGACAGGGATAATAAGGATGAAGAAAGAGACAAAAAGCATAAAGAAAAAGAGAAGATAGAGGTTACCGAAGATACAAGGACTACAAAGGAAAAGGTAATAAATCCTGTTATATTGTCGAAGAAGAAACTGATACTGATAGTGATGATTTTGAAATTGAGGTTGTCTATGTTGCAATGAAAGATGAATCTGATGAGGATGAGAAAACTACATTGATATCTTTTGTGAACAAAAATGATAAATGGATTATTGACAGTGGCTATTAACATCATATGACTGGAGATAAGAGTAAGTTTGATACCTTAGATCATTATAAAGGTAGGAGTGTGAAATTTGGTAATGATGCACCATGTCCTATTAGAGGCAAAGGATTGATTAAGCTGACTGATAAGATCACTTGTGAAAATGCTTATTGGGTTGAGGGTCTTAACTATAATCTGCCGAGTGTTGCACAACTTAATAGAACTGGCTACCGAGTGTAATTTCATCACAGAAAGGCCAAAATATTTGATGCCACTGGTGAACTGATTGGAAGTGGATAACATACAAGAGGTAATTTTTTCTATCTAGACCTATCTAAAGAAACATGTATGATTGGACAAATTGATGATATTTGGTCATGGCATAAGTAGCTATGTCATGTTAAATTTGATAATTTGGTAGAAATTAGTAAGAAAAAGAAAGTGAGAGGTCTACCTAGATTGAAGAAACCTGAGAATGTAATGTGCAAAGAATGTCAGTTGGGTAAGATGACAAAGTCTAGTTTCAAGAGAAAAACTTTTACTTCTGAGAATATCTTAGATTTGGTTCATACTGACCTTTGTGGACTGATGGGTGTACAAAGCTATTGTGGTGCTAGATATTTTATCTTGTTTGTTGATGATTATACCAGAATGATGCATGTAATGTTCTTAAAATAAAAATCTGATGCTTTTCAAAATTTTAAGTGGTATGTGGCTAAAGTTGAAAAAAAGATAGGTAAGAACCTGAAGTGTATGAGATCTAACCGAGGTGGAGAATTTATATCCAATAAATTTAATTTGTTTTGCAAGGATAGAGGGATCAAAAGATAGATGTCTGCACCTAAAACTCCTCCATGAAATGGTATAGTAGAGAGAAGGATCAAATCTATTTTGGATTGTGCAAGAACATTAATGATTGAAAATAATGTTGCACAGAAGTATTGGAAAGAAGCTATATGTACAACAGTTTATACTCTTAACCGAGTACAAATAAAAAAGGTACAAATCTGACACCCTATGAATTGTGGCATGGGTATGCATTGAATTTAAAGTACTTTAGAATTTTTGGAAGTAAATGCTACATATTAAAGGATAGTAGAAATGTAAAATTTGATGCTAAAAGCAATGAGGGTATATTCCTAGGCTATTACACAAAAAGTAAAGATTATAAGTGTTTGAACTTTAACACTAACAAAATTGTGGAAAGTGTGAATGTCAAAGTTGATGAGTATGCAGAGAAAAATGAAGTTGACAGTAAAAGAGAACCAGAAGATTACAGATCTTTTGTGTATATAGAAGAAGAAGGGGCAAGTGACAGACTTGCACCTGATGCTGAGTCTCAGGTAAGAAATGTTGAGCATCAGGAAAACAATGCTGAGAGAGAAGAAGAACATGTCGAGTGATAGGAAGAAGCTACCAAGTATTAGGAAGAGGTTGCTGAGCATTCAGAAGCTGAATTTGATAATCTTGTTGGTGAACCTGATGAGCAAAATGAAAGAAGAGAAAAACCTATTGAAGCACAATATGTAAGGAGACATCACAAGCCTAAATAGATTATTGGAGATAAAGATACTGGAATTCAGAACAGAAGCAAGGCAAGAGATCCAACATGTTTACTATGTGAATTTGAGCCTAAGAAAACAAAGGAGGCATTAGAAAATGAAAACTGGTTAGAAGAAATGAATGAAGAGATAGACCAGATAGAGAAGAATGATACCAGAACTCTGGTGCCAAGACCATAAAATAAGAATGTCATTGGGACAAAGTGGGTATTTTGTAACAAGCTGAATGAGCATGGTCAAATAACAAGAAACAAAGCTAGGCTAGTATGCAAAGGCTACGCACAAGAAGGAATAGATTATGGGGAGACATTTTCCCCTATAGCAAGATTGGAAGGAGTAAGAACTCTACTTGCATATGCTGCCTATAAAGATTTCAAGGTATACCAAATGGATGTTAAGTCTACATTTTTAAATGATATATTAGAAGAAGTGTATATTGAACAGCTAGAAGGATTTGTTGATCCAAACAGAAGACATGTGGTTTGCAAACTAAATAAAGCACTGTATGGATTGAAGCAAGCTCCCAGAGCATGGTATGAGAGAGTGTACAACTACCTAATACAGATTGGATTCTCAAGGATAAATGACACAAGAAATCTGTACATGAAAGACAAAGAAGGTAAAAGAATCTTGTTAGCTAAGATATTTGTAGATGCTATTATATTTGGTGGACAAGATGCCTTGTGTAAGAAATTTTCAAATGAAATGCAAACTAAATTTGAAATGAGTATGTTTGGGGAGATCAAATTTTTTGTTGGTTTGCAAGTATATCAGATGCAGAAAGGAATTTTCATCACCCAGTCTAAATATGTTCATGAGATACTAAAAACCTTTGGTATGGAAGATTCAAGGCCAGTAAGTACTCCCATGGCTATTGGACAAAAGTTGTCTAAAAATGATGATGTTGTAGAAGTTAACCAGACTTTGTATAGATCTATGATCGGAAAGCTATTGTATGTTGTACATAGAAGACCAGATATTGCATTAGCTATTGGGATTGTGGCAAGATTCTATGCCAATCCTAAGGAAACTCACATGATGGTAGTTAAAAGAATCATGAGATATTTGAAGGGAACTGCTAACTATGGATTATACTACAAGAAGCATGACAAGTTTGAACTGAGAGTATATACAGATGCTAATTAGGTAGGAAATGTAGATGATAGAAAGAGTACTAGTGGTGGAGCTTTCTTTCTTGGACAGATATTAGTTTCTTGGAGAAGCAAGAAACAAAATTGTATTTCCCAATCTACTGCTAAAGCTGAGTATGTGGCTGCAGCTATGAACTGTTCAAATTTGATATGGATAAAACAATTATTGGTAGGCATGAAAGAAGAAATCACTGAACCAGTTGTCATGTTCTGTGACAACACAAGTGCTATCAACATCTCTAAGAATCTAGTGATGCACACAAAGACCAAACACATTTCCATCAAGTATCATTACTTGAGAGAACTAGTACAAGACAAAGAGGTCCGAATGGAATATGTGAATACAAAGGAACAATTAGCAGACATATTCACTAAGGCTTTACCTAAAGAAGCTCATGAATACTTGTGAAGTCAATTAGGGGTCCTTCCCCTAACTAAGGCTGCCTAGTCAAGCTAGGAGCATTGCATCCAATGTGCTGCAAAGAATATCTAACAAGTTGATGCAGAGAAAGGTCACACTTTAGGAGCAGCTTAGAGTTGTGAAAAATATAGCACATACAAGAATCAATCATAAGAAAAGATGACAGAGGGAGAAATACTGTTACTAAATTGAAAAGATGATATCTACATCTGCAGGATGTATGTTTTTGTTGCTGCTTTGGCATTTTTGTCAAAGAGGGAGATGATCATAGATGAATACATAGAATGAGAAGATCAAGATAGAGGGAGAAATTTAGTGGATGGTCATATAAGAATGGCTAATTGATTCTATATCAGAATGAAGCTAAGGATATTATAAATATTTCTAATGGACAAATAAGTTTTGGATTGGTTGGTAATTCATGTGATATTCATATGGTGTTGCCATCAATGCCAAAGAGGGAGATTGTTAGAAACTAAAATTGAAGTAATTGTTGTATTGTCATTGATGTCAAACCTTAATTGGTAAGACTATTGCTATTTAAGAAAGTACTATATCTATTTGATTATTGCTAAGGGGTAAGGCAAGGTTGGTAACAATAGCACCTAAGGAAAGGTTGAGTAATCTTGATACTTTAATGAGTACTTGATTATGTGGCACAATGATAAGATAATGTATTGTTTATCTAAGTAAGAATGAAGACTAAACTGGTAGGCTTAACCGAGAAAAAGTGAAGAAATCTAGTTTAAGCCGAGTGTTGTTAGTGTCAACCGAGCTAGTATATGCTGAGTAAATTCAGTGTTGACCAAACACTAGTTAATTAACAAAGAAGACAGTATTAGCCGAGGAAACAATTTATGAGGTGATTGAGCTTTCTAGTGAAGACTGAGAAGTTGAACATAATATTGACCGAGCATCAGTATTTTTCATTTGAGGAAGAATTTAGATTTCTAGCTGACATCATTGAATTCTTGGAATATGTAAAACATGTTGACTTTATTTATTGATTGTATGAAAGCATTTAATGCACTGTAAAATGTTCTATTGTAAATATATTAAGAGATTCAAGATATTTCTAGAAGGATAGCCGAAGAACATAATGTAGGATAGATTTGATGAATCTGACCTAACCCTAAGATCTATGAAGGAGATTAAGTGGAAAAAGATGTATTGACCTAATAGAGGAAGTATTAAGGAAACCTAAGCTAGAGGTCATGATAGAGAGGATGTTGGAAGTGTTCTTGATTTTATTGATTGTCTAAGTAGAGAAGGCTAAAGGAGAAGTGTTGTGATTTCTTGAAGAGAGTTTTGAGTAGATCAGTGATGGAGATGGTAAAGGTTCACAATCAGTAAGCCAACATATGTGTATGGAATTGGATCTGATATTTGCAAAGTGAGTTGTATGTTTTTCAGATCAATATTACTGCTACTTTATAACCATTGTAATAGTCAAAATCTTTTTAACAGAGGTTGACTTAATAGTCATAGGTATAAATCCTTTGAACAAGGTTGCATTCTAATGGAGTATATGTAAGTCATATAAGAAGGCACACTTTTAATAGAGTGGTTTAAATCCTTTAACCGGGTCACACCTAATAGTGTGTTTGTAACCTTTGATAGGGTTGGCTTTTCACTGAGCTCACTTCAGAAGAGTGGACATAATAGTAACATGTTACAAAGTGGTTTTTCCCTAATTGGGTTTCCACTATAAATCCTGGTGTTGATACCTGTGTGAATATTTTGGTTTGAACATTTCTTTGTTTTACAAGTTAGATGCTATTGGATAAGTGGATTGTGTGTACTATAAATAGTGCACTTCTATGAATCATTACAATCAAGAACACTCAAGAGTGAGGTCTCAAAAATCAATCCATAGCTCCCTAGGCATGGAGTGCAAGGCTGTTTAAGAATGTTCTCAGCTAGAGCTATTAAGCCAATAACCTTGCTAGTAAACCATGCAATGGGAGATTCAAATGAAGACAAGGGCAAGAATGCCAATATCCTCAAGAATCCAAATGGAGATGAAATGAAAGCTATGCTAAGAATGGAAATGCAAGCTAAGATATGGAAATGAAAGAATAAGTATTACAAAGCCTCCTAATTAAGCTAGATGAAGTAATCTAAGGCATCAAGGAAACTAAGCTAAGTATGAAGCTATGAATGCCATGATAATGCAAGAAATGAAACTATGATAGAATGAAATTATGAAAGCCAAGAATGCTCCAAATCTTCAAAAGCTCCAAAGTGACCTAGAAAACCTGTAGCATAACATTAGCATAAAAAGTTTGGGATCCAGAATGAAGAAGAGAGCTCTCCTTTTAAAGGAAATGAGAAAGAATGGACCATGGAGATTAAAAGGAAAAAGATTTAATCAAGGGTGGAGCATCAAAGAGGAGAAATCCATGTGCACAAGTATCCTCCAATGGGAAAATAAGAGTTGACTTTTGTGTGCATATGAGATAAAAAGTGCTTTTCTCCTTTTTATAAAATAAGAATAATGCTTTATTTGTGCAACTTAGGATAAGAGGAAAAGTGGGGGCTTTTTTTATTTATTAAAAGGGGAGGAAATTCCTTTTAAAATAAATAAAGACTTTAGGATAAGATGGGTAGCCCATAGAAAATAATCGAATAAATGATAGAACTAGGATTTGATCAAGAATAAGCAATTGATGATTTTAGCAAATAATACTAGCAAGGGGCTAATAGTCTAGATGACCATTTTTAGGTGTATACATTTTCCCCTTTTTGATTAATGTGTGATCAATCTGGGAACACATTATGTCAAAGAATAGATCAGCCAAGAAGGCAAGCAATAGCGATCTAACTCCAAAGAATGAAGTGCAGAGAGAGAGCAAATCCTGCATGGTCAGCCTAGTAGCGATAGTACTGAACACTAGGAAAGAGATGGACAATATCAGAACTTGAGATGAGAACTAACATGTCAAGCACAAAGATAGATTGATCAGAGAAAATGGAATGGTCAAGCATATGTTCTGGAGAATAGCCACTAGAAATATGATGTGTCTGCCCCCTCGGGATCGAAAGAGAAATTATGTAGAGGGAATGCAGAAGCAAGAGAAACATGATCAAATCACTAGAAATCATAATCAAAGATGAAAGATAAGAGAATAACCATCAAGCAGTGAAGATATGCCCCAATTTGTCTATAGGATAAAGATGAAGTGAAAAATGAAATGGAAGACTAGAAGTTTGAAAGAGATGGGGATGAAGAAAGAAAAGATGCCCCAGTGAAGATTGAAGGATCAGGCCTCAAAAGGTTAGCCAACTACAAGGTGAATGCAGATTTTGATTTTGATCTTGAAATGAAGAGAAAATGATGTGATATGAAAGACAAGAAGTGAAAGACATGATCAGGAAGAAGTGAAAGGTGAGCGCAGTTTGACCGACAAGTCCACAAAAGATGAAAGGAGAGCTCTCTCCATATGCAAGATGCAAAACTAACTAACATGAACCTAAAAATGCAAGCTACATGAAAAGTGGTTTACTTGCAAGGTCACAAAGCCAATAGACATCTAATAATCATCATCAAGCATTATTGGTAGCATTGCAAGATCATACAATACACACTAGTATATTTATGTGGATCTGAATATGATCTATATCAGATAGATATGTGGGAATCCCACCTAAGCATCAAAGACATATAGGTCAAGATGACTAGTGAAGTGAGATTACCTAAGTTTTCTATGGCAAGATTATACTCACATCAAGACACAAGGAAAGTCAAGATGACTATAAGTATGCACTTGCGAAAACAATCAAGGATGATACCTTGTAAGTCCTTAGTGTCAAGTGGATCAAGCATGAATGCTAATGATAGAAAGAATGAACAAGATATACCCACAAGAAGAAAAAGCAATAAAACATGCTCTTATGCCCCAGTCTTCTAGCTCAGCATCATTGAAAACTATTAGGGATAGAACACTCGGAAAAGAAATCATAATAGACAGCACACAAAGAAATAAAGTAAATTTTAGCAAGTCAAGTGTTTAAGTGCGTGTGTAGGTCATAGAGTCAAACTTTGAGTATCGCATCTACTAGTGAGAAATATTGCATCATTAGAGACTATGGATAGGATATCTGATAAGTGTTGAGAAACACTTGACGCTAGAGTGGTGTTGAAAAACATTGTTGGGGTGGTGTTGAAAAACACCATTTGCAAGGTGCCTAACAAACCTAGACACACAAAGAGACCCAAGATAAGCTAGAACAACGTGTGCCCCCTTAGACTAAGACACGAGTCAATTCTAGGCTAGGAGAGGCAAAGCGGAAAGTGGAGAGGAGGAGCACCACACAAGACTGATAGACATAGGTGCAAGGGTCTCAGGCAACGCCTATTTCCTGGTTTTCACCACTTGGAAGATTTTTTTGATTTTAGGACTTTTTTCAATTTTTTTGTATTTTTGCTACCAAGGCGCCTGTGTCCAAGTTCTCACCAAGGAACTTTTTCTATTTTTTTGAATTTTTGAATTTTTTGGTGAGACATCAAAGCGCCCATTGCTAGGTTTTCACTAGGATGCTCATTTTTTTAGTACTTTTTATGCTTTTTAGGATTTTTTCAGCATCATATATGAATTTTTTTGAAATTTTTTTAGGATCAATAAGGTATATACAAAGAATGCCACTAGACAGAATGGGCATCAAACTCCCAAGCAAGACCACATCGTTTAGTCCCAATGTCTAGCAAGGTGGGGGATGAGAGGGAGTAGCAAGCTAGTGGAAGAGATGGAAGACAAGAGAATGAAGGAGAATGAAGGAAAGAAATCCTCAATGGCAAACTCCTCAAGAGTACCCAAGATAGGAAAAAATTATCACGTAAAACACATTTGGACAAGAAAATAAAGGCCAGCATAGGATAAGCCACAAAAGAATAATCCAAAAGAAGGAAAGGATGTAGTCCAAAGGAGTAGACATGTCAAGAGACTTCATAACATCGTGTTTTAATCTTTTTTATTAGATCAAGACCAAAGGGGAGAAGGATAGCGAAAGGCTAGAATGAATGGAGGAGAATGATTATGAAGGCTAAACATGAATGGAATGAAAGCAAGATCATCATAAGATAGCTCACAAGATAGCCAAATGTTCATGTATAGTTCAACATTATCAAGATCAAAGAGAGAAGATGAAATGAATGAAATATGTAGAAGAACTATGCATGATATCTGATTGCCAGGTTTTCATCACGGTACTTATCCAAGGCACCACAAGAGAGTGGTTTTCACCATAGGAAGAATTTATTTCTCTGCTACCAAGGTACCTGTTTCCAGGTTTCCATCAAGGCACATTTTCAATTTTTTTTCTTGTTTTCTTTTTTTGGAAGAAGGCAAGCTTTTTAGATAATGCTCCTTGAAAGGATAAACCATGATATGCCAAGGATTCAAAATGATATGCTCAAAGATGCTGATAGGGAAAGGAAGATGGAAGAGAAAAATGGAGGATAAGGTTTTATGTAAAGCGAGTGAGGTTGGAAGATAGGAGGAATAGGCAAATGAGGAAAAAGGATAGAGGGTAGAAGGATAATGAATGGAAGGATTGTGAAAGGGTAGATGGAAAGGAAGGCAAGATCAATGTCAACACAGACTTTGAAGGGTGGTGAGAGGGTGGAGGAAATGTGAATGAAGGAATACGAGAAGGAATATGGTGAATGTTTAGTATAGGTTGTGATTCAGGGGCATAGAATTGAAGATCATTTTTGGAAGAAGATGAAGTGAAAGCCTTTGGAAGCTTGAATGTCAACTTCACTTGTTGCTCAATATTAGACTCTTTCAAGAGAGACTTTGGAATCCATATAGCCTTAGGCTTTTTATTTCCTTTTGATGATTTAGAGAGAATATCTTCAATAATGGATTTTGGAACCCATACTTGTCTTGTAGTTTTCTTCTTAGATATCTCTTTTGACTTTATGCCTCCATGTCGATTAGATGAGACATGGTGATCTTCTTTTTTTGATGGATTCTTGTATTGCTTCTTTTTCTTATTTTGAACATTTAGGTTACTTCCAAAAGATTTGGGACTTGTGGAAGAAGAAGGATATGACTGGTTTAGATGGGTGGGTGGATGAAAAGGATTCAAGGGTGTGTATCTATGTTGATCTTGAGGAAAGATAGGAGATGGAGGGATGTAAGGACCCAAGATGGATGAAAAATTAGGAGAGCTAGGAGTGGAAAGTGAAGGGACATAAGGGCCCAAGATGGAAGGAATATGTGAAGGCCTTAGTATTAGTGGAGGAGGTCCAAGGATAGATGTGGAAGATACAAAAGGATAATCAATAATTTCATCAACATCTATATAAAAACCAAGGACATCAGTATCTTTAGAGTGAGCATTAGAATTTGCAATAAGATCATGAACATCTTGAATAGGAGAAACTTCTTTGATAGGATTATTCAGAGCTTGCAAAGACTCAGGAAGAGTAGAAAGTGGAAGTGACCATGGAGTGGTAGAATAAGAAGATGAAAGACTTTGATCTTGACAAGGAGCTTCTTGATCTTCAATAAGCTTAACACTAGAAGTAACAACACTATTTTTAATAACCTTAATGGAAGCATCATCTTTGGAAAGTGCAAGTGTAGTAAGGTTATTTTGATTTTCAATAAGCTCAATGGTGTAAGTAATAGCTTGATCTTTCTTAGGAGAAGACTTAAGACATGGTGGAATTAATGAGGAAGGGCATAGAGGATCAAAAGAACCATGAAATGGATCGGAGACATCATGAAAATAATTGGATGACATGGAGGGTTCTTGATCTTGATCTTTCTTTATGTTCTTTTCTTTATTTTTAGAGTCCTCTTGACATGAAGCTGCTTCTAAGGATAAGGAAGCATGTTGGAATTGTATATAAGACTTTGGAAGAGATAGTGAAGGACTAGCTGAAGTAAGCATTGTAGCACATAAAGGCTTAGGCTCTTTAGGTTTAGCATTATTAAAAGTATTTGCAGCCAAGTGAAGGTTAGCTTGAGTTTCTTTAAGAGATAGCCCTTGAGGATAACTATAGGGAACTGCATGAAAAGCATTAGGATCTTTGTCGGATGAAGGATTTGTGAAAGATTTGAAAGACTTGGAAGCTTTAGGAAGTGTATGGTTATTGGTGGAAGTAGGGGATGGAAGGGGACCATCACAAGAAAAAGGTTCAACATTAACATGATCTTTCTTGAAGTGTAATCTTTATCTTCAGTAGGAGAGTCCTTAGGAGAAGGATTCTTATAATATTGATGTTTCATATCAGCACGGTGCATTTTATAGTCTTCAGCAGTAGTAGATGGATCATAATCAAGGTATTGTTCACAAAACTCATCAAAGTTTCTTTCAAAATCTGAATCATATGGATCACCATCATGATCTATCCAATGTGGTGACCCATTTCCAGTAAGCACGAGCCTACGACTAGGAGGACTCTTAGGAATAGTTGTGTTATAGGTATCACAAGGGCTATCATATTGCTCATCATGGTATGTCTTGATAAGAGAAGTAAGACTCTTGGGAGAAGTAGAAGAGGAAGTAGATCATGAAGAAGAGGAAAGTGAAGACCTAGTGGAGGAAGAAGACTTGGATAATGAGGAATGCGAATAATGTCTAGAAGAGTCATGGTAAGACTTGGAAGATGAGGAAGAATGAGAAGTATTAGATGATGAAGAATGTTTAGAAGAGGGAGATTGTGATATGATCATGTCTATGATCCTAGAAAAAGCATCTGATTCAATCATCTTTTCTTTTATTTTTTCCTTAAGCGTATCACTATTGCCATATCTAGAAAGACTATTGGAGGAATTAAATTCCTCAAATTGAGAAATGAGTTCAAGATCATATATTTTCAAGAGAGGTTCCATAACAAGGTAGTTGAAATTCATGGTTGTAGAAGAGAAGGAATCAAGCATGAAAGAAATGAATAGAAGAGATGAATAGAAGAAAGTAGACTAGAAAATAAGAGGAAAAGAATCAAGAAGACATGAAGAATTTAGGAAGAATCACGAAGAAAGAAGAGAAAGGATGAAAATGGAAGACTAGAAGACATGGAAGAAGGAAGACCAAGAGTCATTTTATGCAATTTTGATAGCATTGGAGTTCATTTTGATGTTGAGCAATATGTCATAGCACCTAAGATCTAAGATCTGGACTAACCAAGGATGACTGGAAGTGACACAAATCAGTAGAATAGTCAAAAGGCTCTAGGCGACAGTTACTAGGTAGACAAGGTGACACTTTATGACCAGGTGATACTTCATCTTAAGCTAGGTGATAGTTTCCAATAAGCTTGGGTGATACTTTCCAGGCAGGCGGGGTGATAGTTCAGCAGAAGCGAACTATCGTGCGATATTTCTTAGCAAAGCGCTTGATATTGTTGTAGATTTGGGTGATTCTTTGACCAGTGAACATAAAAATCTTAGTTTTGAAGTGTTTTGATCAAGTTTGAAGGTTGGATAGTGCAATTTCTCAGTTTGACAAGCAGTAACAATAGATAAAAGACAGGTTTGCAAATAGTATAGGATCAAACATGTCATAGAACACTTGAAACAAGGGCAAAAGCAACCTTGCCAAGACAAGCACTTGTGATATCAAAATAGAAAACCTTATGAATGCTACCATTTTGTTTGAATGTTGAGAACATTTACACTGGTATAGCACAATGAAAACACTTCAAGCACTTACTACCTAGAAATTAAAGGCTCATTACTTAGAAACTTGGCCCACAACTTGATGCTCCATTGCCTCACACAAAGTGGTTGCCCACAATAGATATTGGCTTTGTCATGGAAGTACCAAAGACACAACCAAAGGAACACATGTGGTGAGTAATCTTGGGGTGATCTGGGTTATTCCACTTGGATCAATCCTTGCACCAAGAAGTTAAGTGGAAAAATAGGGTGGCTTCTAACTATGGTTTGTAGTAAGGGCTTCTGTTCATAGCACCCCTCTTGCTCCTCATAAAGGACTAGGACCTCGCAGCCTCAAGAGTACCTTAAGCATTCTTTCTCAACATTTTCCTCATGGTCACAATCCCACAAGTACTCACATTAAGTGAAGACAAGTGCTATGTCTACCAAGGTTTTGTGTCCTTGATAGCATTGAGATTATAGTGGGTTGGAATAGCTCGGTATTAGCTTGTCCCCACTTGGGTCATTCCTCTTGTTTGCCCAAGAGTAGGCCCACTAAAGGATTCTAAATCTAAACAAAGAGTAGATCAATTTTTGAGGTTCAAGGTTTTTGGTTCACCACAAGGGTGAAGAGCACACTCCCCTATCTCAAAAATTAATCCCAAACACACCAAGCAAAGATTCAATTACCCTCTTTCTTTCAAAATCCAAAGATGGGTCAAGATTTTCTAGTTCACCACAAGGGTGAAGAGCATACTTCTCCTACCACCCAAGAATTTCTACAACAAGATATTATGTTCCTATGAAATTAAACAACTAGTAATTACCACACTTGAAATGAAATAAACAACAAGCACTTGATTTGTTTTTTATGCTTAGGGCAGCCCTGCAAAAACCATTAGTAGCCCTCTTTGACATGCATTCTTTTAAGCAAATTCTTAAGCAATAAGAGCACCTACAAGCACAACTTGTTAGCCCACAATGGTTAGCACATCAAAAATTAGATAATCTGTAAGTAAAATAGCTAATCAAATGGTAAAATTTGAGAATGAAACTAGCATGGTTGGATTAGGCTCAGAAAGACCTTTCCAATGATATATCACACTTAAACTTAAAATTTTCAAAAAGATAGCAAAGAACCCAAAACTTGTAGGATAAACAAAATAGCTCAAAAATAGCTCACTGCCAGGTACATGTGATAGTTAAAGACACTAGAATTATCACGCGGTACTTCTCAGTATACTGGGGCGATAATATTAGTCTATGTGATACTTCACTCTATACCAAGAGATACTTCACCCGAGACCAGGCGATATTCTCTGCAATAGCTAGGTGATACTTTCGACAGGCGAAGTATCATGCGCGCATACAGAGAACTATCATGTGATACTTTTGGAATTATCGCATGATAGTCTGAGAGAAAAAAAAAAGAGACCAAAAATTAAGCTCAAAACTTGTCAAAAATTTGATAGAAATTAACGAAAATGTAGAAAAAGAAGGGACAAAGCTAGTCTACTCTACCCCGTGGTGGGCACCAAAAATGTGTACTCTAAATAGTGCACTTCTATGAATCATTACAATCAAGAACACTCAAGAGTGAGGTCTCAAAAATCAATCCATAGCTCCCTAGGCATGGAGTGTAAGGGTGTTTAAGAATGCTCTCAGCTAGAGCTATTAAGCCAATAACCTTGCTAGTAAACCATGCAATGGGAGATTCAAATGAAGACAAGGGAAAGAATGCCAATATCCTCAAGAATCCAAATGGAGATTAAATGCAAGCTATGCTAAGAATGGAAATGCAAGCTAAGCTATGGAAATGAAAGAACAAGTATCACAAAGCCTCCTAATTAAGCTAGATGAAGTAATCTAAGGCATCAAGGAAACTAAGCTAAGTATGAAGCTATGAATGCCATGATAATGCAAGAAATGAAACTATGATAGCATGAAAGTATGAAAGCTAAGAATGCTCCAAATCTTCAAAAGCTCCAAAGTGACCTAGAAAACCTGCAGCATAACATTAGCATAAAAAGTTTGGGATCTAGAATGAAGAAGAGAGCTCTCCTTTTAAAGGAAATGAGAAAGAATGGACCATGGAGATTAAGAGGCAAAAGATTTAATCAAGGGTGGAGCATCAAAGAGGAGCAATCCATGTGCACAAGTATCCTCCAATGGGAAAATAAGAGTTGACTTTTGTGTCCATATGAGACAAAAAGTTCTTTTCTCCTTTTTATAAAATAAGAATAATGCTTTATTTGTGCAACTTAGGATAAGAGGAAAAGTGGAGACTTTTTTTATTTATTAAAAGGGGAGGAAATTCCTTTTAAAATAAATAAAGACTGTACGATAAAATGGTTAGCCCATAGAAAATAATCAGATAAATGATAGAACTAGGATTTGATCAAGAATAAGCAATTGATGATTTTAGCAAATAATACTAGCAAGGGGCTAATAGTCTAGATAACCATTTTTAGGTGTATACAGATTGCACTGTTATATGTTTCTGTTATGCAATCAGTAATGACTGAGTAGTTGTTGGTTATTAGATTTGATTTGTTGAAGAGTTTTAAAGTTTTTTTTATACATTTGGACCTGAGAAAAACTGATTCAGCCCCCCTCTTTGTTGTTCTAAATCATATTAACATAAATTTGGTATGGATGATTCAATATCGGTAGGGAATCCTATGGTAACTAGTTGTAAATTGACTAAGGATGATGATTCCCATTGCAAAAATAAAATAAGATACAAATCAATGATCGGTAGATTTCTATAATTGACTCGGACTAGACCTGATATAATGAATTCTATTTGTGTTTTCGTAAGATTTTAAGAAAATATGAAGGAATCACATGTTGTTTCTATTAAAAGAATATTCATATACTTGAAGGGAATAATTGACTATGGCCTATGGTATGATAGAGATAATGATTTCACAATTTATGCATATACAGATGCTAATTGGGTAGGTAATGTAGATGATAGGAAAAGTATAATTAGCGGTGCATTATTTTTGGGTAAGATACTAATCTCTTGGGCTTGTAAGAAACAAGATTATATTTCCTAGTCTACTGCTGACACTAAGTATGTTGTTGTAGCTAGCAATTGCACATAATTTATTTAGATGAAGAAAATGCTGAAGGATTTAAGGATAAACATTGACGAACCTATTATTATTTACTGTGATAACTCTAGTGCTATAAATGTTTTCAAGGAATCTTGTGCAACATTCAAGGACTAAACATATTTCTATAAGATATCACTTCTCGAGGGATAAAGTTAGTGAAAAGGAAGCAAAATTGGAGTATGTATCTACTAAGGAATAGATTGCTAATATCTTTGCAAAGCCTTTACCAAATGATACATTTGAATATCTCAGAGATAAGCTTGGGGTTATAAGACTTCCCAATTAGAGATAATGATGCTAAGGATGACATCAGTCAGTAAATTTATTAGAATATCATTCTCTTAATCGATAAATTTGGGGACTTCTCCGTAGGGGGAGCAGTCTTATGAATATGATGCTAAAAAATAGCTACCTATTATGCCTTTTGAGGTGGGTTCAGTTCTTTTGATATCTTTGTACCTTTTCTATTGATGTCAAAGGGGGAGAGATTGTGTGAAAAAAAGGAAAATCAAGAAATATTGTGCTAGGGAGAAATTGCGTTGAAAGGTTTGAAGGTGGATATATTTTTAGAGTGATTAGGTGGATATATTGATGTCTTTATGCATTGATAAGTTTTTCACTTCATATGTTGCCATAAATTTGAAAGGCAAATATTTTTGAGCATGTCAAAGATTGTTGATTAGACCTTGTTTATGTTTGCTGACATTAGTGTTTTGTTATTGATGTCAACATACTATTGCTATTGTAGATAGTGTACTTAGTTTATTTAGAGAAGATGATTTCAGTTGTTCAAGTGATATGTTGAGGATATTTTTATATGATTCTAGATGATGTTTCAGATATATATGTAGTTGATTATGGTAAACCAACAGATGTTCACATAATATTTTGAGTGAGCTATGATTGATTTATCAACTACTTGTATTTCAATGTTTTGATTGTTCAATAAGTCTCAGAGATTGAGTTTCTACTTTGGTATGGATTGTATTGGTTCATTTAGTTAGTGAAAAGCTAGTGGTAATGTTGGGATTCAATTTTTTTTCCTCAACCGGTGTTGTTCATGATTTAGAGTTTGATAAGTTATCTTTTTAGTGTGATAGAGTTTGGTGTTCACTATTGTTGATGATCAATAGAGAGATGTGTTTGGATTTTGAGATTGAGTTGATGGGATGGTTTAGGAAGCTACTCTTTCTTCTTGATGGTATTCTTGGATTGTGTTATGACCATGTTGATGTTTCACATTGATCATGGTGATTGCATTTGTTAATTTTCTAGTGTGTCAGTGTTTCTTCATTTAGGTCCTAGATGACTTGGTGATGTAACTTGTTGTGATTCTTGGTGCACATTTGAAAAATTTGTTGCATATTTGAGGATGAAGTTTTTGGTCATATCTAAGTCTTGGATGAATTGATTTGGATTGCATTGTATTTTGAGTATAATGTTTATCTCATTTGTTCTTATAGGTCTTAGTTGACATTGTGGATTGTTCATTGTAATATGTATAAATGAGAAATCATTTGTCATTGCGGAGTGTGTATGTGTGAATAAAAGAAAAAGGTAGAGGATGTTTTTATTATGTGATTGAGGCAAAAATTGTACTTCATCAAAACTGTATTAGCTTTGCTGATGTTGTGAGTTAGTTCAGTTGTATTGGATAGTTTGTTCACCTTTGTGAATTGTAATCAGAGATTGATTTGTGAACTCGACTGTGGGCCATATCACTATATTTTATTGTGAGAAATGATCTCTAGGTAGTGAGCTTGTGAATGCATGTACATATTCCTCTTTTATTTTTATTTTCCCTTAATCAAGTAGTACTTTTAGCAAAGTAAATCTATCTTGTGGGTTTGACTTGCACTGAGGTTTTACATTAACCAGGTTTCCTTGAGAATAAATTTGGTGTTCTATGTTATGTGTTGTGAATCTTGCATTACTATTTATCTTTTATATCATTAATTAGATTAAGCATGTTAAAGTTTTAAAGTGTTGTACAATTGATTCACCCCCCTCTCAGTTGTGCTTGTCTTCTTTGGGCCTAACATCAAGTAGGTCACTGATAGGTGTAAAAAAATTGAGAAATATGTTGTAAAGCTTCGCTGATTAGAAAATTCCTTCGCAAGATTGAAAAACATAGACTAGCTACAAAATGTGAAGAAGAGTTAAGTCCTACCAAGAATCCATGATATCTCATATGCAAAGTAATAGAATGACGTGCAGACCTAAGAATAGGTTCATCATTATTCCAGGAACACACCACAAGGTGCACAACTAAAAAGGATTCAAACTGAAGGTGCATTGAAAGAAATTCAAAAATTGTTCAAACAAGAAAATAAATATTTTTGGTTGATGCAAGATTGCCAAGAATCCAAGATGAGGCCCTCATTTTTCTAGGGCTAGAGAAAAACCAAGATGACCAACCTCAGACTGAGGAATCCATGAATAATCTTCAACTGGTCTATCCTTTCATTTGACAATATATTCTTTATACTATTTACCTCTTGTACTTCTATAGATTCAACTATATAAAATATCTTCAATCTCATTCTTCTGCTTGTTAGGATACTGGTGCTTAACATATGATCTATCAACGTCACTAAAATTTGCCTCATGATAATCATACAAGTCTTTAACATTGAATATAGGTGAAATATCCTTGTCATCTAGTAACTACATTTCATAAGTATTGTTCGAATCCAATTTCTTCAAGATCTTACATGGTCCAAACTTTGTCACCTTCATCTTATTATATATTCCAATAGGAAATTTCTCCTACTTTAAATATACCATCACTTCATATCCTACTGAAAACTCCTTATGTATCTTCTTTACATATTTTCTCTCCTTATTATTCTGGTTCATTTTCTCCAATTGATTTTTGACTTCATCATGCAGTGTCTTCATAACCTCTACAAATTCCTCTCCTTTTGCACTTCTTTTAAACTCATGACTGATATGTATTAATTATGACACTCCTTTAAGATTCATCCCTGACACAATCTCCAATGGTGTCTTCCCTGTACTCCTATTCACTGAATTATTGTATGTAAACTGAGCTTGAACTAGGACTAAATTCCAATTTCTAGTCTTCCATCCAACCAAACATCTCAATAAGCTCCCCAAATTCCTATTTACTAACTCTAGTTTTCCATATATTTATGGATGGAATGTAGAACTAAAATTCAATTAAGCAATCATCTTCTTCCAAAGTGTCCAAAAATAACCAACAAATTTACTATCTTTGTCTAAAACTATGCTTCTAGATAACCCTTGTAATCTCATAACTTCTCTAAAAAAGAAGTTAGCTACATGTACTACATCTGTATTCTTCTTACAAGGAATTAAATGTGACATCTTAGAAAATATATCTACCACCACAAATATACAATCATTACCTCATGGTGTCTTAGGAAAACCAAGTACAAAATCCATGCTAATGTCTTGCCAAGGTCTAGTTGGCACTATTAAAGGTGTATAAAGTCCCACATTCTGACTACTTCCTTTAACAACTTGACACACTCTACAAATCTTAACAAACTTCCTTACATCCTTTTGAGTTTGAGGGCAAAAATAATTCTCACTTACCAAAGCCATTGTCTTGTCAATGCCAAAGTGTCCAGCTAATCCTCCACAACAATTTTTGCTTAATACGATCTCCTCTCATTGAACTTCTCGGTATACACAACTGAATTCCCTTGAAAAACATACCTTATTGAATGAAATAGTCCAACCATTTAATTCATTTTTCAACAACAAGTTCTCTGCAATCTTTCCATGGATATGCAAAATCAAGGTCATCCTTATACAAGTTCTTCAACTCTTCAAATCCAAGAACTTCAACTCTCATCTCGGTCAACGAATTCCTTCTTCTACTCAAAGCATCAACAACTTTATTTGATTTACAACTCCTAGGTTTCAAAACAAATTTATAACTACAAAAGAACTTGAAACTTATCTCATTTGTCTCTAATTTAAATTACCTTGACTATTAAAATATTGCAATGCTTGATGATTAGTGAACAATAGGTAATGTATCCATTTCTTTAGAGCTTGAACTATGGCATAAAATTCCTGATCATGAACTAAATACCTTCTCTTATCATCATTCAATTTTTCATTGAAATAAGCAATAGGTCTACCTTTTTGAGTTAACACTGCTCCAATTGAATTCCCACTTGCAGGTATGTGCAAGATCATGGTATGCCAAAAAGTGGCAATGTGAAAAAGAAGTCCTCATTGATAGACTCTTTGAAAAACAACTATAACTTTCAAACAATATAACATTTTTTAAATCTTAAATATACATCACATTCCATGCTTCACCTTATACAATAATAATAAACAATTCTTCCAATTTGATGAAGTTAAGACTATGTTAAGGTGGTTAGACACAAGAGTTTTATTATTCAGGAAACTTTGCAGAAGAAAAATCATAATTAATTATTTACTTGGAAAAAAATATAAAAAAATATACATCACATCCGGACACGAGTCTATAACTTTTATCTAGAATCTTATAAAGAAATATTATCATTTGATTTTGTTTAATGTGGCCAGACATACACCTACTTGTTATCTTTCTAGTCCTGATTGATAGACTTATTGAAAAATATCTATAACTTTCAAACTGTATAACATTTTTGAAATCCAAAACATGTGTCACATTCTATGATTTTCCTACTACAAGAAAAATGATTTTTTTTTTCAATTTGATAAAGTTTAGACTAAGTTAACATGGTTAGACACAAGAGTTTTTGTATTCTGGAAAAGTTGAGAAGAAAAATCATAATTAATTATTTAATAGGAGATAAATTACAAAAAAAATGTGTCACATCCGAACATGAGTCTAATAATTATATCTAGAATATTGTAAAAAAAAATATCATTTGATTGTGTTTAAGGTGGTCAGACATACACCCACTTCTTATTTTTCCTGAAATTTTTGTAATACTACATTGAAATTTGAAAATTTCAACATATAGAATTATTGTTTTTCAAAAAAGGCCTAGTATCTTAGAAACTAAATTCAATTTTATATAGATTATCTTCTTACATATTTTTGATATAATATTTATAACTTGTTCAATTTTTTATATCAACTTGCCTAAACCCAAATTTTCTAAATTCTCATTGCCACTTAAGGGCCTAGTTTGGCATACCATGATCTTGCACATACCCTTGCATCATATTATATAATTGAAATACCTTATTGAAATCATGTAAAGATAACATAGGTTGTTCAATTACCTTTTGCTTCAACAATTTAAAACTTCTTTGTGTTCTAGTTGTCCACTTGAATTCCTTCACATCCCTTTTCATTATCATAGTCATTGGGATACAAATCAAACTAAAATTCCTAATGAACTTTTAGTAGAAAATTTCCAATCCGTGAAATGATCTTACCTCTCCAACACTTTTAGGTGCATTCCACTCAACAATTTCTCTAAACTTCTCAAGATCCATCTGTATATATCACAAAACCCAAATACACAAGTTCTTCCTTCATGAAAGTACACTTTTTGATATTTATCAACAACTTCTCCTACCTTAATCTTTGCAACATGTGTCTCAGATGAAACAAATGATTCTCTTTTTTCTTACTAAAAATTAAAATATCATCAAGATAAACAATCAAAAACTTACCCAAGAATTTCTTCAACACCTCATTCATTGGCCTCATGAAAGCACTAGGTGCATTGGTCAGTCCAAAGGGAATTACTAACCACTCATACAATCCATCATTTGTCTTTATTTTAGTCCTCCACTCATCACCTTCTCTGATTCTGATTTGATGATAACCACTCTTCAAATCAATCTTTGTGAAATACTTAGTTCATTTCAAATAATCCATTATATTATCCATAATAGGCAAAGGAAACCTATACTTTATGGTGATCCTATTTATGGCTCTTGAATCAATACACATCCTCCATTCTTCATTCTTTTTGAGTTCTAATACTCTTGGTACTGCACAAGGACTCAAACTCTCTATGAGAAAACCTTTCTTCAACAATTCTTGCACTTTCGTATTTAATTCTTCATTCTCTGCAAGTTTCATTCAGTGTGCTGCTTTATTTGGAAAACTAGCTCTAAGAATTAGATTCATGCAATGAATTTTACTACTCACATGTGGAAATCCATTAGGTACATTGTGTGAGATTATGTCTTCATTATTTGTAATAAATTATTGTCTCCCTAGACTATTTCTCCTCTGATCCTAAATTAGACTTCTTAGGAATCAAAGTATAATAGATACTATCACTTTTCAAACTATCCAATAATTTCCGTCCTTCAACCAAAACAAAATTTAACATTGGTACAAATTTCACTCTTAGGGGTCTCAACTAAAGGTTACAATAATTTTTTTCATTGCATTTCAAAAATTGTATACCTATTCCATCATGCAAGGCTTGTCTATCATAATTTCATGGCCTACCCAACAAGATGTGATACACATCCATAAGAATAATATCACAAAGAACTTCATCATGATAACTTCCTATATTTAATTTCACTAGGCATTTGTCACTTACTAGTACCTTATGATAATCCTTTATCCATGTGATTTGATAGGGTTTTAGATTCTTCAATATCTGCAACTTCAAATTTCTCACCAAATCCTTAGAGGCTAGGTTATTTGAATTAGCACTGTCAATAATTACCTTGCAACATTTTCCTACAACTTTTTGAATTGTCTTGAACAAGCTCTTTCTTAGAAACTTCTCTTGATCAATCTCTTCATGACATAGGGATCTTCTTTCCATTAGGGTTTCGCCATCCTATAGTTGATTCAAAGACTCAATAGATTTCTCTTCGACATAAGAAGTTATACCCTTGATCTTAGTCCTCCTACTTGAATTCCCTAGGCTACACTCAAAAAATTGATGTCCTTCTCCTCGACACTTGAAATAGGTTTCTATAAATAGTCTTCTTTCATCTCTCTTATAGCTACTTTATCCTCCACCTTTATGGAAATTTATTTCATCTCTTTTGTATGAAATTTCCTCCTTGAATCCTACCTTGTCCATATTCTAATCTACAAAAGATCTACCTCCTCCAAAGGATCCACCTCTTGAAAATCTTTCATCTCTTCCTATTTTTATTTGATCATGTCTCTTGTTCAACTTTTCCTGATCCTTTAGGGCATATTGATAATCTTCTTGTATACTCTTTAATTTAACCAAATTGATCTGATCTTGAATAGGTATCCTCAAACCATTAAGATATCTTGCATCCGTTTCAACTTTGTGATCCGTGTGACCATAGTGATATCTAATTTGTAGAATACCCTGGTATACTCCTCCAGACTAAGATCCTTTTGCTTTAGGTTTTACAAATTTCTAAAAAAACTTACTTGATAATCAGTGGGTAAGAACTTGGCCTTTAATTTGTTCACCATCCTATCCCATGACTTTATTTTCTCCTTGCTGTTTCTTTGTCTATCAATCTGCAAATGTTCCCACCATAAGGACACATGACCTCTCAACTTTGTGTAGGAATATGTGACCTTATCTTCACTTGTACCTTCAAAATCAAAGTATTTATCCATCATTGTGATCCAATCTATCAATTCATCTAAATCCAACTTTCCATCATAATCATGTGGATTGAAATGTGGTCTTGTATTAACCCTAGTCAGGGCTTTCAAAAAACTATCTTCACCTTGATCAAATCTAGGTTGTTCTGCTATCTCTTCTTCTTCATTATCACTAACATTTTGAATATTTCTATCCCTTCTTTGGGTCATTTCCACAACTTCTAACCTAGCTACAAATTGTCTCAACATGTCCACCATAGTTGGATCTGCATCTCTCCTTCCACCTCTCACATTTCCTCTAGTATTTCCTCTTCAATCCATCTTGCACAAGTCCTCTAAAATTGCGAGTCAGATCTTTCACTCTTCCACCCCACAACAAGATGTTTAGGGCCTCTTAACCTCATGAGATAGATTTCAACAACCACAAGATTAGAAATTTTCTCTAATATCACTTGGTGTAGCCAAGGATGGAGGGACCTGAATGAGATTTGTCCAATCCTTGCAACAAGAGTAACACAATGAAAATAACAAAGAATAATTAATAGGATAGTAAGATTAGAATTCACATTAACAAAATAATAAAGTACAATGGACTTGCAACATGTAGTCTTAAATTCTAGGAATACAAGTCTGATTATACAAGGAAATTCCTTAGCCTCAACCTTCTAGAAGATAACCTTCTTAGTTCTACTCTTCATCTACCTAAACTAGGAACAATTTCCTTTATTTATACATATTCACAAGCCTCAAGTCAACTTAGATAGATCACACTTCCAAATGAGAATAAAATGTATTACAAAATATAGGTTAGGACCTAGGTCATAAGGATCTCCCTCCAATAGTCTAAACATGAATTGTGAACCCTCAAGTATGCTGGCCACATGTGTAACAAGATTGATAAATATTCTATATATCTTTGTCAATCGAAAAAATTTCTCTGAGAGATCGAAAAAATACAAACTGGCCACAAAATGTGAAGAACAGTTAAGTCCTGCCATAATCCACAATATCTAATATGTGAAGTAACAAAATGAGGTGCGAACCTAGGAATAGGTTCATCATGATGCCAAGAACACACCACAAGGTGCAAAACTAAAATGGATTCTAACTGAAGGTGTGCTGAAACAAACTCAAAAATTGTACAAACAATCCAAAATAGGAAAAAAATAATATTTTGGTTGATGCAAGATTTCCAAGAACCCAAGATTCTCATGCATTGCTCTACTAGGGTTATGGGCTCCTAGTTGGTAGTAGAGTGATGTCATGTTGAAACCAAGGCAATATCCTTGTTGGGGCTATAGACACTTTCCTGGCAGTAAGAATTTATAGGATTTTCTATGAGGAATGACCCAACTATGTAGCTTAGATTGAGAATGGATTTCACCTCATACCATCTCATAAAAGGAAGGATTAGCGCGCACACACACACATGAATGTCTGATTCAATTCGTTAGATGGAATGACATATACAAACTCTCTTGATTTTTGAATTTGTTTCTTAATAAGGTCATTCTCAATCTTATGCACTAATCTTGTGAATTTTATGCATTTATCTTGTTTTCTAAGATTGGGAGTGATACCGTTTAAATTTTTTATTTCATGTGCAATACCATTTTCCTTAATTTGTTTTTCCACCAAGATTTTCTGGCTTTGTTTTGTTGTTTCTAGTTGCAGGTAGGTCTTTCTTTCCATCCCCCTCTTGTGCTTCTTCAACTTCCCTATCTACTTCAAGCACAATTGCTACACAAAATGCATAAAACATGAGATACTAGAGATATTTAAAATTTATTTTTGATAGCACAACTCTTCAAACATTGGCTAAAAGATCCCATTGTACTGAATATATTCTTATGATTATGACATCATGATATAGTTTTCTTTTAACCTATCCAACAAAATAAAAAAAAATTCAATTCAAATCAATATTATATATTACTCTAACTCATAGCCTTATAACATGATATTATACAATTATACATTTTTACAAACCTATGTGTTCATAAAATTGGTTACACAATGTTAACATTCATTTCAACATTGTTGATGTTTTGATAAGTTAAATTCTTGTTCATTTCATTGTGATCACTACTATCTACAAGTAATACTATTTCAACATTGGTATTTTATAATGGACAATAACTTTCAATGCTATGTCTTACATCCAACTGAACAAATATTGAATTAAAAAAGATAATCTCAACCTTTCTAATTAGTACACCAAATGCATTAATATTAAATAACTGATTACTAATTTGACATGTATAAAAACATAATGGTTTTGGTTTTATAAAAGGCAATGAACCACAAATATGGCTAATTGAACATAAGCTTAATGTTAAATTTCAATGCAAAGAATGCTACTTATTATTATAATATATAGGCTTATATGTTGATTTGATTGACTATAAAATTTTGTAATTGTCATATTGCATCTCACCCCTACTTGCCAATAGGTAGTCCTTTCTTGCCATCCTCTTCCTGATTTCCCTCATATCCTCTTTTTTCTTCAATGCTATGTTGCTATAAAAAATGTCAAAAATGTGTGATACTAGAGATCTCACAAGTTAGTTTTTATAGCACCAATACTGAAATTTTGGCTAAAACAACCCATTGTAATAAACACATTCTTACGATTATGATATCATGATTCTTTCTTTCAATGTGTCCAACAAAAAAATAAAAAAATTAATTCAAATAATTTCTAAATAATACTCTAATGCATAGCCTTCTAACATAGTATTATTGATTCATACATTTGTACAAACCTATATAATGAAAAAATTGGTTATACAATGTCAACATTCATTTGAACCTTGTTGATGTTTTGATGCTAAATTCTTTCTCATTTAACCGTGATCACTACTATCTAAAAGTCATACTATTTCAACTTTGTTGTTTTATATTGGACAATAAATTTCAGTGCTATGTCTTACATCAAACTGAACAAAAATTGAACTTAAAAATATATTCTTAGTATTATAATTCATTATGTTTTCTTCAATCCTTTCTAATTACTACACTAAATGCATTGATATTAAACAACTAATTTTTAATTTGACATGCATAGAAATATAATGGTGTTAGTTTTATAAAAGACAATCAACCACAAATATGGCTAATTCATCATAAGCTTAATGTTAAATTCCAATGCAATGAATGCTAGTTATTATTCTAATATATAGCCTTATATGTTCATTTGATCGACTACAAAATTGTAAACTTGATTTGTATCTAACCCCTACTTTCCCATAGGCAGTCCTTTCGTCCCATTCTCTGCTAGACCTTTATCTACTCCTATTTTTGCTTCAACGCTCCATTTCTATACAAAATGTAAAAAACCTACGATACTAGACATCTCACAAGTTTGTTTTAATATCACAAATTTTCAAATTTTGGCTAAAAGAAACTATTGTATTAAATATACTCTTAGCATTATCATATCATGATGCTTGCTTCAAAAATTTCCAATAAAAAAATATAATAAATAGAATTCAATCAATACTAAATATTACTCTAACACAGACTTATAACATAATATCATATAGTGATACATTTGTACAAACCTATATGTTAATATAATTGATTAAACTTGATGTTAACATTCATTTCACCATTGGTGAATATTTTACACTAAATTCATGCCACTACTATTTACAAGTGATACTATTTCAAATTTCTTATTTTACATTGAACAATAACTTTTAATGACATGTTTTCCCTCTCAAGGTGTTGGGATTCTAGCGCTGGATTCGTCGACTTGGTAGGATGTGATTGCTAAGATGGAAGAGGGATGGATTACGATGAAAGGGAAAAAATCCAAGACGTCTTTACCCTATTTTGACATGACCCTTCATTTCAACAAGAGCAAGGCTAAAGGAAAATCTTAATGGTTTCTTGTTGTGGGTGTTTGGGCTAGAGTGTTCTCTAGTCTTTTCTTTAGTTTTTGATTGCATGCTAGTTTTTTCTTGTAGTGTTTGTCTCAGATTGAGTGGGCCTATTGGTAAAAACCTTGCCTTGGTCTTGTTCAATTCCTTGTTGTAGGATTTAATAGAATATCTTATGCGACCATTTTGTATAGGGGTTCGAGTCCCTTCAAAACATGTTTTATCATAAATAAAAAACTTTCAATGCCATGTCTTACATCAAAAAGAACAAATATTTAAAAAACTAAGATATTCTCAGTATTATAAATCATTATGAATTCAATATTTAATGTTAATATTAAATTTCAATTTAATGAATGTTAATTATTATTCAAATATACATTAGACTTGCATGTTGATTTGATTGACTATAGAATCTCAAATTGCACCTAACTCCAATTTGTCTATTGGTTGTTCCCTTGCACCTCTTATGGCTAGAAGTCCTAGTTGGTAGTTATGTGTTGTAATTGTCATTGATGGCCATACATATTCTCAAACCTTCCTTTGTACGGATATAGGAATTTGTTCCCCATTTTTTTTTAATAGTTTTAACTTTGAGAATGTTTGAAAAAACATTCCAAGCCGCAATTGAAAACTTATTTATGACTTTTGATGAAATAACTTTTCCTATGTTTTACAAGACTTTAATTGAACACCATGCATCTACAATCATATGACATCTCTATTGCTAGAAATGTGACAATTGGATTCTCTTTTGTGTTTCAATGAGGAAAATTCATTTCAACGGAGAAACGCTCATTTCTAGTGGTTGCAGGTCTTAAAAAATTAAAATTTTAAACATTTACTTCACTTGACTTCTTATTGGTAATTTTTGGGGAATAAAAAAAGGTGCGATATTTTATTAGTTGTTTTTCATAATGGATCATTTGTTCTAGTAGAGAAAATCATGCTCATTTTTTTGACATGTGATTTGGTATCAGATAGATCAACTTTAATATATTAAAAATTTAACTTGTTTCGAATTGAATATAGGTTGAAACCAATAATGGACTCCCCCTCCTTGATATTTTTCTCTTCAAAAGAGTGATGGTTCCTTAGTTCATTGTATCTTTCGGAAGGCCATGCACACCGACCTTTACTTTGATTCCTCTTCCCGCCACCACCCAGTGCAAAAAATAAGTGTTCTCAAATCCTTAGCCTCTAGAGCCTTTTTTATTTGTGATGAGGAGAACATTGAGCAATAAATTTTTGATCTTACCCAATTCTTCAAAGTAAATGGCTACAAAAGAAAGCATATTGCTAAAGCCATTAAGGATGCTAGATCTTGGGACTCATCCAAGCATGGGGAGAACTCCTCCCCCACCACTTCCCTTTCCCCCCTCCCTTGGCTTCAATCCCTTGTGTTGAGGGCCTATCAAACAAGATTTCTAAGATTCTTCTTAAGAAAGGCCCGCATTTCTCCTTCAAGCCTATTTGCACCATCATAAGTCATATCCCCTCTTCCAATGACCCTGTAGACTATTTCCACAATGCTGGAGTCTACAAAGTAGTTTGTTTGTGTGGGATCCCCTATATTGGAGAAACAAGATGCTATATTGAGACTAGAATTAAATATCACAATGCATACATTAGACATGAACATGTTCTAAAATCCTCCCTCATCAAACACTCCACCAATCCCAAACATCCCATCCCTCTTGATAATACTCAAATTTTGGTCAAGGAGAACAACTATTTTAAGAGAAAACTCCAATAAGATATTGCAATTTCCAATCACCTTTCTAACCTCAATTGTGACAATGGTTGGAATTTGAGCCACACCTAGCAACCCCTCTTAAACCACCTAAATCACCAACCTTTCTGCAACCACCTCTCTCTCTCTCTCTACGAGTACATTTGACCCTAATTTTTGACCAACATTTTCAACGGAGCATTAAAATGGTTTTTCTTGGTTGGATTATAGAAGGAAAATTTTGATTTTTTTAAATCCATTTCCATGTTGGTCGGAATTACAACAGGACATTTCTTCGTAATTGAGATGAACACAAACATAACTTAAAAAAAAAGGTTTCATTTCAATTCATTATGTTACACGGTAAAGAAGAGTTGAAGGAGGGCATGCACGATTTGCAGTGATTGAATCGACACCACTTGTAAGTGATTGAACCCATGCTGTCTATCTACATCACACATCTTATTACACTTAAGCATTTTTTAACTCAAAATTTGGTCAAACCCTCTTTGTGAGCATTCATTTTTTTGTTTGTTGGGAATTACTACTCCAATGGACTTGTGTGGATAGTGGCTTGTTAGATTTGTGCCACGATTCCTTCGCATTGTCAAATATCTTGGTTGATTTCATGGTGCCTTCATTTTCTTCTTTTGTTTTTGGACTTCTGCTATTGTGTGAGGTAGAAATTCATATGATCAAGCTTTATTTCTTAATGGAACTATTTTAATATTATTTGTTTTGTTTCATGGGATGAATACCTTCTCTTTCCCCACTTTTTTGATTGAATTCAGTGTTTGGTTGGGCTTATGTAAATTTAAATTTGATTTGAATGCAAAAATAATGTTATGTTGTCCAATTTTTGGAGAATGGATGAATTTTTTTTTAGTCTATTTGTGTAGTGTTGGGCAATTATAGAGCCAAAGGGTATTTTTAGTTTTTCCAATTTTGAAGTTTGATTTTTGAAGCTTTTTCTATGGCCTTTAATGGAAAAATTAATTTTGGATTATTTTTTGGCCCATTGAACATTTTGTAAAAGTTTAAATTTTATTGTTTTGATGAGTGATTATTATGTGGATTAATGAATTTAGTGTATGAAATTTTGTTTGTAAGAGGATTCGAGTTCGTATCATAATTGAGCCATGTTAGTGTGTGTTCATGCATATACTTGTACTTTTGTTTTATGGCTTATTTTGCATTTTTGAGTTCGCAATTATGATTTTATGGCTTTTAGGGTCTTCAACCTTCCATATCCAACTTGTATCCTCTCTTCACACACTCTTCATTGCAACACCTTCAAGCTCTTTGAATTAGATCCACTCACCTAGACTCTGGTGCAAGAGCACCTAGGCTAGCTCCTAGACACCTACTCTTTAGTTTTGGCTTGTAGTGACTAGTAGCCAAGTCACTGTCCTTTGTGGAATTTTGGTTTTGTTTATTCTTTAGTAAGTGTGTTAGTGGTCTTTTAAGGTTCTAAATCTTTTGATTCTAGTCCTAGAGTTAGTCTTGATGGGTTTGTTGAAGACCCCAAGCAAATGGCTTGTATGCCAATGGAAGGAGCTAACCAGTCAATGATGAATCTTGACTGTCAAAAGTTAGAAAATTTTAGTGGTTAAGTGATTTGAGGGTCCTAAAATTCCTAGAATGGTTGAGAGAGTCTATGTAGACCTCTTGGTTCAATATGGAAAAAGTTGTCAAAGAAATTGTCAAAGTTGTCATGACAACTTTTCATCTTAAGCCTGTCCGAGTATGAAATTTGGTTAGAAGTCTTAAACCAACTAAGAAGGAGGGCCTAAGCCTATATAAGGCTTATTTTCATTGAGACAAAGGTTGACACTAAAATTTTTATGAGCACTGTTACTGGTTTTTATGTTTAACTGGACTGTACCCGTGAGGGTTTTGTAACTAAGAACTCGGTCATTCTTATTTATGGATTGAACCAGAGTTATGGAATAGAAGTTTTCATTTCTCAGGATTTAATCTATTTTTTTCAATCATTTCTTTATCTTGTTAGTTTTCTTGAAAGATTTGTAATTAAATCCTCCTCTAAAAGCTAGCTTGTTGGACTATTTAGAGTTGAGGTGCTTAGCATGGCCCTAACTTAGGAATCCACAGCTAGTTCTCTACGACCACTTGGATTATGTTAGGGTACTATATAAGAATTTTATATATTTATTTTTATAGTGTAAAATGTAGGAGAAGTGCTTCAATGATCAAGCACTAGGCGAGTAGGGACAAGCCCGGTTAGGAGCTTGAGTTTGATCTAGCATTTGGGAGAGTGAAAGGGGTTTGGGAAACCCAAATTAAGACTTGGAGAGTGGTCTACTATGTTCAGAGACTCAATCCTAAAAAGGAGAGCTCATGAACAATCCATTTGGGGGAGAAAAGGTCAAACCCTCATCGTGAAATAGTGAGGGCTAAAACATGCCTAAAAACTAGGCTACAAAGTAGGACAACACAGTACGGATCTGCTGGAGAGATAAGGGTTTGCGAATCTTGACAAAATTAAAAAAGGGTACTCAGAAGTATGATTTATTTGGGCACTTGAGTGGAACTTTTCAAAAATAGGTTCCCATTTGTGTGTTTGGAGACCTACAAGGCCTAGTAGCCTTTTTAGGCCAAATTTAGAGATCGGTTACTTGGAGAAGAGTACCAATAGATGGAACACCCTACATTGATGAAATCAAGGACTAAAATATTCCTCTCCCATACCTAATATTTGGATGCAAGGATTTGGAGGTTTGGATGAATTCCTAGTTGAATTCATTTGGAGGAGTTGTAGAGTTAAAGTGAAACCAAAACCTTGGTAGAGAGATCTTGAAGAGTAGAGGAGATTAGGAAGAATCCCTTTGATAGCAGGGTCATAGAAACCCTAAGAAAGGTCAAAGAGAAGACCTAGTGTAGTCCTAGAGGAGATAGGACTTGTGGTAGGAAGATCTCCCCATCAGACTCACAACTAAATGCAATGCATCCTATGCTCCAACATTCTTCCACTTTCCTTTGACTGTCCTCACACACACTCCCACGAGACTCTTGAATGAGACTTAGCACTGAACTTATTAGATTCCTCTACACCCAAACACAAAATGAACCCTTACTCCTTTGTTCATGGGACCACACCCTTAACCCCTTTGGTCTACACAATAAATACTATCGACTGTCCTAAAGATAGTGACTCTGCAACTTATGACTTCATACTTGGGATAGTCATCACACCATTACCCCCTAATCATTTTGGCTTTGTCTTATCATCGACAAGCCACCTAAACACCTTTCAAAACTCTATCCACACCCATTCTATTCTACCAATCCATTTCATTTAATTAGACTCCTACACAAAATATATCAACTCACCAAAATACTGTCATTCAGTGACAATCATGTTTACTTCTATACTTTGGATTGCTCCACCTTTTTAATGAGATCCTCTACCTCTTACAAGTCTCCTCCTTGTGGTAGAAACACATAGATTCATCCCCCTTAAGTGTCCATAGCCCAAACACACTTTAAGGTATGAACAAAGCTTTTAATCTCTAACTGAGACAATCATCCCTCTTTGCTCTCAGTGACAATCCAGTCACTATTTTGACTCCATGACATGTGCACTCAATGCATTATCCTCTAAAAACCACCAGGGTTAATCTAAAATTTTTCCTCTATCATCCCCCATATGAATAGTCCTTATTCAACATGAAACCATTCAAGGAATCACATTTCTACTCTCTCAGCTTACCCTAGAAGAGGGTTTTAATTATTTTAATTAAAATGTAGAGTTCTCCTTCTATACAGTGCCAACTAAATTAATTTCACCATGCAAAGTAATTTAATCCATTACCCTAAGACCTCCAATCAATAACATTTCAATAAAAATACATTAGGGTGGCATACAATGTAAAGAAAGTGATTGTATTATGGAAAATCTCTCTCTCTCTCTCTCTCTCTCTCTCTCTCTCTCTGAATTATAATGTAAATAGGTCTCTTAAAGACCAAATGTTGACCAACTACTTTTGGCACCACTTCCAAACTTCCTTAGAAACTGACTCTAATAGTCCAAAACCAACTGTTTTCCTATTAGACTTATTACAAATAGTTGAAAATATTGTCAAATTGACAACTAAAGTTTTCAACTAAAAAACTACAAGCCTCCTTAATGTTAAAACACTTTCATAAGCCTAAAAACTATAAAGCCAACCTATAATACTACTCCCAAGGTTATTTAGACCTTATAGTGACCATTTACACCTAGTTTGCCAATTTGGGCAATTACATTCATATAGTATTTCTAAAGATAACCAAATGGCATGAATATCCATAATACATCTTTGAATGACATTATAGGTCCAATATATCCTCTTGTCTTCATGATCCCATCCTTAGGTCTTGCTAGTGACCCTTGTAGCCCTTGTGCCTCTGCACCATACTCCCAGGCTTCAAATTTTTCCAAGTCCCTTGGAATTGGTGTACCTAAAAAATAAACATCATCAAATGCACATCCATGTTCTTGAAGTGCCTTCCCTTCACCTTGGCTACATCTTTGTCTTCTTGAGGCCCTATGCCCTCTTTACCTCTTGATCTCCATGTTGCTGCTCCCTCAACCTTGACATGTCTACCTATGCATAATGCTTCCTTTTCACACCTATTTACCATCTATATAGTAGCTCCAGTGACTCGTGCTCTTGGTTTGAGATAAATTGAGCCCACTCTAACTCTTTTTTTATTTTTCTTTTAAAGTTGCAAGTTAACTATCTTAAGAAACAATGAACAATTAGTATTGTTTGTAGACCAAGTTGGATCATGTGTTGCGTGTTTTAGGTGTTGGGATGAATGTAGAAGTGTTCTTCATAATGGTGGGATTTGGAGAAGTCTATATGTAATGTGTGGATCCATTCAAAATTTTAGAGAATGATTATATAATTCAACAAGTAACATTCTTAGCATTCCTATCAAATATGAATCGTGATTAGATTAAATGTATAATGCTTTGTAGTCAAAATCTATTTAATGGATTTACACTTAATTTTATAAAAGATACTACTAATTCTAGTATGTTTATATTTGACAGATGATAACATTAATATCTTAATTCAGAGTATAGGAGACAATTTTTTGGTATAATTATAGCCCAAATATTTTCTATGAAGAAAGACCATGTCTAAAAATATGAACCTAGAACAAAATAAGGAGACAATTGCTAGATTGTGGTCTAAGTTCAAAAGAAAAGCTGATGGAAAATGTTATTGTCCCTACAAAAATTGCAAGGGCTTAAAGACTCGAAGAGTTCTAATAAAAAAACCTGAGAAATATTGTATCTACAACATGGTCACATTGAAGGGGGCACATTTTTCATCCATTGGTAAGTATTTCAATATATTATTTTAACAATTTATATACATAAGAAATCAATTGATGATGAGATCATGGTCATGGTTAATTTAAGGTCATCATTTTGATATAGGTCAACCACCCTGGGTTACATGTTATGGACCATAACAATCCAAAGAATGTGAATTTCCAAGTGGAGGAACATGGACGTGTGAATATCGAAGGAGAAGATAATGATCCCATGGAAGAAGATGATCCTAAGATAGAGAACACAATTAAAGATGATGGTATTGTCATAGATGGTCATGCGCCATAGAACACGACTGAAGATGATAGTACTGGTTAGCTAACCATGATGATGAAGATGACCTTGATTTACCTATACTTGAGAAGGCATATGAGCCCCTATACAAAGGATCTCAAAAAACTCTTCTCTCCACTGTATTATTGTTGGTGAAATTCAAGGTCATGAATGGTTTATCCAACGTAGAGATATCATGTATGTTAAGGTATGTCATATATGTCATCTTTTTTCATCTATTTTAGTCCTAATTTTCTTATAGTTAACGAAGGGTGAATCATGTACCATTAATATTCTTTATATTAATAAATTATATTTTTTTCCATAGCTTAATAGGTGATTGTTTGTTACCACCATCAAACATTCCACCTCGCTCATACCAAGAATTATCCGCCACTATGAAAGATATTGAAATGGAGTATCAACAATATATGCATGTTCTAATGGTTGAATATTATATATCATAAACAACATGAATTTTTAACAAAATGCCCTGATTGTTGTATTAGTAGATATCGATTAGATCAAATAACAAAAAAGGTGCCTTGCAAGGTTCTTCGATATATTACCATTATTCCACGTCTGCAATGATTATTCAGGTGCACTACCTTGCCACAATTTATGGATTACCATGCATTTAATATAAGTCGAGATGACATTATGCGAATGCCTACAAATGGTTTTTCATTTAAGGACATAGAGGAAACTTGGCCATATTTTTAAAGAAGAACCTCATAATCTCAAGATTTCATTGACAGCAGATGGTGTCAATCCATTTGGAGAGATGAGATCTATTTACTCGGTGTGGCCTATTTTTGTTATCAACAATAACATTCCTCATTAGATTTCCATAAAGAGGGAGAACATAATGTTGTCATGTCCCCATTTTGGCTGACCTCGTTTAGCGTATCGAATTTGTCTATCCCCGACTCTCGTAGGCAAATGGTGGAGAGAGAGAGTCATTTTTGCAGATCAGATGGTCATATTTTGCTCCTGAAGAAGTGTTATGAGGTTATATTTTATTATTATGTGTTATCGGGGGCCTACATGTTATAATTTTAAGTTGAGTTGCACTTTTTATTTTATAAAATTACTTTATTATAAAAAGTGCATTATAATGAGATTTTATAAAGGATGTTTCTAGAAGTTCTAGCAACTTCTTAGAAAAAGTGAATAAATAGAGGGCTGGGCCTCTCATTTCTACATGCTTGATTTGATATCTCTTCTACTTCTTCATTGTGAAGACATTTGTGGTCTTTGGATCTGCAAATTATTATTCAGTCTTTGGGAACGAATCACTCCCTTGGATTGGCAACTTTGAGGGTGTGAAATATCACTTGAATTGTTGCAATTGAGGAGTTGGTATTCAGCCATCTCACTTGGACTTCATAGAGATTCAGTTTCGAGGGTTTGTTTGTGATTGAAAAAGCGGATCCGAAAAAGCAGTTCGAAAAAGTAGATCCGAAAAAGCAGTTTGAAAAAGCAAATCCGAAAAAGCAATTTGAAAAAGCAGACTTCGTTGTAAGGATTTGTTTTTGGTTGAAATAAGGGATTCAGATTTTCTCTTGCATTGAGGAATTGATTGGCAAGGGTTTGAAGACAATTTTGCATATTTTTTTCAGACTGCCAGTCAGGGTTTGGAGCCACGTTTTCACTCATATCTCTTCATTGGCTTGGAGGAATATTTTATAACTTTGAGGGGTTATTCTACAACCCTAGGCACCCACATTTCATGGTTTTGGGGGATCCAAAACCCTAGCAATTATTTTTTATTGCTGACGCCCATACAGTACAGGTATGGCCCTGCTATTGGGTGACAGCTGTGAGCATTTGGAGACCAGTTTTGGGCTGTTAAGACATCTTCAACAGCGTTTGGCATCATCAGACTTGTGGTCTATCCAAGGGCTTCGAAATTAGGTTCTTTATTGCTCTGAAAATATATATGAATTCTGGTAAAATTGTGGTCAAAACAGTGACTGTACTATCAGACCAGCATTGTCAATTAATTAGTCTCAGAATTCGTAGCATTGTAATTAGGGGTCTTATTCATTGCATAGTCATATTAGACAAGGGTTTTAATGTAATAAATTGCATAGTCATGACAGTCTACAAATCTGATATTGTATTTAGACTATGAAATTCAGTCATTAACAACAGATGCCAGTTCAGTCATAGATAATCAGTTGTAATCAGATTGCATATGAGGGTTTATACATTAGTTTCAATCTATGCTAGTATTTGCATGCACCAGATATCAGTCCATATTATATTCAGACTTTGAAGCCCTCACTATTGTATGCTCAGTCCAGTTTACAAGAATCTGAAAGTATAATCAGAATTATATGTTTTAATAAGACTGCAGTTGTAGGGCTGGTTTCATCTTGCCATCCATTTACATGCTCATATATATGAATTAGACATCAGTCCATTATTCTCAGATATTGCTATCAGTGATTGTATTGGTTGGTATATTGTCATGATTTGTAAGGGACATTGCATTGAAATCTAAAAAGTATTGTCACAGTCTGAGAATAGTTTTGGAATCAAATAATTGTAGTTGGATCAATATAGTTGCAATTATGTTGGCTGTCATCAATCAGTGATCATTTGAATAGCTTATATTCCATTGTCACTCTATTGTATTTCATTGCTATATTGGCATTGTTCTTTGTGGATTCGTTGCACCACAATTACCTCTGTTCAGTATTTACATTTAGTGGGGCTAATCAGTTTGCATGCCAAGTGTTTGACGAATTGCCTAAGTTCAGTTTGAGGAATTTAGTGACCTATATAGTACGGGTCATTACAGTGGTATCAGAGTGGTTTCTTGCCAACCTGATTGGGTTATTTCAGATTGAATTCAATTGTCAGCATGGCTTTGACAGGAGACAAGGAATTGAAAGAGAGAATGCACACTGCATTGAAGACATTAGATCATCCATTTCAGCGAACAGAGGACTTCCTAAGAACTTTGGAGGAGCTGGAAACTTATTTAGGCAAGGTTGATCAGTCAGATTCCTATGCTATGAAAACAGCTTTATCTCCAGTATTTGGTTCTTTGGTGAAGCCCCGATTATTGAGACATCATGATGAGGCGGTAAGACTTGCAGCTCTCTCTTGCATTAGTGAAATCATGAGGATAATAGCAGGCTTTAATTCTTATGATGATCAGATTATGAGAGAGGTACTTCATGCCATGGTAAAAAGCTTTGAAAGGTTGGATGACATCAGGGACCCTCATTTCACAAAGAGGGCAAGATTACTTGAAGTATTTGCATGGTGTAGGTTTGAAAACATTATGTTGTCAATAGGTTGTATTGATGACATTCGTAGAATGTTTAACACATTTTGGAATATTTTGGATGAGTTTCATTCCAGCGATGTATTAGCATCAATGCACTCCATCATGTTCACAATCTTGTTTGAGGAGAAGGATGAAATTTCTAAACTTTTGGCAGAAGATTTATGGCATGTTTGGACAAAAGAGAGGAATGTGTCACCTATGACATGTACGTGGTTGAAGAGCCTGATTAATAGGCCTAAGGATCGAAGTACCTTCCCTATGATAGGCATAAACTTGTATGATGAGTTTGACAGACATGCTGATCCGGTATTGGGAGATGTTAGCACATCTTCACGTAATGATTTATTTGCATCATCTTCACAGGCAGAAGTGGTTACAGATGTTGTACAGGTTGAGCCAGTTGCATCAGAAGGTGATATCACAGGCACACCAGATGGCATGAGTGACACTGACAGTGGTTGTGGTACAGTTGGTCTTGATGATGTCACAGGTGCTCAAAATAGTAACTGCAGCACAGTGGATTCAGATGATGATTGTGAGGAGGTTGTTGTGCATGATGATGAGATACCTATCAGCGATGAGCAGACATTGAGTATTCAGGACTTTGCTGATAGAGAGTATCAGGCACAGTTAGATGCTACATCACACGAGGTTGAGGCACATAGTACTTCACATGTTTTGTCCAGTCAGCTTAGGGTAAGCGAGGATGGGATTGTGACTTCATTATCTCATCATGACAAGATGCGGGAGATGATAGAGGATCACATCCGGATGATTCAGTTACAGGATAGACATAAGGGAGTTCAGGCAGAGTCTTCTTGTGTTGACTTACAGGCGATCAGGGAAGGAATGGGAGTGATGAAGATGAGTTATTTACATCTTCTTTCAGATCGTGACCATCTTCTTAGCCTTGCCAGAGATCATTTAGATGCCTTGAGGAGGAAGGAGGAGGAAGTTGGCAGGCTTTCTCGAGAGTTCGAGGACACTCGAGCCTCTTTGTTGAGTACTCCAGTGGCATTACAGGACTCAGAGAGATATGTGGATGGGTATGGCGTGGAGTTGAGTTCAACTTCATCTTACACACCTGATACTCAGCTTTCTGCGACATGCGGATCACATGTGGTTGTCGATAGTTGTGAGAGTTCACCTTGCATCCAGGATTCAGGGATAGTGTCAATTATGGCAGACATGGATGTGGGATCAGCTGATATTGGGATTGAGCAGGCTACTCAGGTACGGATTTTGCTTGAGGTGTCAGTCGGTTCCAGTTTATGGATGAGAACTCAGGATTGTTACATTGGCGTTTGGGCTTGTTTTGACCAGAGATGTCTATCATTCTTTGGTAGTAGTATCTGTTGCACTATCATGGATTTGATTAGTAGATTACACGGTGTAGTTCTCGTCCATGCCAGCAGCTTGTCTGATGCTGGAATTAGTTTTTATACACCCATGTGGGGCATTGTTCATGTGTCCAGTCGACCATTCTTGTTGGAATGGGTTGATGATATCACAGATATGATGGAGTTTACAGATGAGTCCCAGGATCATTTTGGTATTGATGACATCCAGGAGTATGCTGTGGATAGTTGTGAGGACTTAGCTTCCTCGGCAGATTCTTTTGTTACAGCGGAGTTGGACAGTGATGTTACAGTTTTTGACACTTCGTATGGTGATGTGAGTTCTGGAGTCGACTTGTAGAGTAGGGATGGTAGTACTCCAGAGATTAGCGACTTTGAGGATACTCCTTTTGATAGTGTGTTAGAGGAGGATGTTATTGATAGTGTTGAGGACTTAGTGGATTCCCTTGATACGGAGGTTTATGTTGATGCTTCAGTCACTCCATTTGATGATACGAGTTCAGCAGCTGGTCTGCTGAGTTTGGATGGCAGTACTACAGGTGATAGCTATTCTGAGGTTACTCCTTTGGACAGTGTACCAGGGGAAGAGGATTATAGGAGACAGTCTAGCCAGCGCCATCATGTGTCTAGTCAGTTGAGAGTTAGTGAGCGGGACATTGCTATCGCTTGCGAGCATTTCAATGCTGCCCGTCAGGTGTTAGCAGTTTATGGATGGGGTTCTCCTACTAGTGATGAGCAGGGAGGCAGTTATCTCTCCTTGACAGAGATCCATTCTTTATGGGAGGCTATCCGGATTTTGAGACAGGATTATATGCAGTTGGTAGCCGACAGGGATCATCTTCTAGAGTGGGGCAGTACAGCATACGAGGCATTAGTAGTCAAGGAAGAGGAGGTGAGCGAGCTTACTCAGCAGCTCGAGGTGACTTCAGAGACTCTTGAGAGTACACAGTTGGGTTTTGAGGAGTCACAGTTTCAGTTGGCTGAGGTAGCCATGGAGTTGGAGCGACTACAGACTTTACTAGATTTTGTACAGTCACAAACTATGGTGTCTGGTGATTCGGGGATGTCCACGGTTGAGATTGCCAGAGACAGTGGAGATGGGGATGCATCCATCCTAGATACTAGTAGTGGTATATCTTGTTCCCTTCCACTTGAGTTAGGCTCGGTAGAGTTGGGTGTTGCTGTTGAGCGTTGTAGTCCGCTCGACATGGTGGTGATCTCTACTACTGATGACGTGGAGACTTGTGATGTTGTACCAGAGATCATGTTTGATGTTGATGAGCCGGCAGTTGGCATGGTTCCTATCAGTGGTACTACTCCTTTGGAGGTGTCTTCGGAGGTAGTGGCGAGTTCGGGCCTGGTTAGTGATCAGTTGCAGTTAGTTTCATCAGGATTGCAGTCTGAGCCACTGACTGATGTTGGCGCATTTTATCGACATTACACTGAGAGGTATGCTCATCAGTTTATTTTTGATCCATATGTCAATGAGATGATGATACGGAGATGTACTTTGGGCTCTAGTGTTTGTCATCAGTTATGGTATGGTTTGACTTCACGGGTAGAGAGCTATGAGGCATATGACATGATGTTGGGTTTTGTGAGCGACAGCCGGATGGTTCATGATATTGATGTTGTTGATGGTTCAGCTGTTGTTCTTGATTTCCCTCCCTTGGCTATGTCATCTTCTGACTTAGCTAATGATCAGTCACAGTCAGTTGTATCACGTTTGCAGGATGAGCTGGTTGGTTCTTTTTATTGGTATTATATCTCAGGGTATGTTTATCAACTTGCTTATGAGTCATGTATGGAGGAGATGGCAGATAGATTTGTTTTGAGTGACTACTATCTATTGTATGATGCCTATCAGCCGCCAGCAGAGCATGGGAGTTATGGTGATACCAGCATGGTTGGTAATCTGTAGAGATATGTTGACTACAGTTGGTGTATAGTGTGTGGATTCTCCACACTCGGTGCAGTTCCCTTTCGGAGTATTCATCATTATAGAGCTGGATTGTCAGTGGGATGTGTTGAGGATATTTGATATGTTCGGAGTTTCAGTTGTCCTCTCCACTTGAGTTTTGATATTTTCGAAGTTGGTGTCTCGTGGGTTCCTGACTATGGCAGTTATGGGGTTAGAGTTTAGTTGAGCAGTGGTTCACGATTCATTCATGGATTCCTCTTGGTTATATCACCGAGGATATTGCAGGAGCTTGCGTTGGTTGACTGTAGTACAGTTCATGACTTCATTTGGGATCCAGGAGGATTGTTGGGTTCATTGTTTAGCCATTGCTTGGGGACAAGCAATTTCAGGAGGGGCGGACTGTCATGTCCCCATTTTGGCTGACCTCGTTTAGCGTACTGAATTTGTCTATCCCCGACTCTCGTAGGCAAATGGGGGAGAGAGAGAGTCATTTTTGCAGATCAGATGGTCATATTTTGCTCCTGAAGAAGTGTTATGAGGTTATATTTTATTATTATGTGTTATCGGGGGCCTACATGTTATAATTTTAAGTTGAGTTGCACTTTTTATTTTATAAAATTACTTTATTATAAAAAGTGCATTATAATGAGATTTTATAAAGGATGTTTCTAGAAGTTCTAGCAACTTCTTAGAAAAAGTGAATAAATAGAGGGCTAGGCCTCTCATTTCTACATGCTTGATTTGATATCTCTTCTACTTCTTCATTGTGAAGACATTTGTGGTCTTTGGATCTGCAAATTATTATTCAGTCTTTGGGAACGAATCACTCCCTTGGATTGGCAACTTTGAGGGTGTGAAATATCACTTGAATTGTTGCAATTGAGGAGTTGGTATTCAGCCATCTCACTTGGACTTCATAGAGATTCAGTTTTGAGGGTTTGTTTGTGATTGAAAAAGCGGATCCGAAAAAGCAGTTCGAAAAAGCAGATCCGAAAAAGCAGTTCGAAAAAGCAAATCCGAAAAAGCAATTTGAAAAAGCAGACTTCGTTGTAAGGATTTGTTTTTGGTTGAAATAAGGGATTCAGATTTGCTCTTGCATTGAGGAATTGATTGGCAAGGGTTTGAAGACAATTTTGCATATTTTTTTCAGACTGCCAGTCAGGGTTTGGAGCCACGTTTTCACTCATATCTCTTCATTGGCTTGGAGGAATATTTTATAACTTTGAGGGGTTATTCTACAACCCTAGGTGCCCACATTTCATGGTTTTGGGGGATCCAAAACCCTAGCAATTATTTTTTATTGCTGACGCCCATACAGTACAGGTACGGCCCTGCTATTGGGTGACAGCTGTGAGCATTTGGAGACCAGTTTTGGGCTGTTAAGACATCTTCAGCAGCGTTTGGCATCATCAGACTTGTGGTCTATCCAAGGGCTTCGAAATCAGGTTCTTTATTGCTCTAAAAATATATATGAATTCTGGTAAAATTGTGGTCAAAACAGTGACTGTACTATCAGACCAGCATTGTCAATTAATTAGTCTCAGAATTCGTAGCATTGTAATTGGGGGTCTTATTCATTGCATAGTCATATTAGACAAGGGTTTTAATGTAATAAATTGCATAGTCATGACAGTCTACAAATCTAATATTGTATTTAGACTATGAAATTCAGTCATTAACAACAGATGCCAGTTCAGTCATAGATAATCAGTTGTAATCAGATTGCATATGAGGGTTTATACATTAGTTTCAATCTATGCTAGTATTTGCATGCACCAGATATCAGTCCATATTATATTCAGACTTTGAAGCCCTCACTATTGTATGCTTAGTCCAGTTTACAAGAATCTGAAAGTATAATCAGAATTATATGTTTTAATAAGACTGCAGTTGTAGGGCTGGTTTCATCTTGCCATCCATTTACATGCTCATATATATGAATTAGACATCAGTCCATTATTCTCAGATATTGCTATCAGTGATTGTATTGGTTGGTATATTGTCATGATTTGTAAGGGACATTGCATTGAAATCTGAAAAGTATTGTCACAGTCTGAGAATAGTTTTGGAATCAAATAATTGTAGTTGGATCAATATAGTTGCAATTATGTTGGCTGTCATCAATCAGTGATCATTTGAATAGCTTATATTCCATTGTCGCTCTATTGTATTTCATTGCTATATTGGCATTGTTCTTTGTGGATTCGTTGCACCACAATTACCTCTGTTCAGTATTTACATTCAGTGGGGCTAATCAGTTTGCATGCCAAGTGTTTGACGAATTGCCTAAGTTCAGTTTGAGGAATTTAGTGACCTATATAGTACGGGTCATTACAAATGTTAGCAATGATTGTTCCAGATTTTTTCATTCAATAGTCATCTAAATTTATTTATAAATACCGCATCAAAATGGTCATAATAATTATGTAATGTTTCTATTCATTCAACTAGGTAAGTACCAAGTTAGAGATATGAATGTATATATTGAGCCCCTTATTGACGATTTGTTGGAGTTATGGAGTGGGGTTATTATGTATGACATATCTAGACCAATAGGACAAAGTCAATTTTAATTCCATGTAATGCTTGTATGGACAATACATGATGCCCCTGGGCTAACCCATTTTTATGGTATATTATATTGTTAACACATTTTTTGTATGTTATAGTGCTAACATTATTTTGTTGTATGTTTAAGTTTGCACATGATAATTTTAATTATCAAAATTAACATATTTAATCTAGTTATACACGATCTTGTAGGTCTTCAAACAAAAGGGAAAATTTTCATGTCCAGTTTGTGGTCCAAAGATGAAATCTTGTCATTCAAAAAGTTTAGGAAAGTAGGTGTTCGAAGAGTATAGGCACTTTTTGCATAGAAATCATAAGTATCAAATTATCAAAAAATATATTTTCAATGGAAAAGAAGGGACTACATCAAAACCACAAATAATGACACCTCACCTATGGAAGTTGGAATACAATAGAATAAATTGTCAAGATAATTTTTCATTCCATTTGATGGTTTTTGTTTGATATTTATATTTTAATATTGTGTTTTTTTTATTGATGATGTAATTGATGCTTGTGAAGGTCGTCAAGGCATTATTAACCAACTTCCAAAAGGACAAAAAAGCTATCCTAGAAAATTTTGTAGGTTGTCGTACTATGAGAACCTCTCAATCATGCATTTGTTTTATGCTATGAATATTGAAAAGAATATAATAGAGACATAAAGAAAATTATTGGATGGAAGGCGTGACAAAGAAAAAAATGTCAAAATTTGTAGTGACATTCAAGAATCTAACCATGCATTGAAAAATGTCATTCAATCAAATAAAAATGGAGACCAAATTGATATAAATGCGCTTCGTTGGTTATTATCAGAGTAGAAAAGAAATGCTATAAAAGAAGTCATACAAAAAATTTGATTTCCCATAGGATTTGTTGCAAACATAAACAATCTCATATCAAAGAAAAATGAATTTGGGCCAGGGATGAAAAAACACGACTAGCATACCTTTATTAAGGCAATTCATGTTATTCTATATTCTCTATATATTTGTATACTACATGTAGTTTTCATTGTATTATTTTCTAAAATATTGAAAATATCATTTTATAATCATTGTAGTATGTTCTACCTCTATCTCTCCCACACCACTTTGACAATAGTGTAAAAATAGTTATATATGATCTTGGAAAATACATGAGGTTAGAACTGTTATTTGTTAGATTTTTTGTATAGATATTATATTTGCAACTTGTTTTACATTTTATGTAATTTATTGTAATATTTTTTTGTAAAGTCTCATTTATATGTTTTTGCGTGTTGAATCTCTTCTAGCTGGTTGTCATAAAAAAAAATCAATAAAGAAGATATTAAATATTGGAAGAGAAATATTTCTCATCTTATGTGTGAAATGCAAAAGTGTCTACCTTCAAATGTTTTCAATGCACAAGAACATTACCTCATGCATCAAGTTGAGGAGATTGAATTGTGTGGACCTATATAAACTAGGTCAATGTGGATGGTTGAGAGGCACTTGAAATTTTTGAAGGGATTGGTTTGACAAAGAGCACTTATTGAGGGTTCTATGGTGGAGGGATATATGGTATACCAGACCATGGTGTACATTAGTGAATATCTTTCTAAGTTTGCAACAAAGATCCATGTAGATCGCATTTGGGATTCCAACTCCATTAACGGATTCGAAGGGGAGTACTTAATGGGGAAATGAAGATTGAGGAAAGTGAGAGGTAATTATAAGATGTTATTAATTCTAAGTGGTCTATTTTTTTTATATAGTTGGTCGAGAGTGGGATGCACTACATTTGTATATTGTGAACAATCTTGATTGGATGATGGTATGGATTGAACAATGTCAACACAATGGTCACTCATTAACATGGGAAGGTGTTTCTTCATTGGTTAAAGAAGTTCATCATAATGGAGATTCTAATGTTATGCCAATGGTAATTGATCTAGCATATGGTTTAAGAGGTAGATAGGTATGTATAAATTTATTAATCATGACCCATATGTTTAATATCAACTCATGATGCAAATAATTTTCACATGTTTCAAAAATTGCAGGTCAAGCATCAAAAAGATATGTACTATGATTGCCATAAATTTTGCATAAAAAGTTGGATGATACAAAGAAAACTTGTGATTTTGGGATAACTACATATTTGAGGCACGTGAGGGAAATCATGTTTTTGAATGTGCGATAAAATCAATAAGTGTAGGGGAAGAGCTGCTAATAGATTACCATTTGAATCACATAGAAAAAAAAAAAGTTACTATCATGGGGGTGGTAAGTACTATATACCATTTAAACTAACCTCTAATTAATGACTCCAATATACTATTTTATTAATAAGTTTTTTTGCTAAGTCTATTGCTTTTATTTCACTAAAGTTTTTATATTTAATATTTGTCACAGGATGACATGAATCCACCACATGACAGAGGCGGGGATGTTTCTCCCACCCCTTCTTCGGTGAAGGTAAACCTTAGTGTAATTGTACAAATTAGATAGAAGAAATTTTTTAGATTATTATGTTCTTTTCTTTAGGGTTTTGGAGCTATTCTGATAGTTTTATTGATATTCCTATCACAAATTGATGTTCAAGGAAAGGGAAAAGTGACTATAACAATCGAAGCAATAGTTGTAGATTTGGAGCTGATAGTATTATGTGATGATAACATCACATATACCTCTGACCCCATAAGGATGGTCAGAAAGACCCTAAAAAAAATAATACAGAACTTCTTGGCCTCCTGCTCCATCTAGATCCAAATGAGGAGATGTAGGAAAAGGGAGATAAATTGATACAAAGAGAACATTGTTTGGAAGAAAGAAGTAATGAATCTTTAGTTATAACAAAAGTTCAATAAAGATTTATATTTTATACTATTTTATGTCATAAACTAAAATTTGTATGTGTTCTTCTTATAAGAATTTTTGAGTACTCAACCACTTGCTCATGGACATCGTGAGGTCGGTACTAGCATAGGTCCCTTAGGTAAAATAATCCTTAAGTTAACACGTTACAAGGAATTTTTGCTTTGGAACATTCACAAACTTTATTGGACTTATTGATTAGAAATCTACATTTTTCATTGGACTTAATGATACCCTAGATGAGGTTTTTGTACTAGTAGTTTTATTCAAACTCACATATCTTGAATCCTCACTTCAACTTTAGACTTTATGTTTCATTTTACTTGAAACATAAACTACCCTTAAATAGGAACAAACTGTCTTTAACATTAATTTTTACACTATGATTGTCGCACACACCCTTATCACACTTGACTCAACATACTAGCTTTATGTTTCTTGCATTACACAACTCCAACTGCTATAAAACCTCATGCATGTGAAAGGTACTTGATTCTAGTTCAACATAAAACAAACATAAGAATTTTCCATTGGTAAGATTATAAGATAATACCAACCCTTCTCAAACTACTCTAGTATTGATGGTTTCATAACAATAAATGCAAACATTAGTGGTTTTGCCTCTATACTTCACGTCATATACAAAAAATAGATTCCAAAACTTTTTCATTCATTACACTAGCATTGCAAATTGTCCAATCAGTAAACACTATCCACAAACATGCAAAAAAATTGCAAATACCAATGATTGGCGTGTAGAAATAGCTAGAGGAAAAGGTATAGTTACAAATAATTCAAAATTTCTAAGAAAATATTCAAACAAACTTTATTGAAAACCTATGCATACTTTTATTATTTCAGAATGTATTTTCTAATAATGTATTGTTCAGGTCATCAAGTGCAGATGCCTCCTCCTATGAGGACCATCAATCTGACATTGCCAATTGTAATGTCGACAATAAGGAGCATGCAAAGGTCCATGTTTTCATCATCTAAAACTGGTAGATCCTTGTTATTCTATATTCAGTTATGTGTTAATTATGATTTGATTTGTACTTTAATCTTGGGTCTATTTCATAGTGGATTAATTTTGTGTAGTAGAAGATACACCTCCTTAGGATACACTAGATACCAGTACTGGTGATAATTCACCACCATTTCCTAGATCTACCCATGTTGCTAGTACAAGAAAATTACATGTCATTGTTGTTGACCGATGAAGATACGATTCCTTTAAAATTACCTAAGCTTCCAAATACTTTAAAATTATTATTATTTATATTCTAATTTTAATTTACTTATTCATAACTCATTTTGGATTGAAGATCCCATGATGTTTTTTTGCAGGGAACGATATTTTTTATGAAAAACTTAATGAGATGACATTGCTGCTATTTGGGCTCACCATATGTACAAGGTGGAACATCATATGTGAACTAACCCTATCCAACTGCTTTGATTTCATATCATTTCTAGAATAGTTTTCCTTTCATCCATTTATTGTACTATATTCAAGGTATGTAACTTTAGTTAATTTTTTTTATGTAACAATTTTGTTTTTTCTTAAAAGGTGGAATTTACAATATAAAAAATTAAAAAATCAGCTCATAAAATCTTTAGAGGAGCTCTTTGGAAGTAACATTTTTGACAACACCAAATTTCTTCAGAGAGCTTGTAAACATCTAAAGACTGTGAGAGACACATACAAAAGGAATGTAGTGAGCAACCCAAAGTATGAACATCCTCCCATGATTCCAGAGAAGTAGTGGAGGGAATTCATTTTGGATGCAAGGGAGAAAGCGCAAAGTCAACGAGGAATTAAACCACCAAATGAAAATAGAAGGTAAGCGATATTATTAAGTAGAATATAATTATGCACTAATTAGTGATCTTTATATTTATATAATCTAACATATTTCAAACTTTTCATAGACTACATGACACATCAAAGGCTGCAAAGGCCAGACTAGAAAAGCATGGCCAACACAAACTTGGCTCTAGTGGTTTTCTGAAACTTCAAGCATGAATTATAAGTAGTAGTAAATGAAATTTTGAATCAAAATTTTTATAAATTACACATTTTTTTGTTTAATCAAACAATACTTTTTGAATTTACAATATTAAGACAAAAATGCAAGGCTCAGAATTTAATGTAGCACCCATGGAAGAAGACAAAAAGATTTCCTTCAAGAAAGGCTATAAAGTCATGGTTGAACTGTTGGAAACAATTTTCTGAAGAAAATTACTACTCAAATTATGTATTGTCTTTGATGTCACACAATGTCATAGTCTGCCACATTCAGTACCTACCAAGCTCAGTCGGTCTACCTGGCAGTAAAATTAGTGCTTACCGAGTTCACTCGGTTATCAAAGAAAATCAGTGTTTACCGAGTTCAGTCGGTTATCAAAGAAAGTTAGCATTTATCGAGTTCAGTCGGTTGTCAAAGAAAAGTTAGCATCTACCGAGTTCAGTCGGTTATCGAAGAAAAAGGATTATCAGTGTTTACCAAGTTCCCTCGGTCTCTGAAAGATTGTAGAAAGTTATGGTCATCGAGCACTGTCGGCCCTTGAAGGATTTTTGCAAATAAAGTTTACTTAATTCAGCCGACTGTTATACTAAGTAATGTCGATTTGACAAATCTAAAATCATATAAACAAAAGGTCAAATGTGAAAAACAAAAAAGAAATATAGCAAAAGATATATAGAAGAGAGACAGAAAAGGTGTGTGCGAAATTGTGAAGGATGACCAGATATCCTTGAGGAGCAGTAGAGATATATTCGATCACGAAGGATCACACTTATGCAGAATAGAGATCTGTAATCAGCAAGGTAGTTGCATTATTATACAGGTCATTTTCATTGTTACCTTTTTATCATTGTAACAGTGAATTCTAAATCTCTTAACCGAGTTGGTTTAACAACCATATTGTAAATCCTCTAACAAGGTGGCAATTCCATTGAATTTTTCTCAAGACCTCTTACTAGGCCACTCCTAGCAAGGTGATTAAATCCTCTAACAAGGTCACACCTAACAGTGTGTTTTGTAACCTTTTACCGGGTTGGCGTCTAACCGGGCATCACTTCAGAAAAGTGAAAATCAGTATCTAGATACATTGGTGGTTTTTCCCATATTGGGTTTCCACGTTAAATTCTATGTCTCTTGTGTTCTTAATGGTTATCTTAATCATATACAAGTGCTGATGAATATCTAAAAGATAATTTTGCTAATACTTTCTGCATCTACAAAGTTACTGCAATCTATTTACCGAGTGTTAAACAGATAATATTCATTAAGATATCCTAAGGGATCTGGAAAGAAATAATTGTGAAGTGATTTATGGTTGACTGATTCACCCCCCCCCTCTCAGTCACTTCATCCATATTCCATCAATTGGTATCAGAGCTTTTGGTGCTTGCAGGAAGGGTTTTGAGGACCTAAGCTAAAGACTAGGATGTCTTACAAGAGAGAAATTCCAAAGCTCAACAAAGATAACTTTTCAGCTTAACAAGGTCTCATGCGACTTCATCTGGCTTCCATTGGTGATTCAGGATGAAAATATATTGATGAAGAATACACAGTTCCTACTGGCGCATTAACTGTTGAAGACATTGCAGAGAAAAAGACTCATAACACCATGATGATAGACATTGCATCAGCTCTCAGCTATGAAGAATTTGATGATATTAAAGAATGCACTACTGCATATGAAATGTGGACCACACTAAAGAAAATATATGGTGGTGATCCAAATATGAAAAGAGCCAAAACAGAAAGCCTAAGAGGACAGTTTGACAAGATGAATATGAAAGAAGATGAAAACATTGCAAAATATGTTGAAAGAATCAAAGCAAGTGTTAGTGCAATTAGAACTTTTGGAGGAACAATCTCTGATGAAACTGTTATAAGAAAGGTACTCAGAACACTACTCCCTATCTATGCAATAAGAGTATCAACTATTCAAGAAAGAAGATGTGAAACAAACCACAATGTAACTTTGGATGCTTTAGTTGGAAGATTGACAGCCTTTGAATTAGGAAACTATGACAACTATGTTCGTAATTCCAAAAATATTGAGTCAGCATTTGAGGCCAAGGTTTCACTAAGGAAGAACAAGAAAATAAAAGAAGTTCAGTCAGAAAGTGAAGAAGTATCAGAAGAAAGTTCTGATAGTGATCTTGAAATTGTAGAAGCATTACTTGCAAAGAAGTACTCTAAAGGGAAAGGTAAATATAAAGGTAAAACTCCTTTAATCTGTTTTTCATGTGAAGAAATTGGACATATTGCAGCTAGATGCCCAAACAAGTAGGCCAAGGAAGAAAAGAGAAGTCACAAGTACTATGGCAAAAAGAATTTCAAATCATTCAAGGATAAAGGTAAGAAAACATGTTTTATAGCTAAAGATTCTGATGATAGTGAAGAAGAAATTGTCTTTATTGCTATAAAAGATGAATCTGATGATGATGAAGATAAGATGACACTTATTTCTCATATAAGCAAAGATGATATATGGATAATAGACAGTGGATGTTCACACCACATGACTGGTGACAAGACAAAATTTGAATACCTAGAAGACTGTGATAGTGGCAATGTAAGATTCGGAAACAATGAACCTTGTTGTATAAAAGGAAAAGGAAGAATCTCATTAACCAAAGAACTCATATGTGATAATGCTTATTGGGTTGAAGGACTAAAACATAATCTTCTAAGTGTAGCATAGCTAATCAACACTGGTTTCAAGGTTGAATTCATGAATGGTTAAGCAAGATTGCTGGATGAAAAAGGAAAACTCATTGGATCAGGCAAACAAAAAAAAGGGAACATTGATGACAGAAAAAGTACAAGTGGTGGAGCATTTTTTCTTGGAAAAAGACTGGTATCCTAGACCAGTAAAAAGAAAAATTGCACATCTCAATCCACAGCTGAAGCAAAATATGTTGCTACTATAGTAAATTGTTCAAATATTGTTTGGTTTAAACAGTTATTACAAGGTATGAAGGTTGAAATCAAAGAACCAGTTGTTATATTTTGTGACAATACTAGTGCAATAAACATTTCGAAGAATCTAGTAATGCATTCCAAAACCAAGCACATTGCTATTAAATATCACTTTGTCAGAGAATTGGTGCAGGACAAGGAAATCAGATTAGAATATATTCATACAAAAGAGCAGATTGCAGACATTTTCACCAAACCATTACCTAAGGATGCATTTGTGTATCTAAGAGGTAAGTTAGGGGTCATTCCCTTATCCGAGGCTCACTAAATATAGTTTTAGTGATGCATCAACCAGAACATGATTGAAAATCAACATGTTGATGCAGCATATTCAAGGAATTATTGCATATGAATCAGTGTTTGAGGTACATTAGTTTACACCGGTAATATGTGAATTGTCTTTGGCATGTGTTGTCAAAGAGGGAGTGTTTGCTATGTCTTTGCTATTACTTCAAAAAATTTTCAGAGGAAGAGTTTTTAAGAAAAAGGAAGTTTGCTGATAGAGGGAGATTTGAATATGAACCGAGCTAATCCTTTCAAATTTCTTATGCTATGACATATTGTGTTGCCATCAATGCCAAAGAGGGAGATTGTTGGAAACAATTGTCTGAAGAAAATTGCTACTCAAATTATGTATTGTCTTTGATGTCACACAATGTCATAGTCTGCAACATTCAGTACCTACCGAGCTCAGTCGGTCTGCCTGGCAGTAAAATTAGTGCTTACCGAGTTCACTCGGTTATCAAAGAAAATCAGTGTTTATCGAGTTCAGTCGGTTATCAAAGAAAGTTAGCATTTACCGAGTTTAGTCGGTTGTCGAAGAAAAGTTAGCATCTACCGAGTTCAGTCGGTTATCGAAGAAAAAGGATTATCAGTGTTTACTGAGTTCCCTCAGTCTCCGAAAGATTGTAGAAAGTTATGGTCACCGAGCACTGCCGGCCCTTGAAGGATTTTTGCAAATAAAGTTTTCTTACTTCAGCCGACTGTTATACTAAGTAATGTCGATTTGACAAATCTAAAATCATATAAACAAAAGGTCAAATGTGAAAAGCAAAAAAGAAATATAGCAGAAGATATATAGAAGAGAGACAGAAAAGGTGTGTGCGAAATTGTGAAGGATGACCAGATATCCTTGAGGAGCAGTAGAGATATATTCGATCAGGAAGGATCACACTTATGTAGAATAGAGATCTGTAATCAGCAAGGCAGTTGCATTATTATACAAATCATTTTCATTGTTACCTTTTTATCATTGTAACAGTGAATTCTAAATCTCTTAACCAAGTTGGTTTAACAACCATATTGTAAATCCTCTAACAAGGTGACAATTCCATTGAATTGTTCTCAAGACCTCTTACCAGGCCACTCCTAGCAGGGTGATTAAATCCTCTAACAAGGTCACACCTAACAGTGTGTTTTGTAACCTTTTACCGAGTTGGCTTCTAACTGGGCATCACTTCAGAAAAGTGAAAATCAGTATCTAGATACATTGGTGGTTTTTCCCATATTGGGTTTCCATGTTAAATTCTGTCTCTTGTGTTCTTAATGGTTATCTTAATCATATACAAGTGCTGATGAATATCTAAAAGATAATTTTGCTAATACTTTCTGCATCTAAAAAGTTACTGCAATCTATTTACCGAGTGTTAAACAGATAATATTCATTAAGATATCCTAAGGGATCTGGAAAGAAATAATTATGAAGTGATTTATGGTTGACTGATTCACCCCCCCCTCTCAGTCACTTCATCCATATTCCATCAATCAAAATTTACGATACACATTTTTTTGTTTAATCAAACAATACTTTTTGAATTTACGATATTATGACAAAAATGCAAGGCTCAGAATTTAATGTAGCACCCACGGAAGAAGACAAAAAGATTTCCTTCAAGCAAGGCTATAAAGTCATGGTTGAACACCTACACCAAGCTTCTTGTGGCCAAACCCAACATCCTGCTGCATTGGTTCACACACAGGTAAATAGGCCAAATGAAAAATATTTCAAATTGAATACTTGAGCAATAATCTATTTGATGTTAATTTCAAACATAAATTGACTATTTTTGTTTTAAAAAGAAAACAATGATAACAATGTGCATGACACTGCAATGCAGCCTTCTAATCCTTGCATAGAACCTTCACATTGCAAAGACCTTGATGTGCATCACAATGATGAAGGTATTCATTTTCTATTAAAAATTAAAATTATGTAATTATTAATACAATATAACATATTAAATTGAAATTGGTGTAACTTTTTTGTGTATATTTTAGAGCATATAGAATGTCATTGTGAACGAGTGGAGGATGATCTGAGTGTTCACCATGTTGACTTTGGGGCTGAACAAAATGTTATTATAGAGGATGTGGCACTGTTAGGTAAAGAAAATCTCTGTTATGTTCTTTTAATTTTTTTTTGATTGGTTGTTATGTTCTTTTAATTAATGAAATACTTGTAACACTAATATAAAATGTTGTGAATTTAACCCATTTAGTTGTTATTGCAGCAGACCCCCTTTTGGCGCACCAGCCTCCTCCTCCTAAACAAAGGATGAGGCATTTATTAAGATCACAAGAAGAAGAGGAGGGAAATGACAAGGATATTGATGCTCCTCTTAGCCGTTAGCTTCAAAAATTGAAGAAAAAACCAAAAAAGAAAAGATTGTAATAAACCTTTTTTGATAATGAAAGAATGTTGTCTTAATGAATGTAATTTTGTGCTAGTAAATATTGATGAATGATGTGTTAATGAATTATTGATGAATGTTGTGTTTTAATGAATTTAATGGGTTAATGAATGTTATGTGATTATAATGATTAAATGTTATATTTTATAAATGGATGAATGCATGCATGCATGCATGAATGAATGAATGTTAGATGTTAATGGGAAGTTTAGAGTGATGTTGGAGGGGGGGGGGGCAGATGAGCTTCCAATTTCACATGGCTGGCCTTGTTAAGTAGAGAATATTATTTAATATTCTTAAAACCAAGTGAAGCTCAAACTAAAACAATGTAGATTCAATGGTCAAACACACCTACTAGTCCTATTCCACATGTCTCAATACCCATTCCTAGGTACAAACACTTCACTAGATCCCACTCACTCTAGGATCACCAACCCTTAGGCTTAGGGTATGTGCAAGATCATGAGGGGCCAAACTATGCCCTTAAGTGGCAATGAAAAATTAGCAAATCAGGGTTAGTCAACTTGACGTGAAAATTTCAACTAGCTATGAACCTAATATCAAAAATTTGTAAGAATAGAATCTATAGAAAATTGAATGTAGTCTCTAAACTACTAGGCCTTTTTTGAGAAAAAGTTAGTATGATTAGTGAAAAGTATAGATTTCAATGCAGCAGTACAAAAATTTTAGGAAAAAAATAAGAAGTAGGTGTATGTCTGACCACCTTAATCATATTCAAATGATAATATTTTATTATAAGATTTTATATATAAGTAGTAGACTCATGCCCAAATGTGACACATATTTTTTTGTAATTTTATTCCAAAAAAATAATTAATTATGAATTTTCTACTACAACATTTTCAGAATTAAAAAACTCTCGTGTCTGACCACCTTAACTCATTCAAAAATTTACAAAATTCAATTTTTTTTTTGTTCTTATAGTAGGTGAAGCATAGAATGTGATACATTTTTCAGATTTCAAAAATGTTATACCGTTTGAAAGTTATAGTCATTTTTCAATCAGTATATAAATCAACACTTTAGAGGTAGCTCAATTAGAAAATAACTAATAATTACTTACCGAATTCAAAATTTGATAGTAATTATATCGATAGAAAGCTGATAATCTCCTTAAGATACCCTTTTCATTTTATCAAATTCGGGTGAAAAAAAAGTCGTCAACTACATTGTCAAAGTTTGGAACTCAAAGAAACAGGTGAAAAACACATATTTGAGACATTCCAATAGTTGACCATGTAGGTTTGGTGCACAAGGCAATACCGAGCCTAATCGGGTACCTGATATTTTCGGGTACCTGAATATGATGGTAGAATTTTGAATTTTAACTTTGCCTCCACTTTCTCCCTCCCATTTCTCCATCCTTCATAAACTATATATTAGTTATATATTAGATATATATTAGATATATTAAATATTATATAATATCAATTATATATTAAATGTTATATAATATATATTTTACATTAAATATTATTTAATATATATTAATATTAAAAACTATATATTAGATTATATATTATATATATTAAATATTATATAATATACATGTTACATTAAATATTATTTAATTTTATATTAATATCAAAAACTATATATTAGATTATATATTATATATTAAATATTATATAATATACATTTTACATTTTAAATATTATTTAATATGATTTTGAGCACGAGCATGAGTCCCTATAGGGGCATAGTTGTGCCTTTTATAGGCGTCGAAAACCCTAGCTACGTAAAAATGGAGGCTTTGAAGAATAGTTCACTGGAGGCGGATTATAGAAGTAGAGGGCAAGAGAATCACTCTGTTTCCACCACCTGTGGCTGTGAAATGGTATCTTTCCTTGCTTTTTCAACTAGAAAGCTAAATTGCAAAGGTTCTCAAAATAGATTCTGGTCACTGTACAATTGTACCACGCCTGTTGATAATCCGACAGCTCAACAGAGTCATTAGGAGGTTAAACAAGAACAACCAAACGGATCTTTGAACCGGCCAAAGATTATGGAGAGCGGGGAAGGGTTTGGTAAAATGAGCAGTTGTACTAGAAATTATGCAGGTGCCATAGAACTAACTGCAGTAATAAATTTAAAGAAGAGATCAGCGACAATGTGACATTATGAGGAAAGCCTTGTCATTTCGATGGCATTGCCCCGATATTATGAAGAATGTCTTGCCACTTCAATGCCGACGCCACCTCTATCTCAGACTTTTGCCATTGCTTCACATCAGTACTCTGAGATATGGCAGGGATTGGGGGCTTTTGCACAGCATATTCCATCATAAATTCTCTATAAATCATCATGCGTTACAGTATTCTATGTGTTTTTGAACAACTTACTCGAAGAATTTAATTTTTACCATAATTTTGGATCCATGGATTGTCATTTTGCGCTCGGAGAGAAGCTGTGGATTGCAAGAATTTGATAAATTTGGTTTATCTCATTTTCTTTCTCTGCCAGTTTTGAGTAATATGATTTTGTTTTTGTCTATCTTAAATGATTTTGCCTAAAGTTAATGAATTTTATTAGATGATTTTGTTTGAAGTTTTAATGAAATTTCTTCCATGGATGCTAATGAAATATCTTCCATGAATGCTGATAAGATGTTTAAATTCAGAGTTAATAAATTCTATATCTTGAATGTTCTTTGTTGTAGAAGGTTATTTTCATGGTTTCTGATTCATGCAATTCCTTAATAGTTTCATTCTTAACAGAATTCATAACTAGATTTTCCATAGCCAATTTTCTTCTTGATCATTGCAATATTTTCTCCTCAACTGAACATTTTGTAATCAGTTGATATACAATCGCATTTTTCTCTTGGCTAATTCTGTGGGCTTGCGATTGAGCCTATAGATCCACAAAAGGGATGAAATTTGGATCTGGTGGAAGAGTAGTATTAGCAAGAAGTCATTCACTAACATCTCATCCAGGTCATGGGGACTCTCTAGGGGTCCTAGTATGCCTTATCATGTGTTAGGAGCTCTAAGAAGTCCCCATGACCCCTTTTGACACATTGGAATGCTCAAGTGTGTCTTAAGGGGTCTTAGGACCCCTTAAGACACACTTGAGCATTCCAATGTGTCAAAAGGGGTCACGGGGACTCCCTAGGGGTCCTAGTACACCTTATCACACGTTAGGACCCCTAGGGAGTCCCCATGACCCCTTTTGACACATTGCAATGCTCAAGTGTGTCTTAAAGGGTCTTAGGACCCCTTAAGACACACTTGAGCATTGCAATGTGTCAAAAGGGCTCACGGGGACTCCCTATGGGTCCTAGTATGCCTTATCACACGTTAGGACCCCTAAGGAGTCCCCATGACCCCTTTTGAGCCCTAGGGAATCCCCGTGACCCCTTTTGACACATTGGAACACTCAAGTGGGTCTTAAGAGGTCCTAAGACCCCTTAAGACACACTTGAGTGTTCCAATGTGTCAAAAGGGGTCACAGGGACTCCCTAGGGGTCCTAACACGTGATAAGGTGTACTAAGACCCCTAGGGAGTCCTCGTGACCCCTTTTGACACATTGGAACACTCATGTGTGTCTTAAGGGGTCTTAGGACCCCTTAAGACACACATGAGCATTCCAATGTGTCAAAAGGGGTCTTAGGACCCCTTAAGACACACATGAGCATTCCAATGTGTCAAAAGGGGTCATGGGGACTCCCTAGGGGTCCTAGTATGTCTTATCATGCGTTAGGACCCCTAGGGAGTCCTCGTGACCCCTTTTGACACATTGGAATGCTCAAGTGTGTCTTAAGGGGTATTAGGACCCCTTAAAACACACTTGAGCATTCCAAAGTGTCAAAAGGGGTCTAGGGGACTCCCTAGGACCCCTTAAGACACACTTGAGCATTCCAATGTGTCAAAAGGGGTCTAGGGGACTCCCTAGGGGTCCTAGTACAACTTATCACATGTTAGGACCCCTAAGGAGTCCCCATGACCTGTTTTGAAACCTAGGGAGTCACCGTGACCCCTTTTGACACATTGGAATGCTCAAGTGTGTCTTAAGGGGTCTTAGGACCCCTTAAGACACACTTGAGCATTCCAATGTGTCAAAAGGGGTCATGGGGACTCCCTAGGGGTCCTAACATATGATAAGGCATACTAGGACCCCTAGGGAGTCCCCGTGACCCCTTTTGACACATTGGAATGCTCAAGTGTGTCTTAAGGGGTCTTAAGACCCCTTAAGACACACTTGAGCATTCCAATGTGTCAAAAGGGGTCACGAGGACTCCCTAGGGGTACTAACATGTGATAAGGCATAATAGGACCCCTAGGGAGTCCCCTAGACCCCTTTTGACACATTAGAAGGCTCAAGTGTGTCTTAAGGGGTCTTAGGACCCCTTAAGACACACTTGAGCATTCCAATGTGTCAAAAGGGGTCACAGGGACTCCCTAGGGGTTCTAACATGTGATAAGGCATACTAGGACCCCTAGGGAGTCCCTGTCAACCCTTTTGATAGATTAGAATGCTCAAGTGTGTCTTAAGGGGTCCTAAGACCCCTTAAGACACACTTGAGAATTCCAATGTGTCAAAAGGGGTCATGGGGACTCCCTAGAGGTCCTAACGCATGATAAGGCATACTAGGACACCTAGGGAGTCCACATGATTCCTTTTGAGACATTGGAATGCTCAAGTGTGTCTTAAGGGGTCTTAGGACCCCTTAATACACACTTGAGCATTCCAATGTCTCAAAAGGGGTCACAGGGACTCCCTAGGGGTCGTAGTATGCCTTATCACATGTTAGGACCCCGTGACCCCTTTTGACACATTGGAATGCTGAAGTATGTCTTAAGGGGTCCTAAGACCCCTTAAGACACACTTGAGCATTCCGATGTGATTTTAGGGGTCACGGGGGCTCCCTAGGGGTCCTAACACATGATAAGGTGTACTAGGACCCCTAGGGAGTCCTCGTGACCCCTTTTGACACATTGGAATGCTAAAGTGTGTCTTAAGCAGTCCTAAGACCCCTTAAGACACACTTGAGCATTCTAATGTGTCAAAAGAGGTCATGAGGACTCCCTAGGGGTCCTAACGTGTGATAAGTCATACTAGGACCCCTAGGGAGTCCCCGTAATACCTTTTGACACATTGGAACACTCAAGTGTGTCTTAAAGGGTCCTAAGACCCCTTAAGACACACTTGAGCATTCCAATGTGTCAAAAGGAGTCACAAGAACTCCCTAGGGGTCCTAACACGTGATAAGGCATACTAGGACCCCTAGGGAGTCCCTGTGAATGTGTGAAAAAGGGTCATGGGGACTCCCTAGGGGTCCTAATATGTGATAAGGCATACTAGGACCACTAGGGAGTCCCCGTGACCCCTTTTGAGACATTGAAATGCTCAAGTGTGTCTTAAGGGGTCCTAGGACCCCTTGAGACATACTTGAGCATTCTAATGTGTCAAAATGGGTCATAGGGACTCCCTATGGTTCCTAACATGTGATAAGGCATACTAGGACCCCTAAGGAATCCCCGTGACCCCTTTTGAGACAATGGAATACTCAAGTGTGTCTCAAGGGGTCCTAAGACCCCTTGAGACACACTTGAGCATTCCAATGTGTCAAAAGGGGTCATGGGGACTCCCTAGGGGTCCTAACGCGTGATAAGGCATACTAGGACCACTAGGGAGTCCTCGTGACCCCTTTTGACACATTGGAATGCTCAAGTGTGTCTCAAGGGGTCCTAAGACCCCTTGAGACACACTTGAGCATTCCAATGTGTCAAAAGGGGTCACGGGGACTCCCTAGGTGTCCTAACATGTGATAAGGCATACTAGGACCCCTAGGTTGTCCCCGTGACCCCTTTTGACACACTGACCCCTTGAGACACACTTGAGCATTCCAATGTGTCAAAAGGGGTCACGGGGACAACCTAGGGGTCCTAATTGATGATAAGGCATACTAGGACCCCTAGGGAGTCCCTGTGACCCCTTTTGAGACATTGGAATGCTCAAGTGTGTCTCAAGGGGTCCTAAGACCCCTTGAGACACACTTGAGCATTCCAATGTCTCAAAAGGGGTCACGGGGACTCCCTAGGGGTCCTAACACATGATAAGGCATACTAGGACCCCTAGGGAGTCCCTGTGACCCCTTTTGAGACATTGGAATGCTCAAGTGTGTCTTAAGGGGTCCTAAGACCCCTTGAGACACACTTGAGCATTCCATTGTGTCAAAAGGGGTCACGGGGAATCCCTAGGGGTCTTAACATGTGATAAGGTGTACTAGGACCCCTAGGGAGTCCCCATGACCCCTTTTGAGACATTGGGACACTCAAGTGTTTCTTAAGGGGTCCTAAGACCCCTTGAGACACACTTGAGCATTCCAATGTGTCAAAAAGGGTCATGGGGACTCCCTAGGGGTCCTAACATGTGATAAGGTGTACTAAGACACCTAGGGAGTCCTCATGACCCCTTTTGAGACATTGGAATGCTCAAGTATGTCTGAAGGGGTCCTAAGACCCCTTGAGACACACTTGAGCATTAGGACCCCTTGAGACACACTTGAGCATTCCAATGTGTTAAAAGGGGTCACGGGGATTCCCTAGGGGTCCTAACGCATGATAAGGCATACTAGGACCCCTAGGGAGTTCTCGTGACCCCTTTTGACACATTGAAACACTCAAGTGTGTCTTAAGGGGTCCTAATGCTCCTTAAGACACACTTGAGCATTCCAATGTGTCAAAAGGAGTCACAGGAACTCCCTAGGGGTCCTAACACATGATAAGGCATACTAGGACCCCTAGGAAGTCCCTGTGACCCCTTTTGACACATTGGAATGCTAAAGTGTGTCTTAAGGGGTCCTAAGATCCCTTAATACACACTTGAGTGTTCCAATGTGTCAAAAGGGGTCACGGGGACTCCCTAGGGGTCCTAACGCATGAGAAGGCATACTAGGACCCCTAGGGAGTCCCCGTGACCCCTTTTGAGACATTGGAATGCTCAAGTGTGTCTTTAGGGGTCCTAAGACCCCTTGAGACACACTTGAGCATTCCAATGTGTCAAAAGTGGTCACAGGGACTCCCTAGGGTTCCTAACATGTGATAAGGCATACTAGGACCCCTAGGGAGTCCGCATGACCCCTTTTGACACATTAGAATGCTCAAGTGTGTCTTAAGTTGTCCTAAGACCCCTTAAGACACACTTGAGTGTTCCAATGTGTCAAAAGGGGTCACAGGGACTCCCTAGGGGTCCTAACCCATGATAAGGGGTACTAGAACCACTAGGGAGTCCCCATGACTCCTTTTGAGACATTGGAACCATCAAGTGTGTCTTAAGGGGTCTTAGGACCCCATAAGATATAGTTGAGGGTTCCAATGTCTCAAAAGGGGTCATGAGAACTCCCTAGTGGCTCTAGTACGCCTTATCACATGTTAGGACTCCTAGGGCATCCTCGTTACCCCTTTTGACACATTGGAATAGTCAAGTGTTTCTTAGGACCCCTTAAGACACACTTGAGCATTCCAATGTGTCAAAATGGGTCACAAGGACTCCCTAGGGGTCCTAGTATGTGTTATCACATGTTAGGACCCCTAGGGAGTCCTTGTGACCCCTTTTGACACATTAGAATGCTCAAGTGTGTCTTGAGGGGTCCTAAGACTGCTTAAGACACAACTTAAGACACACTTGAGCATTCCAATGTGTCAAAATGGGTCACGAGGACTCCCTAGGGGTCCTAGTACACCTTATCATGTGTTAGAACCCCTAGGGAGTCCCTGTGACCCCTTTTGACTTATTGGAATGCTCAAGTGTGTCTTAAGGGGTCCTAAGACCCCTTAAGATACACTTAAGCATTCCAATGTGTCAAAAGGGGTCACGGGGACTCCCTAGGGGTCCTAGTACACCTTATCATGTGTTAGGACCCCTAGGGAGTCCTCTTGACCCCTAGGAAGTCTCTCTCTCCACCTCCAGTGAACTATTCTTCAAAGCCTCCATTTCTGCGTAGCTAGGGTTTATGACGCCTGTAAAAGGCACATTTAGTACAAAGATTTAGTTGACCACCTTTAAAGACCTAAAAGAAATGAGAAAAAATTTAGGCAAAAAATACATACTGCATTTCTATATGTAGTACTGTAAGCTTCAACAATCCAGCTGGCTTCCTCTGCTAAGGCATGAAGAACTTCATTAATGTATGCTCTAGGAGGAAGATTATAATTTCCATATTTCTGCAAGAGATTCTCCAAAAATTTTTAATATATAATATATTAGTATACATTAGTATATGTATTTTATATATATATATATATTATATACATGTTAGTATATATAATACATTAGTATATTATAATACATTAGTATATTTTAATACATTAGTACATATAATACATTAGTATATTATAATACATTAGTATATATATAATATACATTATATATATCATATGCGTCTTTTATTTATATCTATTATATACATCAGTATATGTAAAAGTTAAATTTTTTTCATTTGCTCCCGCCCTTTTTTCATCAGCCTGAGAATATCATGTACCCGATATGAAATCGGATACCTGATTTTTGCCAAGTAATATTTGACCAAAATATTTCCTGTCTCCACAGACTAGACAATCACTGGATTTGATACTTTTTTCATTCGTTGCAAAAAAAAAAAAGTGATTTGGGGCCCATTGTTTGATTTTTGTCGACTTGTGGTCTCACCATGGGAAGTAGTAGTCGCCGAAACACTAAACGCAAGAGGAAGTTGACAAATGATGAAATTCAAGCATATAGGGAAAAAGATAAGGAAAATCACTGAAGAAGGAGAGAAGGTATGTTAAACATTAATCAAGGTGACCCCATAAATGTAGTTGTAAGTGAAGAGGATGTTCAATTTGAAAATGCACAGATGGAGATTGAAAATGTAGACTTTGGGAATGAAAATGTTGCACAAGAACCACATGAATGTTATACATCTCCAAATTATATGTGAAATAAAGTCCCTTGCAATAAAGATAATCAATCTTCAAATTCAGGGCTTTCAAGAACACCTAAATGGTTAATTGAAATTAAGGAGAACATTATGAATAATTGGGAAGGAAAGAGGTCACATAGAACCATTAGGTTGTGGGCTTCAAGACTTTATGATCAATTTTTTTGAAACAAGGCATTGGTTGAGCAATGTCAAATTTTTGCGCAGTTGTTAAAGATGCAAAACATGAGACTTGTGCTTGTGAAATTGAAGATTCATGTGAACAAGAAAATGGAGAGAAATGCCATTGTTGTGAAGAATCTTTTCAATGCTCTCAATAGCATTGGGAAGTCTAGTAGAGAAAAAGACAAGAGAGTTGCTCGGAGGGTTATTACAACCTCCTTAGTAAGTCATCAGTTGAGAAAGGCTCATTTGATGAGACAAACTTGTGTTGACTTCAATATAGACTGTAAAACTTTGGGTAGAGCACTTGCAAGAAGAGAAAGACTTGATGATCCGCTTCAAATTGATACATGGGCTTATGGTGGGAGACTTCCACATTTCGATAAGAAGCTAACAGATGTTGTCAAGGATGAAATTCAACAATTTTGGGATGCTAACTCAAGAGTGTCACCAAATGTGAAGGATGTCTTGAAGTTGAAAGTTGGCAATGGAGACCGCACTCCACATCCTAAACATTATGTGGAGGTAAATCAAACAATGTTGTATAAAAATTTTTGTGAGACACATCCAACATTGAAAATATCACAAAGGTCTTTTGAATCCGTGAAACCATTTTATTGTGTACCCCTTAAGATTCGAAATACATGTTGTTGCAAATATCATGTTGAGTTTTCAATGCATCATGAATTATTATGGTCCATTCATTCTACTTTTCATACTAATGAAATGCTAGAGGATTTTGGTGCAAGTGGTCTTCCCAAATCATCAAGAGACTTGCTAGATCAATTTTTATGTCATAGAGATGATGGTTGTTTATTTTATAAAATTTTTTTCTTAAATGCCAAGTGCTCAGAATGTGGTGGGTTGTCCAAGTTTAGAACATGTTTTCATGAGGGTTTGGAACACAATTTTGGAAAGACACTCGTCCAAAAAAAGGTATATGAAATAGTGAAATATACATTGAAGAGTGGAGGTGAAGGCTCTAGATGTGAGTTAGTTGCAAAAGAATACAATGTTGTTGATTTTATCTCAGATTTCAAGACAAATCTTTTTTACAAGTATGCAAGGCATAGTCATAGGTCTCAATGGTTGGATCAACAATTTAGGACATGTAAGGACACTTTCCCCATTGGAACTATTATATCCATTGTAGACTTTGTGGAGAACTATACATTGCACCCCCAAAATGAGACTCAAGCTCAATATTACAATTCCATTCAGGTTGCTATTTTTGTACACATCACATATAGACATTCCCCTGAAAGCACAAAAGATGAGCGAAAGATAATCAGAGAGTACCATTTTTATATGAGTGATGACAGGTCTCACTCTCACGAGTTTGTTCAACATTGTTTCTAGAACTATTTTGACTTCTTACAAGAAAATGGTATTGCTATGGATAGGCATCTCATTTGGTCGGATAATTGCACCGGTCAATTTAAGAATGCCAGAATGTTTTATTGGTTGTGTAGAATGCATGTGGAGAGAGGTGTACATCATATTTGGAGTTTTTTTGAGTCAAGGCATGGGAAAGGGGAGCATGACAGAGCAGGTGTGTGTGTGAAGAGAGCTCTAGTTAAGGAGTGATTGAGGATTTCAGGTGTTGTACTTCTTGATGCTCATTCTATTGTTGATTGGTGTAACTTTAGCATTGTCACGGGGGGGGAACTCTTGATTCTACAGTGCGTAGATTCTTTTGGTTGGTTGAGGAGGGAACTATAGGAGATAGATTGGATTGTCAAATAGTGAAAGACTCTTCAAAAATGCATTCATTCTGAAGCTCCAATAGTAGTGCATGGACCATTTGGACACGAGAGTTGGCTTGTTTTTTCCCCATGTGTTTTCAGTATGATTGGGATCATTGCGAGTCAAGTGAGTGGGTGGATACATGGGTTCCATAGTATCTGACTCCTTTATCTTTGACACTCTCTATAAGAAATGATGACATGGACACTTCAGTTGACTATGACCATCTTTCAGATCTTCTAAAGCTAGGAGATGTTTTTGCATTGGTTGCACTGCAGGGGAATGATGAGAGGTCAGATTATTGGTTAGCACATTGTGTACAAGGTAAACAGAAGCTTGTACAACCAATGACAGATGGTGATGGGTTCACATATCCTACTGGTTCAGTTGTTGTTGTAGGAACATGGCTACGAACATACATGATTAGAAAGAATGGAGTTCCTACATTTGAAGACTATGAGAAGCACAAAACTATTCTCATGTATTCACACCTTGTTATAGCAACAAATGTCAAGTTGTCAAAGCATCAACGAAGACCAAAGACAAAAGAACTTTAGACTATTACTACTGCTGATCATGAAGCACTATTGGAGACCCTAAAGCAAAGAGATGACCCTTCAGGAACACTTGACTAGGTAATAAGTTAACTTAGTGCATTGTTTTCTAAGTTCGTTAAGCTTAATTTCAATACATTAATTTGACCTTTCTTAGATTGTATTTTGAGTCAATAAACTTGGTTTTGTATGTGGATTGTAACTTGTGCAGGAGCACCTATGAAGATGCCTATGGTCACCATGGATCCAATCAGAGATAGAAGGACAAAAGGATCCTTAATGGTTAATTGAGATCTTTTGAAGCCTATAATGGCAATTTGTAACAATCAATTTGATTTAAAACTTAAATTTACTAAAACTCTTCATAAGGACTTATGACCAAAATCATGTATGGGTGGCCAATAGTGCCAAGAAGGGATCTTACATGTCATATACTTATGTCATTTGCATGGTTTAAATTCTTACATGTTTGATTGTTGTTTCTAATGCTTTAAGGATATTAGTTTTTAGCATTTCAAACAATCTATAAAAGTTAAACCTCAAACATAATAAGCTCCACAGTTCAAATTTCACAAGCTTAATCATGATTAATTTCATAGTTCAAATTTCAAACATACCACTAACAGTCAGTTGAAAGCGGCTCAACAACGTATCTTTCAAACTGGCAGTGATCTTCTGGGGCTCATATCTTGGACTTTGTGAGAGGTATTGAAAAATCATCAGGTGCTATAGGATCATGTTTTCAAGGTCTACAATAACCTCTCTCAATTTTGGGTGATTCGACTTCGTTTGCATTTGGCAAGGCGATCTTAGTCAATGCCAAAACTTGCAGTGAGGGTCAGTTGAAAGTGGCTCAGCAACATATCTTTCAAACCATCTGACATGGCATCAAACCATCTACTCCATCAGCTCCAGTTGGCTAGGTAAATGCCAGTGACAACCCCATTCTGCCCATAGAGTCATCAGAATGCTTGCGACCACGCTCGACCCAAGTGACCCCAAGGTGCACTAAGCACGATTGGGTAGTGATCTTCCGGGGCTTGTATCTTGGACTTCATGAGAGGTATCAACAAATTTTTAGGTTCTACAAGATCATTTTTTTGAGTTCTACAATAACCTCTCTTGGTTTTGGGCGATTTGACTTCATTTGCATTTGGCAAGGCGATCTCAGTCGATGCCAAAACTTGCAGTGAGGGTCAGTTGAAAGTGGCTCAGCAATGTATCTTTCAAACCCTCTGACCTGGCATCAAACAATCTACTCCATCAGCTCTGGTTGGCTGGGTAAATGCCAGTGACAACCCCATTCTACCCACAGAGTCATCAGAATGCTTGCGACCACGCTCGACCCAAGTGACCCCAAGGTGCACTAAGCATGATTGGGCAGCGATCTTCTGGGGCTCATATCTTAGACTTCGCGAGAGGTATTGACAAACCATTAGGTGCTATGGGATCATGTTTTTGAGGTCTACAATAACCTCTCTCATTTTTGGGTGATTCGACTTCGTTTGCATTTGGCAAGGCGATCTCAGTCAATGCCAAAACTTGCAGTGAGGGTCAGTTGAAAGTGGCTCAGCAACGTATCTTTCAAACCATCTGACCTGGCATTGAACCATCTACTCCATCAGCTCTGATTGGCTAGGTAAATGCTAGTGACAACCCCATTCTACCCACAGAGTCACCAAAACACTCGTGACCACGCTCGACCCAAGTGACCGTAAGGTGCACTAAGCACGATTGGGCAGCGATCTTCTGGGGCTCATATCTCAGACTTCATTAGAGGTATCGATAAATCATCAAGTGCTACGGGATTATGTTTTTGATGTCTACAATAACCTCTCTCAGTTTTGGGTGATTCGACTTTGTTTGCATTTGGAAAGGCGATCTCAGTCAATGCCAAAACTTGTAGTGAGGGTCAGTTGAAAGTGGCTCAGCAGTGTATCTTTCAAACCGTCTGACCTAACATCGAACCGTCTACTCCATCAGCTCTAGTTGGTTGGATAAATTCTAGTGACAACCCCATTTTTCCCATAGAGTCAACAAAACACTCGCGACCACGCTCGACCCAAGTGACCCCAAAGTGCACTAAGCATGATTGGGCAGCGATCTTTCAGGGCTCATATCCTGGACTTCATGAGAGTTATTGACAAACCATTAGGTGCTATGGGATTGTGTTTTTGAGGTCTACAATAACCTCTCTCAATTTTGAGTGATTCAACTTCATTTGCATTTGGAAAGGCAATCTCAGTCGATGCCAAAAGTTGCAGTGAGGGTCAGTTGAAAGTGGCTCAGCAGTGTATCTTTCAAACCATTTGACCTGGCATCAAACCGTCTGCTCCAATAGCTCTGGTTGGCTGGGTAAACACCAGTGACAACCCTTTTCTACCCATAGATTCATCGGAAAGCTTGCAACCACGCTCGACCCAAGTGACCCCAAGGTGCACTAAGCACAATTGGGCAGTGATCTTCTGGGGCTCGTATCTCAGACTTCGTGAGAGGTATCAAAAAATATTTAGGTGTATAAGATCATGTTTTCAAGGTCTACAATAACCTCTCTCATTTTTGGGTGATTCAACTTGGTTTGCATTTGGCAAGGCGATCTCGGTCGATCCCAAAACTTGTAGCGAGGGTCAGTTGAAAGTGGCTCAGCAGTGTATCTTTCAAACCATCTAACGTGGCATCAAACCATCTACTCCATCAGCTCTGGTTGGATGGGTAAATGCTAGTGACAACCCCATTGTACCCATATAGTCACCGGAATGTTCACGACCACGCTCGACCCAAGTGACCCCAAGGTGCACTAAGCACGATTGGGCATTGATCTTTCAGGGCTCTTATCTCAAACTTCATGAGAGGTATCGACAAAGCATTAGGTGCTATAGGATCATGTTTTTGAGGTCTACAATAACCTCTCTCAATTTTGGGTGATTCAACTTCATTTGCATTTGGTAAGGCGATCTCAGTTGATGCCAAAACTTGCAGTGAGGGTCAGTTGAAAGTGGCTCAGTAGCGTATCTTTCAAACCATCTGACCTGGCATCGAACCATCTACTCCATCAGCTCTAGTTGGCTGGGTAAATGCTAGTGACAACCCCATTCTACCCATAGAGTCACCGGAACGCTCGCGTCCACGCTCAACCCAAGTGACCCAAAGGTGCACTAAGCATGATTGGGTAGCGATCTTCCGGGGCTGGTGCAGGTCACCCTCCACTAGTAGGAATTTGAATTGCATTGTTATGTTTGTAATAAATAGGATGGATCTAAATAGATCATCCTAATTTTGGTTTGGAATCCCTAATGTGTGATCAAGGATCTTTTGGCAATGTTATAAGCCTAAGATACCTTAGGTCATGGGGTTCACCTAGTTAGTGATAATTTGCTAGGTTAGGCTTATGGAGTCTTAAAGGTTGATTTTAGATTATTTTCACTTGAAAAATCATGTTGATAGGTTTTGATCTCAAAAATAAATCATAAACTCTATCGAGTTCATAAAATGGCATATTTTGCAAAATTGCAAAAATGCAATAAAAGTTGTTGCTGCAACTTTCTAAAATTTCTCGAGAGATTGAAATTGGAAACCCAAGAGTCAAATGGGTTCTCCAATTGATATACCTTCATTTTTAAGGTTATATATGCTCATCACTTCGAACTATAATGGTAAGAAGTTGATTTTTGTAAACTAATGCCATAAAGGAGGAATACAAACAATTTTTGAGCCATTTCTCAGGTTTGTACGGGTGTGTACGGACTTACAGGGTCATGATTTGAATTTGGGAATACTATATTGCATGTTAGTGAACATTTTCATTGATTTTAAGAAGTTTTAGTTTCATTTGTTAAAGTTATTTCAATTCTTTTCAAAACAGTCCAAGAAGCAAGCTTTTTTAGGGCCCTGAATACTAATGGAGGCCTAACTTGCATTCTAGCCATGGGTTTAACCTAAGAATTTGGAAAATGCAAGTTAGGTCTATGAATCAATTGATTCTAAAGGCTCATGTAGTGGCTCGAAGGGAAAGGCCTTCATGCATCAAGCCCTAGTCTGAATTTTTGAGAGGATTCAGTCTAGAAAGTAGAAGAAAGTTGTAAAGAAGTGCATAGAATAGATAAGTGAGTGAAGTAAAGGTGGTTTTGAGTTATTTGGGGTTGGAGAAGAATATATAAATCACTGTACCAGTTCCATGAACCATATACCTCATACTTGCTTTGTAAACCAAGCTTAATTAGGCGAATTAGGTCTGTGTCCAAGGTGGGTGTTAGGTGGTGCTGGAGTGGAGTTGGAAGGAAAGGCTTTGGGATCTTAAATAAATTCCAAATGGGTGTCTAAAAATTCCCTGATTGTATCAAGATACTCAGTTGTGCAAAAGTTAGAGTAGAAAACCTCTATTGAGAAGGCTACAAGGAAATTGGCATGCAGGTCTAGTTTTCCATGGTACAGTTTTTGTGGGAATAAACCAAGTGTTATTTCAGAGGCCTTAGGTCATATGAGGACCATCTAAATGCTTGGGAGTGGTCAGGAAGTCCACTGGTGAAGAGTTCTATCAATAAGTTAGTTTTAGGCCTAGTGTCCCTAAAGCCAAAAAGGCATTGAAGTTTGATTGAGTGTGTAACTTTGCAAAGGGAGTTTATTGGGATAGAAATACATTTGTTTTGTTGTGTTATACCATAAAAAGAGTTTGGGATTACCCTTAAGCCTTTGTGGTTGGTTGGTGAGTTGTGGGAGGTAGTAGAAGGGCACTCCACTTTCTTGCTGTAACCTCTGCATTAGGGGCTTGTATATGTAAATTGTTCAACAGAATGCCCGCAAGTAGAGAATGGCATATGGAATTATAGATAGGAGTAGTAGAACTAGTAAAAGGTATCCAAAAATGAAGTTTCCAAAGCTTTGTCAGGTTAGACTGGTTGATGACAATGAGAATTGGTTTTGCACATCGACAGTATTGGCATTCGAGAACATGATTATCTATAACACAATTTCAATATTAAGACATTATCATTTCCTGAGAATGCCCCAACACCGAATGTCAAGGAGGACCCAACATCTTCCTTGATGGACAGAACCTTGTTTCATGCTCGGTTGTTGGATTCATAGAGGTTTGGGACTATATCGGTGGGAAACTTAAGAGCGATTTTCAATACTGAGATGATGATGCATGATAATGCAGTTCTTTGTGTTAACATCAGTCATGATTCAGAGATGTTGGCTTCAGTTTTACAAGGTAGGAAAATTGACGAGGACGTGTTCGCAATTGAATCCCAAAATACGTATGTATGATGGCTTTGACAAAATGTTTCTTGGTGTCACTTGCATGAAGTGGTATGTGCGTGGAGAGCCATAAATGACACGCTCTAGTTATAGCACCAAGCATCCAATCAAAACACAGAGGCATTACCACTTGTGTTGCAATAAGATCCAGATGGCACTATTCTATAGGAATAGATCCATTTTGAAAGATGTAGAGCGCTAAGTAACATGGACTTTCATAACAAAATATTACTAAGGCACTCACAAAGGGAGACTTTAATGTATTCGAGAAAGAAGATGTGGATAGACACGTCCTCAAGAATTAGTTATTATAACAGGAAAGAAACTGACCGAAAGGGGAAAATAAATAAGGCTCATAGAGGAGATTTTGGGGGTTCTGAATTCTGCCTGACTCGAGAGACTTTGTGCCAGGGGAGGGATAGATTAGGATTTTTATTGTAATGTAGGGAAAGAGGTATTTTATTTTTAGATAATGATTAATGTACAGGAACAATAGAATCTTTGTTGTTTTGCTATGTTCAAAGAAGGATATGTCAGCATATTAAAACTTTGATTTTAGATGCTCACTTTCTGATTGATATTCATCTTTGAATGATATTGGTTTCTTTTGAATGCGTATCTATTATGTCTGATCATTAGCACGATCATCTATGGACTTTGTGCTATAGTTTTTCATGTATTTGGAAAGAACCATCCGTCTTTCTCTCTTAGTTTCTTTCTGTAATGCATTATTTAGGCAAATGAAATTTGTAGCGTTTACTATCCTTTTCTTTTCAGTAAATTAGTCCCTTTGCATCTATCTCGTGTTTACAAATAGATGTTTGTAAGCCTTTATTGCTTTCAGGTTAAAAGCATTATCATTTATAGTTTAGTTGATTCATTGTAAATCCTACACGGGGAGATGTACCTGGATAATTCAGAGGGCGCTTATGCTTCTCAATAGCGAAGTGACCCAATTGTTGGTGTTGGTTGAGTCCTTTTGTTTGGGCTTTAAGGGTCATTTTGTAAGCATTTCTTTGGAAGAAAAATTTGTTCACCAACAAGAAGTTAAACCTAAAACATAATAAGCTCCATGAATAGGGTATTCCAGAGTAAAGAAAAACAAATGTAACTTCAACAAGATATAATTTAAATCATAATGATAATCATAGTCAAGATATAACTTCACCATTCAATTCCATAAACATGAATAATAAATATGTATATACAAAAGATGACGCAAATATAACATATAAATGAACATGTTCTACATATGTATCAAAAGTATGTCCATATACAAATATGGCACATGCCATTTCAAAATGTCTACAAAATCAATGTTTTAAGGTGTACAATGTGGCATATATGCCATCTCAAAATGTGTCAAGTGTCATCTCTAAATGACCACAAAACTAAAACTACATCCTATGCTATAGGGGGATCATCAAAATGTAGCCTCTTTGAAGAAGTGTTGGGCTCTGATTGATCCTGCATAAAAAATGAGTTCAAACCAAAGTTAGATTGCTTACTTTATATGATTTGTACACACACACACACACACACATATATATATAAAATTCATAATTTTCAAACACTAATTTAATTAAAATTATAACTGAATACAAATATTTGTACCTGGTCTCTCAATCGCCTACCACAAGTAGGTGTCCTAGCATAAGTCCTGGGTAGCGAAGGGACCATGCTAACAATACCAACTTTGACCTATAAATATATATTTGCAATAATGAGATTAGTAGAGTGGTGCAACATAGAGTAATAAATCTACAAATTAGGATGATAGCATAATAAAATTACAAATTGATTGAACTAAAATTAAAACTTACATTTGGTGATCCCTCCTCTGGAATAGTGGGCTGGGTCAACAAAGAAATGAAGGATTCCCATGGGCCCTTCCTCACAGTTAGAGTAACCTATGAGAGTAAAAAGATTGTCAATTATATATCAATGTACTTCATCATAGAAAACCTGGTTACAAAATACAAATAACAATATGTAAAAGTTTACGTACAATCAGGCTATCACTCCGAATCGAGACACCTGTAACCCTATGCTGTCGAACCAGTGTCGGGACATCATCGATAGCCACACCCTATACAATAAAGTGCAAGTAAAATATTTATTACTACACACAAGTGGCATACATATGCATGCATAATTAATCTTAAACAATTAACTACCTTTCCTTTGTCGACACCTGATGAAGGGACCCCCTCATGCCCCCCACTAACATCAGCTATAGCTTACAAGAACACAATAAGATGACAATATATATTAGTAAATGTATGAATTTTATTGCTCTAGGGTGGCTGCAAGAAGTTGGGTGCCAATTTTTTGCTAAAAGTGGAAGTGTTTTTCCTATTTTTCAAAATTTATCTGAATTGATCTCAAAATTTGAGGCACTTAGAGATTGAATCTCGGAAAAATTCACTAATAGAAATTGTAGTACTTGGAGTCTACTTTTCAAATATATAATTTATTTTAATATCCACATGGTATAAATTATATTTTGATAGGCATATTTGAAAACTACTTTTTCAAAATGCCTGTTTCAGGACCATACCACATCCGTGTACGGCCACCATATTTTGACACAAATAAATGAATTTTTTTAAATCCTTTTTAGCGAAGATACCTAAGACATAGAATATTGATGAGAATATTTTTTCTTATTTTTTTGTTTTGTAAATTATTTTTTATTAATTTTTAATTAACAATAAAGTTTATTTTTCAAACCTCTCGTGTACGACCACCATAATTTAATATAATTTTTCTTTTTTTCAAAAATTATTTTTTTTAAATTCAAAAGAATTGAATCTAGATTGATGACATATAATTTATTTTTAAAAATACTTAAAAATTAAAAAGTTATTAAAGTTTTAGTGAGTCTCACTATTTTACGTTTATGTACCACTATCAACTAATATATAATGTAAAATTAGTAAGAATAATCATATTATTATAAAATTTATATTTTTAGAATCGTGATAGTGAGATCTTTAATGGGTTTTTGTTTTGTCAAAAAAATTGATCCAGAAGGGCTTCAAAAAATTACAGTAAGCCTTAAAATTTTTATTCCAATGCCTTAGCCAAAATTTTGGAGGCTAAGACATAGGCTTGGTCTCACCAAACCTATCCCAAACCAAAAACTGAGGAAGAGTGAAAACTCTCGCGTGCATATTTTAAGAAACGGGCACCCGTTATTTAAATTCAAAAAATGGGCACCCATTTCATAAATTTAAAAATATGTGTTTAAAAAGACATTTTAAATTAAAAAAAAATTTAAAATTTTTTTAGAAACGGGTACCCGTTTTTTAAAAAAATGGGTGCCCGTTTCTGGAAAAATGGGTACCCGCTTTTTGAATTTTGGATCGGATGTTCGAGCCTAAAACGGGCACCCGTTTTTAAAAAATAGGTGCCCGTTTCAAGCGGCGCAAATTTTCAAGCCGCGGACTTCCGCAGAATTGGCACCCAACTTTTTGCTTCTACCCTCTAATTGATAGAGATTTAAGCATGTACACCAAATGATATAAAAAAAACTAATGGGTACATAATTTATAATATACCATATAGTCATCAAGGCCAAATGAAATGGCCGAAAGTGTGGACTCATCCACCTGTCTCACCTCCTCCTGTGTCATCGACTGAACATAAATGGAAAAAATATATATACATAAGTGCATGCAATCATTAAAACTAAACTAAATAAATAAATAATTTTTAAATTAAATAAGTCATGTGACAAATTTATTTATAATGTTTACTCTTATTGTATCAACAGGAGTCAATGGCTCTACCTGTACCTCCTGAGCACTCTCATGAGATGTAGATGCTCCATGAGGTGTTGCAGCCTCTGCAGCTATGTCTCCTGTATCCCCCTCATCAATATAATGAAACTGATATATATTAGAATCAGTAAGCAGTCTGAGACACATATGCTTGCACATAATGCACATATGGGGCTCGCATACATGTGAACTTCGACGAGCTGTCGATGCGCCAACAGCATCCAAAGGAGGCAACACTGACCTGGTCTGAGTGATCAACTGATCACTCAGTAAATGAATGGCCCTAATAGTCTGTGAGGCAGCCTCTGCAATGATATCGGGATGCTGCACTGGAGGAGGGGGTGCGACATCAGTGGGGGGGGACAAAGGTAGTGGCCTTTCGATGCTGGGAAGATGGCCTAGTCTGAGGAGCTCCTCTACCTACGCCCATGTTTGGCCTCATACTCCAATAATCAACATGGTGACCAAGCACAAACTCAACATACATTTTTTTAAGGAAATAAAATGGGACCTCCAAATTGCTATGGGGTGGTTTATCAAAAACCATCCACCAGCGATCCCAAAAGTTTGTGCGCATTGCTTCATTTGTGCACCATTTTATTGATAATTTGGGCTTTTTGGGGTCAACTGGTATTCCAGTTTTAGGATCGACAAAAAGGGCGGCTATATCTTCCTTACTTATATTAAGGACCGCAATCCCATCATGGTCAAGCCCGTCATCAAATTGGGCATGCATATCATCATGCCAATGAAGAGCAGCATTATGTTGCTGCATGAGTGTGTCAATGTTTCCAACAATTGTATTTAGTGTGGCAAGCATGGGACCTAATGTAGGTATATTTTGATACGTGTTTTGGAAACCCTGTATTGTGTTCAAATTTTCTTGTATCAAATCTTGTAAAGATGGAGGGTTTTGAGGCGGGGGATTGTTTTGGGGATCGTTATTTGGTGTGGGAGGGTTATTTTATTCATTGTTGTCAGCCATGCCTGATTAAATAAAAAAAAAATCTAAATTTCAATCTAATTTCATATATTATTACAAATATAAATACAAAACCCTATTTTTTAAAAAAATGCTACATTTAGCATGAAAATGAAATAAATTAATAAAAATTATATAAATAAATACTTACCGAATATGCTTGGAGTTGAATTTGTTGTTTCTAATATCAGGTATCCGAAAATATATCGAGTATCTGAAAATCACGGAAAGAACTTGAAGAAAATCGTGCAAGGAAATGAGGAAAAGGGCTCGTGAGTTTTGGATTTATGCCATAGTTATCGGGTACCTGATTAGGCTTGTGCTTTGGTGGCAGGTTTTCCCAGGTGTACTGACACCCAGGCCTACTAAAAATTCAACAAGCACTTTCATGCGCTTTTGGATGAGTGAAAAGTGAATGTTTTTCACATCGCCACTTTTTGGCCCCTCATGATCTTGCACATACCCCTTATTCTCCTGACCTAAACTCAACCAACTCCATGACTATTTATTCTACACACACTCTTCATACTTGATTCCAAATTTTCATGACATCATTTTTTCCATTGTCTTAATACTTGTGATCATCCTCACTAATTCTCTCTCTTGAACATCTATCATATCCAACACAAAGTCTTAGATTGGATTCCACTTGGTCTTATCTTTCCCAACACATTATAGCATGGATTACACCCACACAAGGACCCTTCATTCAGTACTCCAACAAAACAAAAACCTTAACTCACTGTCCCAACTCTAATTTTGGAATAGTCACATCCCAATCTCCCAAGAAAGTCATCTCAATGTCCCTCACTGACCTTAGTATCCTTTGGTGACTCTTAGGATGCCTTCCCTACGTCCCCTAGGCTTTTCCCACCAATGCTAGATCCTTACAAGATCATTCAATACCCTTGCATAAAATAAAACCAAAACATTGAAGTTATTGTCCTATCCTAGGCAGTCACTATTTCCATGTAAAAATACACACACACACACACACACACACTGAACCCTCCCCTTGCGTCTATTAGCCTCGCCACTCACTAGGGAAAACATGGAAATCCCTCTGAAACTCCTCCATGCCCCAACACAACCAAACATATACTCCAATGCTGGACAAGCCCTCAACAACTCACTATTTCTGTCTGCAACTTATGGAATGTGAAAGTACAAGGAATCACATAGAAACAATGACAATTACCACAAAAAGGGTTTAATCACCAGTTCTGAAAAAAATTAAATGATAAATCAATCAATAATAAATGAAATTAATTGAGACTTGGTTCATTTAAAAGCTCACTCAATATACTTCCACCCCCTTACAAGATTCAATCAATAAGACCCAACAAAACGTTCAAGAAGATGATTGTTATCACTAGAGATAACTGATTGTCATACATAGAAAGGTGCACAACTATCACTTTTATTAATTAAAATTCTTCATGCATCGACTACTCTCCTCATTCTGAGACTTCTGCAACATAAATAGACTCTTCCAAATCCAAATAAACTAACAACATCCCTCAAACTTCCTTCATAACTACCAAAGAATAGTTTCAAACTTGATTGCAACCATATCAAACTGACTGTACCCATATCGGGTTATTTACATTGGTTAAGGATGTTGTCAACTCGATGACTATTTGCCAATTCCTTCAAATGACCTGAAAACCCTTATATTTAGCCATTATAGGCCTTATTACCCAATTTGGGAAACATGAGATACAAGGATACTAAACTAAACTAAAATGGTTCTATTGGCCATGAGAACATTTCAAAATGACCTTATTAGTCTTATTAAAAAAAAGTGACCTTAATGGTCCTTATTCATCCCCAAACTTCTTTAGGCCCGTAAGTGACCCCTAGTGATTCCATCCTTGTTTTGATGCTACTGCATCAAATTATTACATCTACTACCTTGACACACCAATTGTAGATCACATCCTCTACATTTGGTCTTTTCATCTGCCCAAACAACATTTAACAACAATATGGAATTCTATCTTTCACATTGTGTTTACTATCAATATGCAACTTTATGACTATTTTTTTCCTATTCAAGGCTTTCCTAAACCACATTTAGGGATGGTTTAGATCCACCTTCTTTGTTTGGCTCCATGGTGTCCTTGGATGTCTTCATAGGTGCTCCTACACCAAAAGTAAGCGAAATGATTATCTACATGCACATTTTAAGGGCTTAAAGCCTTGAAGATTTCAAATCAAAACAGTTAGGAAGCACCAAATTTTCTAATGTGTCTCAGCTATTTTGATTAGAAGTCTTCAAGTCTTTAAGATATGACAGTTCAAGGAGGGGAAATGATTGTCTATATCAAAGGCATGCTTGATCTTATCAGGCATGCCTTTGATATAGAGATAGTTGAAGTTGAAGATAAAGGCATGCTCATATTCTCTTATTGTTGATGATGTTGAAGATGAGGGTTGGAGAACATAGATGTGAAGAACTAAAGACAAGTAAAAAGAAAAGGTATTCATCCTTGATATAGTTGACTATCCTCATTTGTAGATTTCTATACAGTATTCGTTCTGTCCATTTTGAATGACATCAAACCTTTTTTTTTGCTTTGACATCAAACATGTGTTCCTTTTCTCTGAAAGATAGTCTACCAATGTGCATTTGGTTGTCAAAGTCTATACTTCAGAAAAGGTTTGTTTGGAGTTTTGTTCAACATGTTTAATTGTAGATAACCTATAGGGTTTTGCTTATTTCCTTAATTCTTCATTTTTGGAAGCGTTACATGCATTTTTGTTTTATATGAATTGTATTATATGAAATGGATCTTTATATAGGTGGATAGGAATATCACTCTGCCTGTCTTGCAGACCGAATTGGCCTTTCTTTACTACACACACTTTATGGGTAGGCAATGAAACATAACACTCAGTTCTTTGTAGAATACTTTGCATTGGATCTTATCATGGATGATGATGGTAAGAATTGTATTGATGTTACAATTGAAGGACAATGTACTTTTCAACATTGATAGATGATTTACATGTTTGTATGCCTTATATTTTCTTTACACCTTATATTTGCCTTATCTTACATATAAATCATTTGTATCCATTTCTTCATTCATTGATCTTCCTCTTCAACAAACAAGCTTCAAAAGGTGGGCAATGGCATTTCTTGAAAGAGTTATGATATATGTGGTAGGTATGCATCTTCATTTATAATAAATAACTTCTCAATGATATTGATCAAAACATATTTTTGAAAAAGTTCATTTTCATATGCATAATTTCCTTTTCCTTTTATTTACATAAGATACATATATTAAAATCTTTTGGTAGGTGTCATTTAATTTAAACACCATTTGAAACTAGATGGAACTGTTAGTAAATAATAAGTTTTAATGTTGGGAGGATAAACTATGAAAATATTTTGCATCTTGTTGGCATCAGATGCTCTAGGTGCACAAAAGTCCACCTCCTTCAACTCATTTCCAAGACTTGAAGAGCATCCATTCCAAAAAATTCATCTGTGGCATGATTTTAGTCTCATCCCTTCAGAGAATTGGACCTTCACAATCAACAAAACTTAAATGCATTGTGGGCTCTTTATAATCCATTCAAATTTCATTAATAGACCAATGACCACTTGACTATTCAAGTAGTTCTTGAAATAAAAGTACGCTGCAACCATCATTCTCATGTCAGCATTAAAAAAATTGGAAACAAAAAATCAATCTAGCCCAAATCAAACATGAATACTTTACCTAGTCATTAAATATCCTTATTGTTATTTGAGTGTTGGATGAAATGCCTAAAAATAGAATGAGTTTATGAAAGACCAGTGGACATGTGTCTCGTCGATTTCAGAAAATAATTAGTTGTAAGTAGATGATCAATTTTAAGATTCTTAACACAAATTATAATAGCTTCATAAGATCATACTTCTTGGCATCAAGCACCAATACAAGAATTTTGAACAACAACATAAGGATGTCTAGGTGCTTGAAATCATTCTATTTTATGAAAACGATTCATCAATTCATTATAGATGGTTTTTTTTAGTTCCTCCTTATTTGTAAAAATGACAGTTAAAGGTATAACTACAAATGAATTTAAAGTCTCATCTATTACCATTAGTAAACATTCTATCCTCTACCATTAATAAACAATTTAGCAATGTCAGATAAATTACAACCTGTCATGTTGTAGCATCTAATGTTAGCTAACCATATATATGCTCCTATTTAGTCCTTGGAATTCCACCTAAAAATTCCATTAATATGAGTTTACATTGCCTTATAGGTGTGCAGAAGGCCAAGTTACCTACATATACATACCTAGGTTGGGGTCGCAAAATAACAATAACACCACAAATTCACATCTTAATAATTTTTTCCACCTTGAATGTTTGAATTTAATAATCCTAATGGTCCCAATAAAAAATATTAAAAAAAAACATTTCGTGGATGTTTTGATGGTCTTTGGACTCTTATATGACGAGAGGTCTATATGAGTGACGACACAATTGTCGTACTATCGTCGATATTTCACCATATACTTTATAGCTTTTTGATGATGACTATGTCACCTATATAGCATCATCATCCTTTTTTATTACTATTCGCATTGTAAGTTGGTCGTAAGTTCGACCAATAGTGGAATGAGTTGGTTGTAAGTTCGACTAGAATTCTTGTCCACGTAGTCCATTTCTTTCAATGACTATGTCATTGGTATTACAGCTACAATGCTGGTCGTTGACCACTTCGACAAAAAAGGTTCGACGTACACATCGTCGAATATTCTACATTTTTGAGTCGCAAAAATGACGAACGCGTGTCAAAAATTGGACAAAATTTTACTAGTGCTATCTCTCTGCTCCCCTCTTGATCCTCTCCTATTTTACCCTTCCTTTCTATTTTTTTGTGTGCCCTCTCTCTTGTCTCTTCTTTTTTGTTTTTCTTTCCCTTTTGATTAGTTGTTTTCATCCCCTTGTCTCTTCTTTCTTTCTATTTGCCTTTTATTTTTGTTCATATTTATTTTTATTTACTCCCTTGCTCACTCTTTTTCTCCTTTATTCATCTTTTTAAATTGTTCATTTATTCTTAATATATATATATATATATATATATATATATATATATATATATATATATATATATATATATAGATATATATATAGATATATATATATATATCTATATATATATCTATATATATATCTATATATATATATATATCTATATATATATATGTATATATATATATATATATATATGTATATATATATATATATATATATGTATATACGTATATATATATATATGTATATACGATATATATATATATGTATATACGTATATATATATATATATGTATATACGTATATATATATATATATATATATATATATATATATATATATATATATATATGTATATATATATATGTATATACGTATATATATATATATGTATATACGTATATATATATATATGTATATACGTATATATATATATGTATATACGTATATATATATATACATATATATATATATATATATATATATATATATATATACATATATATATATGTATATATATATATGTATATATATATATATATGTATGTATATGTATATGTATATATGTATATATATATGTATATGTATATATGTATATATATATCTATATATATATATATGTGTGTATGTGTATGTGTATGTGTATGTGTATGTGTATGTGTATGTGTATGTATGTATGTATGTATGTATGTATATATATATATATATATATATATATATATATATATATATATATATATATATATATATATATTTATATATATATATTTCATTTATACTTTTTTGTCCTTTTATTTTATTTTTATCTTTTTGCCCTTTTATTTATATTTTTGTTCTTTTTATTTCTTTTATTTTTCTTTTTATTTTCCGTTCTTTCACCTTTTATTTCTTTTCTTCCTATATATATAATCTTTTTTTTAAATTTTTCTATTACTTTTATCATTATTTATCTATATATTTTTATCATATTTTTTCTCTTTAAGTTCTTTATATATTTTTCATTTATTTTCTATTCTTTTTTTATATTTGTTTACTATTTTTCTTTTTCTTTCTTCTTACTATTATTAGCTTTAGTTTTTGTATTTTTTAGCATTTTTTATTCCTATCCTTCCCTCGTCTATTCCCCTTAGTCTTTGCTTCTTTATGTTTTTGCTCTCTATCTAATGCTTCATCTTGATGATGGATCATGTAGTATGATCTGAAACGTTGATCATGAAAAACCAAACACAGTTGAATGTAGAAAGGCAACAATCTAACAAATATAGAGTGTAGAAATTACACGAGCCTTATTAAATATATAGTTATTTCTTGATTAAATGAATGACTTTCTATTAGTAAATATAACAAATAAATTATATATATATTGAATAATAATGAATTTTTAATAATGTATTTCAATAATATTCTATGATATTAAAAATTAAGAGATTTTATAAGAAAGTTTAGTTTCATTGATAAATTATGTAACTTTATATTGAATATATAAATATTGGTAATTTTTTTTTTTGTTATATAGCTTTTAATGGTAAAATTTGCATATAATATTTTAAGGTGGGTTTTTGTTTTTATTATTGTTATATTTAATTTTGAACTAATAATTATATTTTCTTTTTTCAAATGAAGATAATTTTAAATAAAATATTTTAAAAATGATCTATAACATTTGATCTTTATTTCTATTATGTTTTATATTTTTCAAAATTTAAACACACACCAACCATTGCCATTAATGTTACCATTCCCATTTTGTTTCTAGTTTCTGATAACATAGTATAACTATCTGTGATCACCACCATAACTTCAAGAATCTTTGAGAAAAACAAAACCCATTTCGTAGAGGTTGTCAAAAGTTTCCCAGTTGCATCTATTAATAAGCTTTAATGTTTCATCAATGAGTATCACTGGTAATGAAATCAGCCAGTATGAGAAATCATTCATTCAAACTGTAGTAGCATTACAAGAGGGACCATCTTTTGACCATGCTTTTAATCAATTGAAAATCTCAGTTGTATCAGCACAGTCACGGAAAAGATTATAGTTTTAACTTTTCCATTTGGGAAGTAGTCAAACAGGTTTCTATTTGAGGAAAATACATATAACCATTCTTTGAAGGAAAACACAGTAAACTCAATACACCATCGCAGGAGCATCTAATCCTCTATGCCCTTTTTTGGCATATAACCATTACGTTGTTTCTCACAATCCTTGCTTTTAAACTACTCTAGAACCATTTTCTAAAAGAATGATATTCTTGTTATCCTCTGTCGCTTATTTATCGAGCCTATTCATTCATAGGCTCCCCTCTCTCTTCAACATGATTGACCCCTTATAAAGGCTCTAGACTACTCTTAATAGTTTTGAATGCAAGCTGAATTGCTTAACATAACTCTAGCATCTGCCCCAACATTTTTTCAAAGTTTTAGCCTTTCAATGTTTCTTCAAAAATGGTGAGAATACATCCATACTATCATTCAATCATCCATAGGCATCATTATTGGAGTTTTTCATTGACTTTCTTATGAGCTTTCATCCTACTCAGAACTGCTCCTCGCTTCGTGAATCATTTCATGGTTGTTGGTAGTTTCTCTTTGATGGATACCTAGAGATTGCTAATGTCAGCTAAGCTGTGTCACTCTAACAATATGTTGCGCGGGCTCAATATTTTTTGACATATGCTCAACCCACTTTGTACACAAATCTTCAATTTCCCTTTCTCCTATCCTTTGGTGATCTCTACAATCGGTGACAACATCATTTACCACGGTGATTCTAGGCACCCAGTATTTGTCTTTTAATTTAGGCTCCTACGGCGGTGAAAACCTTTGAGCCATTCTAACAAAAAAAAATTCAACGTGTCTTGCCTCTGGTTTCACAATTTCAATGGATGCTGGTTGAAGCTTTGCAACCATAATCTATCAAAATATGCTTCGGCGAATGTCACTGACTATTGAAGTAAGAAAGTCCTCATTTTCTTATGTATGACTCCATTCACCATAATTTCAGCCTCTACCATCATTCTTTGACCAGTAGTTCAAGAGCGAAAGAATACTCATATACCTCTGCACATATTAAATTTATAATTTCGCTAATAAATCTCTACCAATCATGCTTGCAGCGTCATTCATCTCTTGGTGAATAACCCCAAACTTCATCTCTTCAGCATATACCAACCAATAATGCATTGCTTCTGCCCCAAATTTTCTAACAACGTCCACCGTAACTTCAAGAATCTCTTGTTTCTAATTAACATTTTGTCAAACTCTTTTGTGTGTAATTTCAAGGCAGCCATACATATTGATATCCACAAAACCATTGCCATCAAATTTGCTTGTGACGATAAAAAACATAAAAACCATTGGCTTCCCCAATATTTTACTTTGTTAATGCTTCATTATTGGGCTTAATATTAAAATCATTGGCTTGCCTTTTCTAAATCTCTACGTCATTCATTACAGCCAAAAGCCAAAACTGAGAATGATGAAGAGTTGCTGATTTAATAGATTCTTACACCTGCACTCCCGTGATTTGTAGAGAACTAGTCATTCGTTATACCCCATTTCACAATTGGAACACCTGTCAAGGCTAGCAGCAAAACCATAAAATTTTTCCTTCTGAATAGAAGCCTCAACCTATCATGCTAATTTTTTAATGCAAACGGGGCAGACAAAATTTGACAATAAAAGGGACACAATATAGTCTAAACTATAAAGACTTATCAAATATTTGTGTGACTCCAATATGGAAAAATCACGAGACTTTATAAGAGAGCTCTATGAGATTATTTAAATCAAATAGACTAAAATAAGTCAATAATTTGGTGACCTCTGATCTGTCAAGGGTGTTTGCCCGAGTAAAAAATAAAACTAGTAGCCTTGGATAATCTGTTTGACCATAGTTACAAAAACCTAAAACACAAACTTGATACTATTGCTAGCACCTTCAAGACAACTAACTAAACACTTAAACTAACCAAAAAATTACGTACTTCAACGCTTTGGAGAAGTGACACTTAGATCCTTGTGCAAAACAAATATTAAAATTGGAAACTTGCCCTACCCTACACTAACCAGGAGTGACACTAGCTCAAACAAAACCATTAACTACATTTGCAAAATAAATCCCTCATCTCTTCGATTTGCAATGCTTAACATGTTTGTGAGGAATAAAAAAGAGTGGACACTTAAAAATCTATTGAAACAATTCTCTAGGAAAGTAAATGAACTCACTTGCCCATATGAGTTGGTTACAAAATAGTTATCTTGAAATAGATGTATCATTTGTCCCTTGCTCTTGCTCTTGCTCCTCTTAATGGTCAATAGTTTGTTTTGTATCAAGTGTGATACATGGTGGTTCCTTCCTTCTGACCTCAAATTAGGCTAAGAGCTAGATTGGACACCCTCTTGATAAAACAAAAAAACCTCACTCCTAGCTTCTTGCTTGTGAACAACTTGTTTCATTCTGCTGATTGAAAATGCCCATTCCTTGTTGCTGAATAGAAACTTCTAAAATATGTTTCTTCTACTCATGATTTGCCTCCTTAAAAGATGTTGATTGACATCCGAACTCAACAAAAAAATTCTAAATCATCCAAAAATAAGTTCTCTTCAATTTCCTCTTTATACCTTTCCATAAAAGAACTACTCTCCACTTTATAGAAAACTTTACACAACTTATCCCAAATTAAAAAATGACTCATCTTTGTGTTCCTCTTCAGGTTTCAAGGCTTAATTATCACATTGTTTTCTGTGCACCAACCACTCACCACAATGTTTAATAGCTTCATGCTGCTCCAAACATCATCTTATTCAATAACAAATAATGTCAAGATTTTTCAAAAATATAAATTATAAAATCATCTCGAATTACACTTTACACATTCAAGAATACATTAAAGGTACAATTAATATATCAAATTACATAATAAATGACATCTTAATTCTAAAAACATATTATAACAAGTCTTTGTGTTTCTCTAATAAACTTATATTAGTCTAATATTGATGTTCAAAAAAATAAAATATTTATAATCCATATTTAATTGTAAACTTATTTAACTTACTCCTCTTTAAATCCACTCTTAAATTTCCATTTGCTCTTACCCCTTATAATTATAATTATATTCTATTTAAATGTAATATAATTGTAATCCATATTCAATAGAAAACTTGTTTTAACTTTCTTCTCTTGAGATTCACTCTTGAATTTCCATTTGTTCTCATTATTATAATTATATTTATCTATTTTATTCTATTTTGGTCTTATTGGCCAAAGACAAGAATAACAGGTTTGAATTATACTACAAATTAAAATTCCACCACCCGCACATTCAATAATAGTTTAAATAACGTTTCTAACAAGAAGCCAAATGAAACCTTCATGCAGATCAATCCACACCATTCGAGACAAACACAAATCCGGTAAGACAGATTTACAGATTAATTTTCTATTCTATTCGACTATGCTCTTTGATTTACCTAAAAGTTCATAACACAAACGTTTATCTCTAGAATAAAACCAGTGACACCTCTCTAGAATTAAAACTAGTGAAATGATAATACTGTAATTGTTTGACAGTGTTTTTCCGAAACCCTGAAAATTTTGATAAATTCAAAATGTACACACATATTATCAACCAAAACACAACACTGTAAAATTGTTTTTCAGACTCCACACCTGGTTCACAGAGAAAACAGATTACCAAAGCAGCTGATACAAAATTTGAATAGGCTTCAGCCGACCATTGAGAGCTTAAACAAACTGATCGAATTTGCACCGTTCATCTTGAAACGATTTTACCATTTCATTATTATTCATAGTACGATGGAAGACGAAAACGATGATAACGATGGTGAACATGAAGATTGGAAAACAGAAAATAAAACAAAGATGCAGAGTCATGGGTGGGCGCTCTAGCACTTCCAGCAAGAAGCGGCGGATGATGGGCTTGCCACGCCAGCCGAGCACGAGGGGGAGAGATGTATTTCATAGAATGTTGTTTGTAGCTGTGGTTTTATCATTCTCACTTGTGCAGATATAAGTTTCCTACATGTTGTCTTCGTAAGAGATGCTAAAGAGGCTTGTCCAGATGTTAGTTCAGGGCATTGGAATGGTTATCTACATCCCATTTGATATTTATTTCTCACAAGTAGGCCGCCACTTCTGCACAAATATGTGAAGGCGTAAGAAGCCATAAAAGGACTGTGCACTGAAATCACTTTAAAGATTTATTTTGATCAACATTGGAGGTTTTAAAAGTGGTTCAAACTATCATATCTTGGACAAAAAAAATGCTGAGAGGTGTGATGCATCTGAATATTTGGGTTTTCTTTTGTTTTCTAAATCACATTTGTTATGAAAAAATTCAAGGGTGTCTGGTTCTGGCGTTTACTTGATCTCTGTGCTACCGTGTCAAGGGGGAAAGTAAATAAATGTGTCTATTTTGTAACTTCTAGGCACGATATCTGTAGGGTATATTGAGGATCTAAGAAATTCTCATAGTCAAGGTTTCCTATTTCTCAGTTCTGTACAATAGAAATGACGGTTTAATATGTAGAAAGCCTATAAAACAAAGCCTTGCTAGCGTTGGCTACTTTATATTAGGGTGTCTAGACTTTTCAAGTTTTATTTTCTAGATGAATATATCTTTAGAAAGAGCACGTTCATCATAGTATAAATTGTACCATAAACTTCTTTTGGATTAGTAGATTTGAAGCCTTTACTCTTGTGTGATGCAGCCTTCACAGTTTTTTTAGTAAATTCTTGATCACTTGAGCCTGTAAGGAAGCAAAGGTGTGCGGAAACGCTTCTTACGCTAATCTTGAGAGGACGGTTATGCAAATTTCAACTTAAACATTGCAAAGATCTCAAGAAATGCATAACAAAGCATAAACAAAATAACAATGAACACATAACACAATGATTACCGTGGGGAAACCCTTTCGGGAGAAAAAACCCCACCCTCCAAAACCCGCACAATGTATTATCAAATCAAGATGATTACAATACACTTGCAATGCAAGTTCTTACAGGAGCGCATCACCACAACTCGAACTCAGAGAGACTCCTTCTAGCATCCAGTCTTGCAAAAACTCAATTGTACAAACACCTCCCCAAGCCCTCCTTTTATAGTGATTTTACAACCTGGAAACCACTTGTGGTTTTACAAAACCATGGGCTTAACCACCATGCCACATGGTGCCCATTTTTGACATTTACATTTCCAAGATGGAAAAACAACCAGGTTAAAATAGTATTCCCGTCCATAATTTTGTCTTCTAGTTTAGACCCCCATAAAAATTACAAAATGAGTCATTAAGGCTCTAAAAATGGCCCACCTATATTCTACTATGGACAAGACTCATTTTTAACAACTCACTAACCATTTTCCAATGCATAAACATGTGGAAAACTACCTCAAACAAATTCTAGAATTTTCTAGAACAAAGGCTGCAAGGTTGAGACACATGTTCTCAACAGAGCCAAGGATCTCAAGATGACCTGATGACCCTACAACCAGGTTATTATAATTACATTTCTCTAAAATATCTGTCATATTTCTAATAGATCTCAAGGAAATCGATGAGATTGATGATTTATATGGTGATTTTACAATGGCTTTTCATTGTCTTCCTTTAAAAATCCCTCAAAGGCTATTCCAAATGTCATCACGCTAGGAAGCTTTTGTTAAAAAAAAATCATGATATTATTGAGCAGAGAAAAGGTCAAAGTAATGATATGCATAATGATTTTGTAACAAAGCTTCTCATAGTGTACTCCATTGCCGAGAAGTGATGACATAATTCTTACTCTCTGTGTTGTTTTTTGGGCATGAAACCTTGTCAAGAGCCATGGTAGTGAGTATCAAATATGTAATTGATTTCCCCAAGGCACTGGAGCAATAGGTCCCAAGACTCAAAATTTTCACATGGTCTCCAAATAAAGATAGTCATTTGCCATTGGATTTGTTGCACCAATGTGAATGATGTTTTACAAGAGGTTGGAGGCAATAGAAGTAGGAAGATTTTTATCATCTTGAGCTAGCTTCTTTGAGAAGCACTCTATTTTTATTTTTGAAGAAAAGAAGGGGCTTGGCATCATGTTTGTTTCTTCAAGGAGCAAGGGGGGAAATGTTTTCTATGGGTGCACTTGGTGTATTCATGTTTAGTTGGTGTTTTATGAGCACTTGAGCAGACATTTATCACACTTAGAGGAGATGTGGACTTTCAGAGGAAAGTTTATATCATGTGCAGATGTATTATTGGTGATTTGTGCAATAGAGGAGAAATCATTTCTACAACAATTAAGGAGGAATTAGAAACACTTAGAGGAGATGTGGATTTTGAGAGGAAAAACATCTCATGTACATCACTGGAGGAGGCATTAGACACACTCAGAGGAGATGTAGAATTTTGAAGATAATGTGTCTCATTGTGCATGGAGGGTGAGAAAACTTTTATGTTCTCTCATGCTGTGCAAATGTTTTCATGTTCTACAGTCAGGAGATCCATTGATGTAGTTAGCTTGATGTTTCCTGGGTGTATGAGGAGGATTGGTAAAGGTGCTTCATAAAAGTCTCCAAAAGGGTTGGGTAAATGATATTTTAGGATAGTTAATAAATAATTAGTTGTTAAAAGTTGGATGATGGGAATAGTTTCTCCTAAGGTAGTTATGGGAAAATAATGGATTTAAAAAGAAAGTATGCAACCTTGTAATGCATGAGATTTAATCAATTGAATATCAACATTTTTACCTTCACTCTAAAACATTCTAGTTCTAATTTTTGAGGGTTTGTTCTACATTTGTAATAGGAGAAAAAAATTTCACACATTAGAAAGAAGACAAGTGTGTGTAAATCTATAGAGGTCAAATATATTCGTATATTAACAATCTGATTTTGACAATAATCTAAAAATGCCTATGTACTTGTAAACAATCTCAGGCTTTCAATTTATAAGAAAATGAAAGATAAATATCATCAATAATATTTCAAGATAATCCATCAATTTATAAGAAAATGAAAGAGGAATATCATCAATAATGTTTCAAGATAATATAATATCCAAACATATAAAATACAAAAACTCTGGGGACTCTCCCAAAATAGTAAATGTATCATCTATTCTGTCATTAATAGAGAAAATAATTTTCATATTAATAATAAATGATATACTTCACTTGTAGTTTCTCCATAGTGGCCTATATCCCAAGGCAGGCGTCTAAAATCATCAGTTAGATTATATGGATCCCACAACAACATTCGATATGTTCCACTACTCAATTGTTATGTTCAAATGACGAGATTTAGTAAAAAATAGAGAAAATAATTTTTATATTAATAATAAATGATATATTTCACTTGTAGTTTCTCCATAGTGGCCTATATCCCAAGGCAGGCATCTAAAATCATCAGTCAGATTATACCATTCTCAACTCCACCTTGTTCAATAATAACTAATGCCAAGATTCTTCCAAAATATATATAATAAAGTCAATCTCTAATTACACTCTACACATCCAAGAATACATTAAACACACAATAAATATGTAGAATTATATGGTAAACAAAGCCTTAGTTCTAAAAATATAATTAGGTTTTTCCTAGTGCCTTTCTATTTAAGAAACTTATATTGGTTTAATATTGATATTCAAATAAATAAAATATTTATAATTAATATTTAATTGTAAACTTGTTTAACTTACTTTTCCTAAAATTCACTAGAAAATTTCCATTTGTTCTCATTCTTATAATTATATTGTATTTACATGAAATCTAGTTATAATCTATATTCAATTGATAACTAGTTTAGCTTTCTTTCTCTTGAAATTCCATTTGTTTTCACTGTTATAATTATATTGTATTGCAATGTAGTATAATTCAGCCTATTATTCTTGTCTTCGGCGAATAAGACCAAAATAAAATAAAATAGATAAATTAATTAATTAATTAAAGTTCCACTACCACACATTCATAATAGTTTAAATACCATTTCTAACAAGAAGCCAAATGAAACCTTCATCCAGATCAATCCACACCATTTGAGACAAATAAAAATCCTGTAAGACAGATTTATAGATTAATTTTCTATTCTATTCTACTATGCTCTTTGATTTACCTAAAACTTCATAACACAAACGCTTATCTCTTGATTAAAACCAGTGACACCTCTCTAGAATTAAAACTAGTGAAATGATAATACTGTAATTGTTTGACAATGTTTTTCAGAAACTCTAAATTTTTTTGATAAAGTTGAAATATACATACATATTATCGGCAATATGCCTACGTTCACACTTGAAGTAGGGAATCGATTATATTAATCAGTCTACAGTACAATCCAGTACAATGTTTCCCATTATAGACATTACAATATATGGCTACACCACAGTGATTTATAGATAGAGCTTTCTGGATAGGAAGAGGTTGGAGAAACCGAATAGTCATGTGACCATTAGACTTCATATCCCAACAATCTCCCCTGTGAAATCCAACCGGCACAGCCATGTACAGCGGCATCCCCTACTCCGTATTTTGAATCTCAGAGAAGAAGAGACCTTGAGAGGATTTCAACTTTGCCAAATTTTGCTCCAGCACACTCTGAATGAGCCTTCTCCATATTAGATCGGAGTTAAAAATATCTTCTCCTTGATCTTTACCAGACACTAATTTGCCCATCAGTCCATGATGAAAACTACAACTTGTTGCAGATTCAAAATATATTTCTCCATCCACAACATTGCAATTCTGTATATCACTGGGAATGTATACTTCTCCATTCTGTATACTTCTCCATACTATTAGGAACGTCATGCTGTATATCAAAATGCAATTATGTGACAGAAACTCTCCTTTCCAATTTTCCCCACCATAACATTGTTTCATCTCCCTCAATTTGTCTTCAGCCACCTCTACAAGTTGATTGCTATTCCACCACTTAATTGACATGTCCACTGATGATGCAATCTTCTTCTTCTTGACTGTTTGACGCATGTCCCTCACAGCAAAATGACCCAATGGTGGGTATTTAGAGAAATGTCTGCAGGTCTTCTTTCACCAGTTTGAAAGGATGGTGGTAGAGGGAAATTGAGTAGCGTGGGAATTAAATTTCCAACATGGTGATTAACTATCTCATGTGGCGGTGACACCTGCAGGGTATGGTACTCTATGCTTTCCATTTGAATGCTGTGGTGAATCTCTTTGTTAATGAACTCACTTGATGGAGGAAGTGCAATTCCCCTTCACTTAGGTGTCAAGTACCCTGTATTCAAATTCGTATGGTACAGCATATGGTTCCTCAGAATAAGCGTGGTCATCATGCCTCCAGCAGTCTCGCGCTCACCATTCAAAGCTAGCATAGTATTGACAATTTCATTGTCTTCCTGCATCTTTTCTCTGCTTATCTGCAGAATTTGCCTACTTTCCAAGCACGGTGGAAATAGGCCAGTGGCATGCCAGGAGGAGTCATCCATGCCAGTGACCAAGCCATCCACACCAGTGACGCTGTTGTGATATGTTGACAGGGAATTGTCCACCCTGGACATTTTAAGTTTGTCCTCCCAGTCAAATCTTCCACCGCTATCAATTTGTGTTTGCCTGAGGTAGGTAAAGAAAAATATGTCCTACGCATATTGTCCTGTGCCATCAACATTGCCCTATTTTGGAAAATCGATTATGGCCAACATATTCAGCAGAGGAGATGAAACGCTACTTGTTTCACAGTCAGCATCATGACTTGAGTAATGACTAGCATAAGGGGCCCCGAGCTATCATCCGCTCTTCCTTCACTTTTTAACCGGGTGGAATTCATTTGGCCTGGAGTTGTATTGATCGCAAGCTGTGTGGGAGAGAGATGCCAAACCTCCTGACCTTCTTCTTGGTTGATATACAGGCATCTTTCTTCGACCTCCACCTTCACTGCCTCCTTGAGTAGCTTGCTGCCAATAGAAGAAGCACCTTTCCGTCCTACTTCAGCCATTCAAACCTCCTCTTCTTATTCCTCAATGAAGTATCCCACTCTTCATTGAACAAATCTAATTTCCTCTTTAACCCAATAGTTAAAGAAAATGTTTTAGCTACCCCAGATGACAGGGAAACAAGCGGAATTCCAAACTCCGCACATGGACAATTAATGCCAAGTCCAATCGAGGCATCATCTACCTTCACCACCGGGATGACATCAATTTCCATTTCTTCAATCTGTTCAACATCAGCCTTATTCACCTGACTGAATAATTTAGGACAATTCCTTTTAATATGGCCTCGCTTTCTACATTTGTAAAATTTATTTTTCAAATCCTCAGATTTGCAGTCTCTGGCCCGATGACCAGACTCTCCACAATTAAAACACCTCCCAAGATGAGGGGATGGTGATGAAACCATTTTTTTCTTTTTAGACTTGCCTCTTTCAGGCCTCTCTGATTTCGTGTGAGCACCAGTAGCCAAGTTATCCTCATCTTTCTGGCCATCCCACCAATGTACATGGCATTTCATTTTAGCCTTCATTTGTACAATATTATTTTGTAACAAATCTAAACGGCTAAGAAACTCTTCGATGACTGAATCAGCTACAACATCTTCTTCCATCTCTGCTCAGCCTCGCCAGGCTCTGATACCAATTGTAAATATTTAAAGATGTAGAGAAAGCGGAATTAAACATAACAAAGAAGATAAACAAAATTGACACAATATTTATTATGGTTCGACAATATGCCTACGTCCACACTTGAAGCAAGGAATCGATTATATTAATCAGTCTACAGTACAATCTAGTACAATGTTTCCCATTATAGACATTACAATATATGGCTACACTGTTGTAAAATTAAGATCATCCTATAGAGAATATATATGAGGCTGTACTGAAAATAGATTACCATTGTGATTGTAGAATACAATTGCCTTCGTTATTGATTGATTCTACAATAACAATAGGGTATATGTATATATTGAATAGTCATGTAATGAATAGACATGACCATATATACTTATGGTCATGTCACTTCATTACATAACTATTAGTTAACATATCTTAACCAATAGTTTATTCATACTTTGTATAATATATATATATATATATATATATATATATATATATATATATATATATATATATATATATATATATATATATATATATATATATATATATATATATATATATATATATATATATATATATATATATATATATATATATATATATATATATATATATATATAAGTTCACACATGTGCATATTAATATATACTTACTTTTCAATTATATTATATATAGTATATATATATATATATATAAATATATCTATATTTATATGCATATCATGATTGTCTCGTCGTTTATTAAACACGAATGAACAATACTTTAACACTCCCTCTTGAGAGAGAGTTTAATAGAATTTGTAGAATCTTTTCATATCATGATATCTAGCACATCCGGGATAGACCCTTTCAGGAGTCGATCATGATAGACATCAAGATATCCGGCACATCTGGGACAGACCCTTTCGGGAGTCGATCTTGACAAGTTATTACACAGTAATAATCTCAGCGTTAAGATGTCCGGTCCTATCCGGGACAAACCCTTTCGGGAGTCGATCTTAACAATTATTACACACTAAGTAATAACATAAGCAACAAGATGTCCGGTCCTATCCGGGACAAACCCTTTCGGGAGTCGATCTTGAAGCCTGGTTAACTATTGTCAAGATCGTCACCTTGAAATAGTAACCCAACACACATGAAAGATCGTCACCTTTCATGTTAAGTACAAGTATTCATGTTCAGAAAATCATCATCTTCTAAATATGAACACAGGATGAGTGGACCTATAAAGTCACACATATGATATCCATCTTGACTCTCCTTAGAGAGTTAAAACCAAGGCTTCCACCTTAGACTTGTCTATCACAGACAAGAATCATATTAAGATACAAAATGATGGATCACTGATTCTGAGAACTTCTTTAAGGCTTTAGTTCTCAACATACCAAGGTTATCTGAAGTACACAATCTTCTTCCTAGCAAGGGGCTTGGTGAGAAACCATCTTCACATGGTATACTTCCTCTGAATTAATATGACCACGATCCTGTGATGCCATCTTAGTTTGATCTTCTAGCTTCTCCCTCTGACATGGAAGCATAGCCTTCTCACATGGTAATTCATCATAATTCTCTGCTACAGTTTCTTGATCACTAGAGAGCCAACAAAACATGGTCTACTCCCTCTGAATCAAGATCCTCGCATATCCACTGATGCATATCCTTTTTCTTCTTCTGTCATAGAGGCATACCCTTTTTATATACTCAGCTCAATGTCACTACAGGATGTGACTTCATACTTTTCTTCCTGAGAGAATCGATATCTCATACTGGGTTTCCATAAGGCTGCAGATTAGCATAGGATGCATTTTGATCTTTTTCAAGGCCATAACATTAACACTCCCTCTTGGACTTGAGGGAAGATAATAAGGACCTCTAGTATGATGTTCATCTTAATGAACTATAGTCTCGAGATGTATGAATTACTTCAAGCAGAGATTCTATCCATGTGAATCTCATCTGTGATTCTGTCCACTAGTTTCCACTACTATAATCTCATAATTGTTTTACCTTCAATAGTGAACTCCCTCTCAATCAATACGATTGAGATTGTCACAAGTTAACTGAATCATATGCTCCCTCTGAAGCTCAAGTTAATCAACTTCTTGACCTCTTGAAAATGTCAGACTTTCTCTGAATCTGAATTTCATATGCTTTTATCCTGAAAGTACGTTAGAGATAGATTACAAATAGTTTATAAAGCTAAACTATCTCGTACAAGAATACAAATGATAGAAGCATACAAGATTTATTATTTAATGAATTACAAATTGAAAATTCATATGTATTAATAAAGCATAGAATACTTATCTTAAATTTCAAATATTTTCAAGTATTTGTTTCCATAAGGTGAGCCCATTAATACTCGTACCCATCGTCCTTCTTCATAACATATCGGTTTCATTCTAATTAATTTTCTTCGCACTCATTTGCAAAAGTCTTCTTTCTATTAATCTTGTACTCAAGACAAATTGAAAATGTGGCAAATGCAATGTCAATTATCTTTGTGCAAGTGACGATTACCTCAGTATTACGAAAGAGGTACTTGACAACGAACGATTTTGCTATATTAGTGAATTGAAAGAAGCATAAATAGAATCATATATATATTGATTGGTTAACTAGATCAACCATTGATCCTAGTCCTTGTTACTCCAGCTTATGTAATGATCCAATGTCGATCTCAATGAAGTTTTTGATAAGCTGTTTCGGATGTTAAACCTTGCTACGAAATGAATTAAGTATAGTTGTGGTACTTAGCGGAGTGGCAGAAATAACTCCGCGTATGTAGCGTATTGCAGCTTTTATATTTCTTGAATCCAAGGTTCTAATTATGGTGTATCCACAAAGTATTTTCCATAATATAGATTCCCGATGTTTATTGGTTCTTCTTGTGAAAAACACTATTTGGTTGAGTTGACAGCTAGTTAATAACATCTTTGTCTACTATGCAAACTGTCTCCCTCTAATATTGATTTCTCTATATATTTTTCTTTAAGTATATGCAAGAGATTGCTAATCGCCATATCGAGAGCCATCTTGGCCATGACTTATTAAACTAAGCAATGTTTGTGACTAAATCGCATATGGTTGTGTAAATTTGTAACAATAAGTATGTTTAGCATACTCTTTCCACCTTAGCAATTAATCGCATGTATTGGTTTTGACCTTTTCCAACTAGTCATAACCAAGAACGTTATTGTGCTAATAGCATATACAATTTGGAGGAGAAGAGATAGTCTTCAGAGACCCGTAATAACTCCATGGTCCTCCTATTTCTGCAAGATTATCACTCTCTTGAATATCCAAGTAATACTATTCTCTTTCTTCCCAGCATACTCTAAGGCTCGTTATCATATGAACCCACAATTCTTATCAATCCACAGTGAAGGTAAGGTCAAGATAATTCACTCTCTCCATGAGTGAATCTAGTGCAGGTTTAGATTACCTCCCACGAGCTTGTGTTCTCCATCATTCCAATTATAGTCGTTGACTTGACTTTGAAATCAGAGAATCATGTTGATGTTGGAGACATAGCTGCATTAATGGAAAACCTGCAGTTTTCAGTTGATTCCAATTGAATACCATCCAAAGCAAATTCCTCTCTAATTCTTAGTTGCTGGTGCCACTGCGATCAGCACAATTATGCCTGTTCTTGTGATCAAGGTTCTATGGGAGCTGTGCCAATAACAAAATAAACATGGTTGATGATTATTGAATGTTTGGGGGTGATTAAAATATCCATAGCATTTCCATCTTTGATGCTACAGAAGAAATGTAGCTAGATGCATTTTCCTTTGGTATTGTTTAAACACTACTTCAATGCTAATGTTAAAAGTGTAGCAAGTAGTATTTAATTGTATTAAAGCTGTGCCAGTGCTAATCTTCAAATTCTTAAAAGTACATGTATATGCTCTATGGGCGCTATGCCTTTATCCCGAATTGATGGAGTCGACTTCCATTCTAACCTGTACGTTGGATATGATTTGCTGGTTATCATATACATGTACATATTTATATTATATCATTATGTATTCTTAACTCGTGGTTATTGCAAATCCCCAAGAATGTCGAGTGATAGATTTAGTCCTCCCCGCAAACATATATATACATATATATTTTATAGGACACAACTATCATGGTGAATGACTTTAGCCTTCTAATGATGTTGTCACAACCTCTCCCAGAGATATTGTGATTGGTCTACAATATGACATTGATATGAACTCATAGTTGATAGAATCCCCTCACTTCTACCTTCAATTTCCATATGCCGCTGTATTTTTGTGTTCTTCCTGAATTAGTGGAGACGATAACCATATTAGCTAGCCAATTAATATTCAATTCGTCTCCTTCCATTTATTATGCTCATCTATCAATGGGCCCGATTGATAATGTTCCTTTCCTCTCCGCTGGTCTATCCTCTCTGTTATTTGCTTTCCAATTTCCCCTTAATTGAAACTGACGGATTCCTCTTCTGTCGCGACTAGTATCCTCTTGTTTTGATGTGTTGTCTTCTCTCTGCAATACTTTGCTCGAATATAATTTCTCTTATAGGTTAGGCTCTGATACCATGTTGTAAAATTAAGATCATCCTATAGAGAATATATATGAGGCTGTACTGAAAATAGATTACCGTTGTGATTGTAGAATACAATTGCCTTCGTTATTGATTGATTCTACAATAACAATAGGGTATATGTATATATTGAATAGTCATGTAATGAATAGACATGACCATATATACTTATGGTCATGTCACTTCATTACATAACTATTAGTTAACATATCTTAACCAATAGTTTATTCATACTTTGTATTATATATATATATATATATATATATATATATATATATATATATATATATAAGTTCACACATGTGCATATTAATATATACTTACTTTTCAATTATATTATATATAGTATATATATATATATATAAATATATCTATATTTATATGCATATCATGATTGTCTCGTCGTTTATTAAACACGAATGAACAATACTTTAACATACACCACAGTGATTTATAGATAGAGCTTTCCAAATAGAAAGAGGTGGGAGAAACCGAATGGTCATGTGACCGTTAGACTTCATATCCCAACAATTATCAACCAAAACACAACATTGTAAATTGTTTTTCAAACTCCATACCTGGCTCACAGAGAAAACAGATTACCAAAGCAGGTGATACAAAATTCGAATAGGCTTCAGCCGGCCACTGAGAGCTTAAACCAACTGATCGAATTTGCACCGTTCATCTTGAAACGATTTTATCATTTCATTATTATTCACAGTACGATGGAAGACGAAAACGATGAGAACGATGGTGAACATGAAAATTAAAAAACAGAAAATAAAACAAAGACGCAGAGTCATGGGTGGGCTTTCTAGCACTTCCAGCAAGAAGCGGCGATGATGGGCTTGCCACGCCAGCCGAGCACGAGGCAACCCTTTTCCTCAGTGAGAGTATACCAAGGCAAGAACAATCCTTTTACGTCACTTTGGCTCTTCAAGTAAAGCAAGGTATTTTAATCGGATGAACAATCTGCGAAGGAAAGAACATATTGAAATGACAGGTAAAGAAATAAGAAAAGTAAAAGACTAAATGGGGACACTTCCTACTTTGTCACTTATCCTACTCAGAACTTCTCCTAGCTTTGTGAATCATTTCATGGTTGTTGGTAGTTTCTCTTTGCTGGATACATAGAGATTGCTAATGTCAGCTAAGCTGTGTCACTCTAACAATATGTTGCGCGTGTTCAATATTTTTTTGACGAATGCCCTTTCTCCTTTCCTTTAGTGATCTCTACATTTTGTGACAACATCATTAACCAAAGTGATTCTAGGCACCCAATATTTGTCTTTTAATTTAGGCTCCTACGCCGGTGAAAACCTTTGAGCCATTCTAACAAGAAAAGTTCAACGTGTCTTACCTCTGGTTTCACAATTTCAATGGATGTTGGTTGAACCTTTGCAACCATTATCTATCAAAATATGCTTTGGCGAATGTCAGTGCCTATTGAAGTAAGAAAGTCCTCATTTGCTTATGTATGGCTCCAGTCACCAATGATTTCAGCCTCTACAATCATTCTTTGACCAGTAGTTCAAGAGTGAAAGAATACTCATATACCTCTGCACATATTAAATTTATAATTTCTCTAATAAAGCTCTACCAATCATGCTTGCAGCGTCATTCATCTCTTGGTGAATAACTCCTATATCTAGAATGTCTTGAAGTGCAACGTGAGTTTATACATCAATTGTCATATCAAACTTCATCTCTTCATCATATACCAACCAAGAATGCATTGCATCTGGCCCAAACTTTCTAACAACGTCCACCGTAACTTCAACAATCTCTCGTTTCTAATTAACATTTTGTCAAACACTTTTGTGTGTAATTTCAAGGCAGCCATACATATTGATATCCACAAAACCATTGCCATCAAATTTTCTTGTGACGATAAAACACATAAAAACCTTTGGCTTCCCCAAGATTTTACTTTGTTAATGCTTCAGCATTGGGCTTAATATCAAAATCATTGGCTTGCCTTTTCTAAATCTCTATGTCATTCATTACAACCAAAAGCAAAAACTGAGAAAGATGAAGATTTTCTGATTTAATAGATTCTTACACCTGCACTCCCGTGGTTTCTAGAGAACTAGACATTTGTTATACCCCATTTCACAATTGGAACACCTGTCAAGGTCAGCAACAAAACCATAAAATTTTTTTCTTCCGAATAGAAGCCTCAACCTATGTGGGACTTCAGCTACCTACACATTTGAATACTTTGCCAGCTCCTCTTCACTTTCTGTTTGTGAGGTCTTTGGGAATGTAAAGATGATCATGCTAATTTTTTTAATGCAAAAGGGGCAGATAAAATTTGACTATAAAAGGGACACACAATAGTCTAAACTATAAAGGCTTATCAAAGATTTGTATCACTTCAATATGGAAAAATCACGAGACTTTATAAGAGAGCTCTATGAGATTATTTAAATCAAATAGACTAAGATAAGTCAATAATTTGGTGATCTCGGATCTGTCAAGGGTGTTTACCATAGTAAACAATAAAATTAGTAGCCTTGGATAATCTGTTGGGCCATAGTTACAAAAACCTAAAACACAAACTTGATACTATTGCTAGCACCTTCAAGATGGCTAACTAAACACCTAAACTAACCCAAAAAAATCATGTACTTCAATGCTTTGGAGAAGTGACACTTAGACTCTTGTGCAAAACAAATATTAAAATTGGAAACTTGCCCTACCCAAAACTAACCAGGAATGACACTAGCTCAAACAAAACCATTAACTACATTTGCAAAATAAATTCCTCGTCTCTTCGATTTGCAATGCTTAGCACATTTGTGAGGAATAAAAAAGGAGTGTACTCTTAAAAACCTATTGAAACAATTCTCTAGGAAAGTAAATGAACTCACTTGCCCATATGAGTTAGTTACAAAATAGTTATCTTGAAATAGATGTATCATTTGCCCTTGCTCCTCTTAATGGTCAATAGTTTGTTTTGAATCAAGTGTGATACATGGTGGTTCCTTCTTTCTGGCCTCCAAATATGTGAAGAGCTAGATTGGACATCCTCTTGATAAAACAAAAAAACCCTCATTGCTAGCTTCTTCCTTGTGAACAACTTTTTCATTCTGCTGATTGAAAATGCTCATTCCTTATTGCTGAATAGAAACCTCTAAAATATGCTTCTTCTACTCATGATTTGAAAATAAGTCCTCTTCAATTTCCTCTTTACACCTTTCCATAAGATGACTATTTTCCACTTTATAGAAACTTTACACAAGTTATGCCAACTCTAAAAATAACTCATCTTTGTGTTCCTTTTCAGGTTTCAAGGCTTAATTATAACATTGTTTTCTGTGGACCAACCACTCACAACAATGTTTAATAGCTTTATGCTGCTCCAAACATCACCTTATTCAATAACAACTAATGTCAAGATTCTTCGAAAATATAAATTATAAAATCAATCTCTAATTACACTCTACACATTCAAGAACACATTAATGACACAATTAATATGTAGAATTACATGATAAATGACATCTTAATTCTAAAAACATATTATTACAGAATCTTTGTATTTCTCTCTAAGAAACTTAAGAAATTTACATTATTCTAATATTGATGTTCAAAAAGATAAAATATTTGTAATCTATATTTAATTGTAAACTTATTTAACTTACTTCTCTTTAAATTCACTCTTAAATTTCCATTTGCTCTTACTCTTATAATTATATCCTATTTAAATTATTTAAATTTGCTCTTACTCTTATAATTATATCCTATTTAAATGTAATATAATTGTAATCCATATTCAATCGAAAACTTCTTAAACTTTCTTCTCCTGAGATTCACTCTTGAATTTCCATTTGTTCTCATTGTTATAATTATATTTATCTATTTTATTCCATTTTAGTCTTATTGGCCAAAGACAAGAATAACAGGTTGAATTATACTACAAATTAAAATTCCACCACCGCACATTCAATAATAGTTTAAATACCGTTTCTAACAAGAAGCCAAATGAAACCTTCATACAGGTCAATCCACACCATTCGAGACAAACAAAAATCCTGTAAGACAGATTTACAGATTAATTTTCTATTGTATTCTACTATGCTCTTTGATTCACCTAAAACTTCATAACACAAACGCTTATCTCTAGAATAAAACCAGTGACACCTCTCTAGAATTAAAACTAGTGAAATGATAATGCTGTAATTGTTTGACAGTGTTTTTCAGAAACCCTGAAAATTTTGATAAATTCAAAATGTACAAAACACATATTATCAACCAAAACACAACACTGTAAATTGTTTTTCAAACTCCACACCTGGCTCACAGAGAAAACAGATTACCAAAGCAGGTGATACAAAATTCGAATAGGCTTCAGCCGGCCACTGAGAGCTTAAACCAACTGATCGAATTTGCACCGTTCATCTTGAAACGATTTTATCATTTCATTATTATTCACAGTACGATGGAAGACGAAAACGATGATAACGATGGTGAACATGAAAATTAAAAAACAGAAAATAAAACAAAGACACACAGTCATGGTTGGGCGCTCTAGCACTTCCAGCAAGAAGCGGCGATGATGGGCTTGCCTTGCCAGCCGAGCACGAGGCAACCCTTTTCCTCAGTGAGAATATACCCATCACAGGGGAAATTCTGACTCAGCCAGGAATTAGCGAGACCGATGATCTTGAGCGGGCTGGACTGGAATCCTGCGCGGCTCATGCGGCGGCGCCACTGATCCACCCTCTCATGGCGTTCGACTCTGGCAGGGCCCTCACAGCTCACGATATTCTTGATCTCCTCCCCAAAGTAGAACTGCTCCATCTTAACCCTCTGCGTGCTGGAGCGAGGCAGAATTGCGTCGAGCGAGTCGAAAATGGCGGAATAGTAGTAAAGCGCCTCCATGAAACGCCCAAGAAAGAAGGGCCCGTTATGGCTGGCGTCCTGCTCAACAAGCGTAAGCACTCTGGGGCGGAGCTTATGAATCGCCTGCAGAACAGCGTTGAGCGAGCCCCGACTTTCCTTCACAACACAGTGCAGTTCAACTACACTATTCACAGCCAAGGCTTCCCCCTCTCTTACGTCCAGCCTCTCCGCCCCAATATTCTCCAGCGCCGCCTGCACCGCCCGGAACTCAAACGCCAAGTCCGCCGCCTGAGCGTGGGCCTTGATTTGCGTCCCAATCAACATCATCGCAGCGGCGGAGGACCCGATTCCCGTTATGCGCAGGAGCTTCGGCGGTCCGTTCCTGCGGGCCACAAGTTTGTCAATCAAATGACACCATTGCAGGCCGCACGAGAGACCCGATGTCATTCCCAGGTCAACCACGTGTACAAAATCCTCTCCCTCAAAGGCTTCCATGATCGCAACGTTTGCTGCGAAATGGCCGAACGGAATGTAGGGGCACTGCTCGTATACAAGCCGCAGCGCCTCCTCTTTATCCACTTCGCTCGGTACCTCCACCTGACTCAGCGGCAACACCGTCTGCTGGATGTTGCTGCAACCGCTAGGGTTCAACAGCACCGCTAAACGCACCGCCAGACCTTGGATAAAACAAGTGGCCACGCGCTGCAGGGACGAGCCGTAAGGCGAAACCAGGTAACCCAGTTCATGAATTATTTTCGCCGCTTGCCTGGCATCACGACAGGCAACGGCTTCAGCACACGCGAACAGCCGCTGAACCAGCTCAACTCCTTCCCCGGGATCAATCTCTCCTGCACTTCCCACCCTGTTGGAGCCCCCCGATTCCTCCAGATCAACGGCCATGCACGTCTCGGCTCTGTACATCTGTGCATACTTCCAGATATGGTCCCGAAACTGAGGCTTTTTAGGGCTGAATTTCTCCACCTCGGGCTTCCCTTTAAGAGTCTGTTCGCCATAGAGCAGGAAAAAGGTCCCGTTGTTCTCACTCTCCACCAAGGGCGTCCAACCGTTTCTTTTTCTTGATCCAGGCCCTTTCTGCGGCCGGTACCATTCAGAAGTACCGTTACCGCTATTGTCTTGTGTTACCACCGAAGAATCGTCGTTGCAGGGTGCAGGCCCGATGCTATCGAGCTGAGGATAAGATTCCGGAGGTGGGTCGTTAGCGGAGGGGAAGGAGAGGCCGTGTGAGGGAAAGTCGTTGGAATCCTCCTTATATTCAATTTCATGAGGGGGCGGGGAAGAACATCCCAGTTGCAGGGATGTTTCCGGCTCCGTACCAACGCTCCCGTCGTTGAAACCACGCTTCCTTTTCAAACTGTTTTGCCCGATTCGATCGATCATGACGGGAGCCATTTTTCGCTTTTCTACGCCTGCTTAGCTTTTCATTTACAGCTCAATTTTGCTCTAAGCTCAACGCAGCTTGCTCCTTCAGACATTATTATAGGTGGGCGTTATTTACAATGTGGGTGAGTTTCTCTCCATTGGGTCGAAGCAAGGAATTTATCTCCTCAGCCTATAAATGGGCCCCGCTTGCCTGTTATATAATTGCCCACCTTATAGGTAGCTTTGTTCTTTGTTTCCTTAGAAAGACTCTCTTCCATGTCCTAATCATAAAAATGTCATGTCACACGCAACCTCGGCTTTGTTACTATCGCTTCGTTTAACTATGTTCTAGAAACAAGAAAATTGCATATTTGTATAACGCCTTGTATAATTTGTCGTTCGGGAAAAACTAATAATTGTTTGATTTTAGTTAAGCAATGAGAATTATTTAATTGAAAATGGATTCTTTTTATTTGTTTTTATTTTAGAATAGAATGTTCTTTTTACTTTTGAGATCAATGAATTTTACTTTGTTGATTAATTTTTTAATAATTATTTTTAATAAAGTGTGTTTTGAGATACAAAGAATTTTCATTTATGGTTAAGGACTAATAATAAATAAAAAATATTTGGAAGAAATCTTAGAAATATATTTTTTTAATTTTGGACGGGATCATGTGTATATTATGGTGTATTGTATGTTATCTATCATGGAATACAATTCTAATTATAAGAATATTTTATTTCAGAATTTTTTTTATTAAAACAAGCAAGGACTCCCATTCATCACATGTCTAGCACAAACTATCAAGACCAAAATTGCAACGAAACCAGCCAAGAGACAACAAAAAGAGGGCAACCAGCCAATTAGAACTTAAGACTACTTATCTAAGACTTGTGAGTGAGATACTTCTTCTTACATTGAACAAGTGTCTAGGTTGATACATTATTACAACAAGTGCCACCTAGTGGCTAGTACTTGTCTATAATTTTGTAATTAATAAAATAATTTTTTTAAAAATATAGATTATAACAAATTGCATAGTATGAAGCTTTAAAATATTAATTAGATAGAGTAATAATGATTATGGTTTGAATAGTAGTAAGAATTATTTTTGTTAAAATAACAATAAAATATTTTATTTTTTATAATAATCATAGTTTATTTGTTATATATTAGATATTACATAAGATGTTATATATATATATATATATATATATATATATATATATATATATATATATATATATATATATATATATATATATATATATATATATATATATATATATATATATATATATTTGTAATAGAATTAATATTTGGCAATGTCATTTAATTTTTAAATTTTTATTATGTTTCCGATTTAAATAATTTAAATCTTATCTTAAAAATAGTTTTCAAATTTTTATTATATTTCTAATTATATTTCTAGTTTTTATTTTGTTTCTAATTTAAACAATTTAAAAGTTATTTTTAATTTTTTATTATATACTTTAAATTAATTAAATACATCTTAAATACATTCTATTTTATTCTTAAACTAATTAAAAGATAATTTTTTTTTTGAATTAACTATATGGAGATCAAAATAAATAAAATTCACCAAAAGTATATAGGGACAAGCCCAGCCTCAACCACGCGAGTTCACGAAGAGTAAGAGAAAAAGTTACAAAACATGGAGGACAAGACTAAGATAGAATATTATTGTGATCCTCAACCCAGGCGGTCCAACCCCTGGGGCCTTCCATCCAAACAATATTTTTCCTATCTTGAATTTGAGACAACATGGAGATTTGTTGATCAGTGGCATTCCTATTATGGTTGACTTCCTTGGTGAGCTTCTTCAAAGTTGGCAAAGTTGTCCATGTGGCTTCTCTAGTCATATCCATCCTTAAGCTCAAACACAAACATGGTGGAGTGACCAGCTTGAAGAAATCTCCTAAGTTTCTTCCTATCCAGATTCATGTTCACATTCACCTATGAGGAGATTTTAAAACATTTGAGTTTTTGAGAAAACTCAGTAAGGGACCTGGGGGAGTCTTGAAACCTTTCTTCATTCCTGCACTTCCAAATCTACCAAAGAATGTTAGAGGATAACATGTTCCAGAATATATTCATATCATTTTTAATACCAATAATATAACCAGTAACCATTTCAAAGATATTAACAAAAAAAGGATAATTTATACCAAACATACGCCAAATATTTTTGGCAAAAGAGAAGTCAAAGAAAATATACCTGCTAGTTTCCATGAGACCACAAAATTTGCAAACATCATCATTATTAAGATCTTTCCTGACAGACAGCCTATCAAGTAGTAGAAGCCATTTGAAACATTTAATTTTAGGCTCAATAGGAGCCTTCCAAAATTTGTCAAGATGTTTTTTCCACATAGTATCATCAAAATTAGAATACCAGAGTCTGTTTATATGCCTAGTAATATCATTATTGGGAGCAATGATTTTGTAGATGTTTTTAGCTTTGATTTTTTCCACAATAGTACCGTCTGGCCATTTAATTTTGAGAAATCTGTGAGAATCCACATGACAAATCTTAGGCAGATCTTTGCTAGCTTTAACAATCATGTTGTAAGTTTTCTTTTGTGATGGAGGGATATTGAACTTGGAGCTATTATCTTCCTAGCTAATGAGTTTATCATCCTCAAAGAGATAGATGAATTGAGAGATCCCCAAACTATTCCAATACTTGGTAGAGCAACCTTGAGTGAGGGAAAGAGGTTTTTCAGCAAGCTACAAATTCCACCAAATGGATCTTTCACCATAAAGAAGTTTATGGTCAAATAAGGTTATATTAGGGATGCATTTCTTAACATATTCCCATGCTTTCCATATGGTTTTAAAGACTGAGGACCCTTGAACACAAACATGAAAGTCACCCTCTATGATGTCACAAAAGGGGATGTATTTCCAAGTTTTAGCCTTCCTAGGGATACCTCTTTCAATATTACTTCTAATAAGGACCTTCCACGACTCATCACCTTCCAGAGAGTGAAAGATCCATTTGGTGGCTAAGGCAGTCCCTTGAATTTTAAGATCTTTTAGGCCCAATCCACGAAGGAGCTTGTCAGTGTGGCACCAATCCCACTTGACAACATGGTGCTTTTTATTACCTTTGCCATCAGACCAAAGAAATTTTCTGATGGCTTTCTGAATCTCAAGAATTTGATAGTTGTTAAATATCCAAGCAGAGGAATAGTAGACATTGTAAGAGGAGATAATTTTTTGACAAACCTGAACTCTTCCCACAAGGGAGAGGGATATGTGATGCCACTTATTAAGCTTGTTAAAGATCTTATCCTTAATCCAAAGCCACATTTCCTTTAGGGAGGGGTCTATGGAAAAGGGGATACCCAAGTAACACATGATTTTATGAGGGCCACCCCAGAGGAAACTAGACTTGTTAAACTAGGGAGGGGGTTGATCAGACCAGCTGAGGCAAATAGATTTGTCTTGAGAGATATGGGAACCAAAGATGGTGTAGAAGGTGTTGAGATTGGTTTGAAGGGCATCAAAGTTGGACTCATTGGCTTCAAAAAATAATGAGGTATCATTAGCAAATTGGTAGTTAATGAGCTCATCATTGTTAGGGAGGGTGATGCCCTTAACGACAGGGGAGAGGGAGTTATCCTTAAGGATATAAGATAAGGCATCTGAGGCAATGACAAATAGGGCAGGAGCTAGAGGGTAGCCTTGCCTAATGGACCTTCCAAGAGTAAAAGGTTTAGAGAGGGATCCATTAACTTCCACTTGAGTAGAGGCATCTTTAAAAGGATTTTGATAAATTTATAGAATAGCAGGGGAATCCATAAGCTTCTAACATAATAATGATAAATTCCCATTCAATATGGTCATACACCTTCTCAAAGTCAAGAAGAAACATAGAAGAATTTTGATTGGAGTGATTAGACCAACTCATGGCTTCCCAGCTAGTAATTAGATTTTCAAGAATATACCTGCCTTTGATGAAACCAATTTGGGTGGAGTTCACAAATTTGGGAAGAATCAATTCAAGTCTTAAGGTCAAGATCTTGGCAAGGATCTTATAGGAAACATTAAGAAGGGAAATAGGCCTCTAGTTCTTTAGGAGGGCTTTGTCTCCATCCTTGGGGATCAGTTTAATAATACGCTTGTTAATAAGGCATCCTAGAGTACCTTTATCATAGGCATCATAATAGATATCATACAAATCCTTGTAGATCCAATCCAAATTAGATTTATAAAATTCACTCGACAAACCATCAGGGCTAGGGGCCTTGTCATTCTTAAGAGATTTAATAGCCTTTTCAATTTCTTCTATCGAGATATCCTTATTAAGCAGATCACCATCCTGCCTGGAGATTCTATTAGGGATAAGATTTTTATAATCATGCCTGAGAGACTTAGGTTCCACAGAGTCCTTAGAGGTAAAAAGTTGGCTATAAAAGTTAACAAAAGCATCTTTTATGCCATCATTCTCAGTGATTTCTCTATTATCAACTAAAATTCTATTTATAGTCTCATTAGCTTGTTTATGTTTAAGGAGGTTGAAAAAGAACTTAGATCCCTTGTCACCATTTTGGATCCAACGAGCCCGAGCTCTAATTTTGGTTCCATTGATTTTAAATTGTTGATGCTTTCTGAGATTGTTCCTAGCCTGAGCGACTTGAGAACAAAGAGTGAAGTTTTGGGGATCGGTTTGAATGTTAGTTTCAGCAAGGTGAAGCTTAGCAAAGAGAATTTTTTTAGAGTACCTGAGGTCCTTAGCTTTCTTTTGGCCAATGGTTTTAAGTAAACTATGCTAGGCTGAGATATTCTAATTCCACAGATAAATAGGAGACAGAGAGGGGAGACTATTATGGTTAATAATTTTGATAAGTTGAATGGCAACAAGAAGATCTTCGTCAAGCAAGAGTGTCATGTCCCCATTTTGGCTGACATCATTTGGCGTGCAGGATCAGTCTATCATAGGCTCTCATAGACTGATAGTGATGAGGAGAGAGTCATCTCGTGATCATTTGGAGATCAGTTGATTTCATATTGCTGACAGAGCCTACATTCGGTAGAGCCTACATCCAGTTTGGGCCTACATGTAGTTGTAGTGGAGCCTACATCCAGAGTGAGTCTACGTTCAGTCTTGAGCCTACGTTCAGTCGTAGTTGGGCCTACATTCAGTTATGAGACATTTGGGAATACATTGTTATAATTTTGAGTTGAGAAATGTACTTTATTATTATAATGTTATTTTATTATAAAGTACATTATAATTGGATGTTTCTAGAAGTTCTAGCAACTTCTCAAGGAAAAGAATAAATAGAGGGCTTGGGCTTTCATTTGGACAAGCTAATTCGAGGATTCTTCTATTTTTCCATATTGGAGCAATTTGTAGTCATTTGGTCTACAAATTTTTCATTAGATCTTTGGGAATGATAACTCCCTTGGATTTGCATAACTGAGGAAGTGAGATATCTTTTGAAGGGTTGCACATTGGAAGTGGTATTTAGCCATTTCATGTTGAGCTTATTTGGAATCCTCAGATTTACCTGAGGGTTTGAGTTTTGTTTGCCAGAGGAAGAAAAAGAAAGAAAAAAAAGCAGATCCAAAAAAAGCAGTCCGAAAAAGTAGGTCCAAAAAAGTAGGTCCAAAAAATTAGTCCAAAAAAGCAAATCCGAAAAAGCAGTCTGAAAAAAGCAAACCCGAAAAAGTAGTCCGAAAAAGCAGACCTGAAAAATTGATATTGAGGGTTTGTAACTGGTTGAATAAGGGTTTGGAATTCATCACTTAATTGGTGAATCAGTTTGATAAGTGTTGGAGATCATTTTGTGCATTTTCAGTGAAGTTCATACTAGGGCCTGAATCTCATATTTTTGCTCATATCTCACAAACCAAGTGGGGTTTGATTTTATGCATTGGAGGGGTTATATATTAACCCTAGGCATTTTAGATCATACCATTTTCAGCACCCAACACCTTGCAAATTATTTTATAGTAGGGTCGTACATGACTGCACTGTACGGCCAGGTATAGTACAGGGTACAACAGTGTTCAGAGGGATAGTTTGGGTCCAGTTTCGGGGCACAGCTCGTGTATCAATTCATCAACATTTAGTCAACAATAAGTGCAGCATTCCAGGTTCTTTCATATGATTCAGATGTTGATATTTGATGTCAAAGTTGTATTGAAATTTGCATATAATTAGGTATTACCGTAATAGTCCAGTATTTGTCATAGAACAGTCACTGTTATTCATTATCTATAATTGGGATTGTCATAGTGAATGAGAATGCTTAGATAAGGTTACATTGTTCATATGTGGGAGCTGTAACAGTCCTTGTATTCTTAGAAATCAGTCTCTGCAATTGTATTCAGACATTGCTATGTATTGTAATTAGAATGGTATAGACATAAGGTGCATTAGAGCTCACTGTTTATGTGTGACAGTCCCTAGATTTAGTGTCATTATTCAGTGATTGTAAACAGTCCATTGTATTCAGACTTTGCTATACATTGCCTTTGGATTGATATAATAGAAGGTGAATTGCAAGTGCATAGTTTAGTGTTCATATGAGAGATGTTTGTAACAGTCATACATTTCTAGGAAATCAGTCTGCAGAACATTGCAATCAGAATTGGAGAAGTTCATGATATATTAGCATTGAGTCTTTGCATTGTTCTAGAATTTCATTGTTGCTCATTGTATTACATTTCTATATTGGTATTGTTAATTGATGCCCAAAACAACTATCACATTGAAACACTCATTACAAACAAAACAATTCAGTGCATGCCAAGTGTTCGAAAAATTGTCTCAGTTCAGATTTGGGGTTTTTAGTGGCCTTTATAGTAAGGGTCGTTACAAAGAGGGAGTTGTTAATGATGAATCTCGGGTTGGCAGCCTTTTGAATAGAAGGGGAATCATTGAGCCTAATACGAACCAAGATGGGATGATGGTCCGAGAGCGAAGTGGGCATAACAGTGACCATATTCCCAAGGTCATCGGGGAGGAAGGAGAAACAATTCTTATTAGCATAAAATCTATCTAGTCTGGCATAAATTCTAGAGGGGCCTTGTTGACAGTTACACCAGGTGTGCCATAGGCCCTTGTAATCATTATAGTTACCAGTAAGGGGGTCAAAAAAGAGTTTTGAGCATTTCATATTGTTCCAATGAAGCTTTTCTTGATCCTTCCAAATGAAGGGGAGATCCCCCAATTTGTCATCTTGATCTTCAATCATGTTAAAATCACCCCCTAAGATCTAGGGGATATTGGGAACAGAAGAAAGCCAGTCCCATAAGTCTGCCCGCTCTTTGTAATCATTGGAGGTGTAGATGGAGCAGATACCAAAGGGATGGGAGTTTCTAGTCAAGGTAACCCAAGCGGCTCTATTCCAGGGAGAAATACCTTTATCCGTAATGTAGGAAGCCCATTTAGGATTAATAAGAAGGCCAACACCCCCTTTGCCTCTAATATGATTCAAATGCACCTTAATCATGTCTTTCCAGATAAAGTTCAAATTTCTCTCAAGCACAAAATCAGTGGCTTTTAGCTCTTGCAGCATAAGACAGTCCATATGATTAATAGAATTTAAAAATGCTTGATAACATACTTCCTATCTGGGGATTCAAGACCCCTAACATTCTAGGAAACACAATTCATGTGGAACTGGATGAGAAGGAAGAACGTTTAGGATCTGTAGATCCATCATTATCCAAATTAGTAGATAGAGAACTACTATTTTTCCCATTAATGATTTTATTTTTGGACCCTAATGGTCACCCTCTTTTTTTTGACTAAGGAAGGCTGGATTTTTTATCAAGTCCCTCATTGTCAGAATTGGAATGCATAAAAAATTCCATGTCATTAGTTATAGTTGGTGGGATGGAAGCGAAAGGTGGTGAGGTGATGAGGGATGCGACAATGGGTGTCTGTTGTTTGGATGAAGAAGCAGGAATAATTTTCAGAGTGAAATCATCATTGATTTCTTTGAAGGCTTTAGGGGGGAAATTGAGGGTTAAGCTTTTATCCATCTTATTACCAGGAGGCTTGATCTTTGGCGGATAGGAGGAGGATTCAAGGGAAGGCATAATGGCAAGGGGGGATATCAAGGGTGAAGCCCTAGGTTCTGAATTATAGGGAGGAGGGAAATTTTTCCTTCTTCTCTTTTTATTTATCATAGTTTGAAATCCATCAATGTTTTCCAAAAGCAAAAGGGGAGGGTTAGCCAGAGAAGAAAACACTGGTTGGGAGGAAACAAAAATGGTATGAGAAATAATAGGAGTTGAAACGCTCTCGGTCACAGGGGAAGGAGGAGGAGGATCCTGAGGAATGGGGGTCGAGCCAGAGGAGGGAGTAGAGGGTTGGGCTTTAGGGGGGAATTTTCAGGAGAGAATAAGACAATCCTTCCTAAGATGACCCTCATTTTTTGCACAGGAAGCAAGCATTGAGCCCACACAAAATCTCAATCGGGAAAGAAAATAAATATTCACCAATATTTATTTCCAAGGTAGTAGATATTTTCATGCCCAGCTGTAGCGCCATCAAGGCTCTGGCATTCATGTGAGGCACCACTCTAGTAGTATCATCCATCCTGATGAGTTTCCCTAGCGGTTCTAGGAGATGAGGAAGGAAACACCAAAGGAAGGGAGGGATATTTTTGATAATAATCTAGCAAGGATCTGAAAGAGAAAGGATTTCCTCATGTATGGCTTTCGGAATCCATGCAAGGGCATGAAAAGAAGAAGTACCAACCATCCAAAATTGTTTCTTTAGAATAGCTTGTTGAGCTTATGCAGTATTAAAGAAAAGAACAAAAAGACCAGTTTGAATATGTTTGGAGAAAGAAATATGGTAACCTAACTTTAAATTCCAATAATTATGAAACCGGTCATCCAAAAATTTGTGAGAAGGGCATTTTTCAATATCAACAGCAGTAAAGAATATAGCAGAGTCTTTTAACCTATTTTTCTCCTTAACAATTTCATTGGCCATATCAGAGTTAGGAGAGATGGAGAAAGATTGCAAGGCAGCCCCAAAAGCCTTACCTGATCTACCTACTCCATTATTGATTTGAAACCTAGCCCTAGTGCCAACGCTAAACGCAGAGATGACTTCGGAGAAAGACTTCAGCTTGGGGGCCGAATGAGCAGAGTTAGGCTTAAAAGTAGGGTTAGGGTCTGGCTCCATAGGAGCCTTAGTGGGAGTCGAGGCTAAGGGTATGGCCTTTGTCGAAGGGCCAGGACTAGTTGGAAGGGTCATGTTAAATAAATGTAGAGTAAAGGATAGAAAACACTTGGCATGTAGGGTGTTGTGTGAATGCCGAAGAGCAAAGGATCGCGAATGGCGAGAAGAAAATTAGACAACGAAAATCACCGAGAAAATGCAGAGCTATCTTCTTTTATATTTGTCTTCAAAAAGATAAAATTCAAATTTAATATATCATATTGATTGTGTAAAGAAATGGTGATCAAATCTAGTTTTTTAGCCACGTATATATTTTTTTCTATAATGTGGGTGGGAATTTCTAAGTGGTATTTGGTACGAGATATTTTGCTCTTATTAGAAAATTTCGTGTATAAGGCATTAAATATTTTAGCCAATCAAGTTATCAATAAATAATTTTTATATATTAGAAACTTAAAAAATATTCAGTTTAACTATATAAAATATGAAATATATAACAAAATAATGAATATTCTAATTTCTAATTGGTTCATAGATATTGTTTTAATCACTAGTTAAAATAGGAATTCAAAACTCATTGCAATGGTACTTGCATACCCTACCAAAAGCACTAACAAGTGCCACGTAGTATAAAATGAATTAAAAACACTAAAAAAATATCAACCAAATAAAATAGGAAAAAAATAAATTATGAACCAGCTACATTTATGCAATATAGCTAAAAAGGTGGCATTAAAATTGTTGGCAAGTACTAATAAGACATCACAAGGGAAAATAAATGTAGGGGTATATAGAAGCAACACTGTTAGGGAGAGTAGAATTAGGTTGAAAAAAAAGATGAAATGATGTAATATTTTTCAATTATGAAATGCTATTTGAGATTTTTCTACTCTCCCTAATATAATATAATATGAAATTTTTCTAATTGAAAATAGATTATTTATATTCACATTTCATCTTAAAATCATAATAAATTTTTTATTGTATCATAGATAAATTTTACTCTTCGATTACTTCTACACTAATTTTAATAGAATTTACTTTAAGATATTTCAAATTTCTACTTTTTAATTCATTCAACTTTAATGAAATAAATATATAAAAATATTTTGAAAAAAATAAATTTGAAAGAGATCTATGTACATATCATGAAGTTTTCATGACAAGTATAATTTGCAAATTTATTTTAAATTATTATTCAAGTAAGAAAAAAAAGATGTTAATCTTGTTACTTCGGGAATGTTATTTTGGAAAAAAAATTATGTCAGAAAATTTTAAGGTCCTTATGTATAATGCCTCTCAAAGACATAAAAACTACTTTTAAGCCTACTTTGACAAGGCTAAGGTTTAAACTCTTCCCTTCCAATACGAATACGAATACGAATACGAGTGTGAATGTGAATGTTTGGGCTCCCGAAGAATAGGATCCGTGTCTTTTCAATAATATAAAATAGGAATATCTCCAGGGAATAATCGTGGCCGCCCTTTCTAAACACTGAGGTTAGTCAGATAAAACGAACTTACCAATTAAATAATTAATTTAATGATACTTGGACAAAGTTCCAATGCGATTGAATCTGTACCCCAATCATAGCTTGTTATTTTATTTTTAAAAAATCTGAGATTACATATATTGTTCTAGGATTTGAGCCTAAACTAATAACGTTAATAATGTATGGTCCTAGTCTAGAACCATCAACAATATTTCGATATATCTCTAAAGCTTTCATTTTTTTGAGGTCTGCATTTGGGGCTTTTCCCTTTTCAATCTTCCATAATGAGATAGATTCCTTGTAAACATGAGTTATACTTTTGCATTTAAAAGTAGATTTATAATTCTTATGGTCCATACATTGGTAATTAATTGTTGTTTATTTTTATTTATTTTGTTTTTAATAATTTTAAATCTGATGTGTAATTTTTAACATAGAAACATAGTCCTCATTTTATTTGTTGAGCTTTAAAAATACTAGTCATTTCTAGAATTAAAAAAAGGTGGTGTTTATAAGTATTTTAGGAATTTATTGAATATTTTATGAAAGGTAAGTCTATTAGCTTCCCACATTCTCCTTTAATCAAGTTTGTTTGATTGGTTCAAAGATTTGATAAAAGATAAAAGAAAAATCTATTATAAATGCAAATGCCTATGTCTATCTTTATAATTGCAAATTTACTAATATTATACTCAAAATACTCTTATAGCTTGAAATGATGATTCTATGGGATGTTGTTGTCTTGAATTTTTAAGACAATTCATGGCTTTAAAATTTTACACAATATCATACAATAAAATTTGATTACTTTATGTGTACATTAATTGGCAACAACTAATTTGAGGTAAGTAATCTTTGGCTTATGTTTAAATTTAAATTTGGAAAATTGGGGTTCAATCTTGTACATGTGGTCCTAAATGATGCTCCATGGAACAACTAAAATTTTGAAGTTCACAAAGAAACAACATATATGAATGTTGGGTCCAAAATAATAGGAAACAAGGACTTAGAATTATATAGTGTATATAATGGATGCCAACACATGCATAGAAATACACCATTCAAATGCTATCATTTTCCTCTGGGAAAAAATGGTCAAAGTTTTTAAGAAAATGGCGTCTCAACCTTGCCTTTACATAAGGTTACTATTTATAGTAAGTTACATTTGTGCAAATTTTTTTCTAAACTTTTCCCAATGCTTTAGATGGGTTAGATAAGGATGTTGATAATTTTTTTGGCAATACTGTGTCTAGATTTGAAAATCTAAAGTATCCATTGTTGGAATTGTCAAAGAAATATTATGAAGTCAAACTTAAAGGCCTTAAAGGTTCATAAATCTTCTAAAAGTGTCTTTAACTAGTGTAGCAAGTTATAGCTTCATAGAGCATGTCACAATATTTCTAAAACTTTAAACGGCTCATCAATTAGACACCCAGTTCAAAAGTTATGGCCTTTAGAAGTTGGAACTCCTAAAATAGTAAATATAAAAACATGTTGGATGCATAAATGAGTTGTGAAAGGGAGTTACACATACATTAGTGTGTGTTTTAACATTCATAGGAAATATTTGATTAGAGATAAACTAGGAACCACTTTTTAGGTGGTTTTTAGTACATTGTTTTGTAATATCATTTGACAATTTCATATATTGTATCTCCTATATATTAGTTGGGTGATAGAGGTTGCATGGAAGAGTTTGATAGTTGTTGAATTAAATTTGAATCTCTTGTTGGTGATGCTCTTGTGAGAAGATTACTTTGCAAGTATTGTACAATCTGTTGTTGAATTCTAAATAATATATTGGACAACTTTTGGAGCATGATGATTTTCTCCCAAAAGAGTTTTCTTCATGTAAATCATCTATGTTGTGGTATGTATGCTATTTATATTTACTTTTGTTAAGTTTATGTAACTATCGTAAAGATTTAAGAAAGTTTCTACATATCTCTTCTCTTAAGATTAGTGTAGGAATTCTTTGTGCTACCTTAATTCCTTACAAGTGGTATTAGAGCCTAATCACCTTTAGTTTTAGTTGTGGGTTGTTAGGATTTTTGAACTAATATAGGTTTGACCGAGAGCTTGTGTAGAAGATACTCTGTGACCTTTATGTAGGAAATTTTAGATGACAAGTTTATTTTTGATTAAGTAAAATAGGTTTTATAGGGTTCCTGAAACCCACAAGCCTAGAGAAAAAGAAAGAGAACCAAATAGAAAAAACAAGAGGCAGGCCACAGAAAGGCTAGGGCTGGAAAACCATAGCAGAGTAGGATAGGCAAGGCTAGAGACAGCCAAGGCGCCGCCCAAAAAATGAATAGGAGGAAGGGCCAAGAAAAGAGAGATGGAAGAGAAGCAACCACCCCCAACCACCGAGCGAGGGGCTAAGGTTGTAAAATTGCTCCTTCAATACATTGGAATCTATCCTTGTCTAGGATGCTCTTCACGTCTTTGGGAAAGTCATCTCCATTGTTCCATATCTGCTTAGCATCCTTAGTGACTGCCAAGTTGGCAAACCAGTTAGCCACACCATTGGATTCCTTGTATGCGTGGTAGATGAACACCTTGTCAAAGCTAATGAGAATGGCCCATGTTTTAGCTATGATGTTGGCTATTGACCAAGAGGGAGGGTGAGTGAGGTTGAGGCAATTGATGATGTTAATCGAGTCACCTTCCAACAAGATCCACTTAATTCCTTGATCTTTCACGAGTTTGGTGATTTGAAGGGCCGCACTGGCTTCATCATAGTGATTCATCTAGGCTCCCAAGGGGAAGCAAACAGATGTAGTGCCAATTCCAAAGTCATTCCTGATAATTCCTCTGCTACCTACTTGACCAGGGTTCCCTTTTGCCTCGCCATCAAAGTTTTCTTTGGTCCATCCAGTCGGAGGACTAGTCCACACACAGTTCCTTCTCTTATCTTGTGTAGCAGCTCGGGCAATTCTTGCAAAAGGGTTAGGTTTACCACAGTAGAAGAATTTTTCCTTAACTGCATGAGTAATTTTTTCAAAGACAATTTTAGAAGGAGTAGAACAGTCATGAAAGATATGGTTGTTGCACTCCTTCTAGATCCCCCAACAAAAATGAGGAAGAATCCAGGTATAGAGGGACCTAAACTCTTAATCAAACCTTTTGAAACCCCATTGGGAGAAGAGATCACTGAAAGACAGGGGAAATGACAAGTTTGTTAAGGATAATGGATGTGGATAATTATTTTGAAAATAAATTTGAAATGTGGAAACTACAGATGGAGGATTCATTAAGAGATCGAGATGCATGGGATGCTTTTGATGAGAATGTCATGAAACCTATAGAGTTGAGTAAGATTGCTACATACAATGTTATGGACCATAAAGCTAATGGCTTCATTAGATTGTGCCTAGTATACGATTTGTTCTGATCAATGTCCATGAAGAGACATTTGCAAGTAAATTATAAAATAATCTTGATGAGATGTATCAAGAAAAATATTTAGTAAATAAGGTTTTTTGAGGAAGAAACTATATTTCTTGAGAATGGAGAAGGGTGGAAAAATTAAATAACACCTAGAAAAAATTAATATTTTTGTGGCTCAATTGGCATTAATTTAGGTCAAGATGGACAAGGGTAAGAAATATCAAATATTTCTTTGTTCTTTGCCTAATTCGTAGGATTCTCTTGTTATGGCCATTGGTAGTATTTTTTTTAAAGACTGGAGATGTGGTGGTTTCTTTTCTTTATAAAGAAATGGGAAGGAAGGTATCTATTAGTGCCAAGGAGGAATTAGTTGTTCATGGAAGACCTAAGGAAAAAGGAAAGAAGATTGGAAAGTGCAATGAATCTAAATTTAGGGAGAGATCTAAACCTCCTAGAAAGTTCAAAGTTATTTGCTAGAATTGTACTAAGCTGAGACACATCTATAAAGAATAAAGAAGAAGAAGAATAAATTTGATGTGGTTTTGAGTTCAAGAAGAAAGATGACAATGCATTAATTACAGATTTAACCACTCATGTAATTAATTATGAATAGTTAATTGAATTAGGTTCATCTTTTCATATGAACTCTAATAAAGATTGGTTTTAGAATATGAAGATTTGATGGAGGTAAGGTGTACTTGGGTGATGATTCTTATTTAAATATTTTTAGATGAAATATGGTGAGAGGTGTTGTGGTGATTGCTAGAGGTTTCAGAGCTGACACATTGTATAAGATAGATGCATACATTATTGAGTATAATAGTATTTCTATGAAGACAAAATCCATAAATACTTCATTGGAAAAGGTGAGGGTTTTACCTTGAGAAAAAGGTCATGGATTTTGGGTATGTAAGGGTTATTTTTCTTCTAAATCAAAGCTACCCATATATAAGACTATGTTATGACACTAGAGACTTGGCAATATTGGAGAGAAGGGCCTAAAAACATTGAAAATAAAAACCTTACTGATAATTATAGAAAAAGGATATAAGTATACTCTCTAAAGAGTAAATTTGAATTTTGCAGTCCATTTCAAGAATTTCAAGTATGGTTGAATTGTATAATGGAAAAAAAAAAAATGTTTGAGAATTTATATGACAGTGAATATTGATTTAATAATTTTAATAGATTCTATAAAATTTTTGGTATTCATAGATAGAATATAACTCTATATTCTCCATAGAATAATGGAGTTGCAGAAAGAATTAATATGACATTGATGGAAAAGGCTAGGTGTATGTTGAGTGGTGCTATTCTAGAATAAAATATTAGGTTGAAACTATTCCCACTACTTTCTACATGATTAACATGTCTCCCACATCATCTCTTATTGATAAAATTCCTATGGAGAAATGGTCAAGTCATAAGCCTTTATTGGCACATCTTATATTTTTTGGCTACGAGGTGTATGCATAAGTGTCAAAGGAGAAGTGAACAATGTTGGAAAACAAAGATTTGAAATGTATCTTCATCAAATATAGCTATGGTATGAAATGATACATTCTTTGAGACCCTTGTAATGCCCCTCCAACCCTATCAAAACTTGGTTATGTTCACTTGAAATTAGGAAGGACTATATGTGAGAATGATCCTTCTTGAGATGGTTTCTTAAACCAAACTTTTTCCAACGTACTATAACTTCATATTTTAATGTGGGAAATAATAATACTTACATAAGTATGTCCCTTTATATATTCATGTGTGTCAGTGATAGGATCATTTGATAGACCTATATGCTTATATGTGAGATGCTCATTATTAATATTTATGTGTACATTAGGTTAATTGATTATAATCATTTAAGGGTTAGATGGGTTACATTCTCTAATAACATTACTTGGGATTAGACATGATTAATGCATTTATGTTATATGATTTTTTTATCTTGATTTGATAATGGGACATTTTGACTACTGGTCTGATGGTTAGATGGGTTTGTGAAGGATAATAGGTGATTTATATTTACATGATTATGTTATGATTCATTAGTGTTATACGATATAGAAAAGAGATCATTTTGATACTAACCACACTAATCCAATTATGCTTCATTGATGTGGCTGTCTAATGTGACTGTCGGAAGAGGGGAGGTAGTCGTAGTTACTCCTTTAGGAGGTCCACACGATGTCGCACTCTCCCTCCTTGTTTGCAATTGTTTGTACATATGTATATATATTGGTATATTTGGTTGGTGTTGCAAGATGCAGGTACCAGACATCGACTCCACCTGGCTACACAGGTCTAAGCATGCCTTAAAAATCCTCTAACCAAGGGAAGATGATTCTCCGTAGGACCCCAGGTAGGGTCTAAACTGGGATGAATCTTCATTCTTCCCATATGCATGATTATGTATATGTATGATATGTTTCTCGATGAGAATATGATTTTTTACTCTTGTTTGAAAATGAGAACTAGTATATATATGTTGTGTTTTTTCTGTGTATTTGATATATGTTTCCAGGAAGTGGTTTTTATGAATACTTGTATGTTCTCTATGGTGAAATCTTCCTGGGAGGGTAGAAGTGGTTTTGATCATGTAGGATAGTTTATTATATTGTTATCAATGTATTATGAATGTTTCCAGAATTTAGAACTATTATCTTAACCCAGCTGGTTCATAACTATTTTTGCACCATCTTTCTTTGCCCAAATCTAGAACAAATTTGTTAGATAGATAGGATGGATTGATGAGATGTTTTTGAAGGGAAACTGGGAGATATCAAATGGGTTGTGCTCAGATTAGGCAACCACAGTCCCCATAATGCCCAGTTTTACCTGAAAGACATAGTTGACTATCATGTTTTGCAGTTTCTATCGGTCTAGTATTGACCGAGTAAGTCAATTTAGTGATGACCAAGAAAGTTAGTGATGACCAAGTAAGTTAGTGATGATTGAGCAAGTTAGTGGTGACCAAGCAAACTAGTGTTAGCCGAGCATACTGTGTTAACCGAGCAGAATAGTGTAAACTGAGGAAAATAGGATTCGGGCTTTATTCAATTATAACATTTAAGTATAAGTAATTTCTTATACTTTAAGCTATACTTGTATAAAGGGTTTAGGTACCTTCTGAGATGATTGAGATAGGTTCCAGATTCATAGGAATTAAGATGCAACTTCTAATTTTGAGATTTCTTAAAAATCAGAGTTAGTTATTTTTCAGGCATGTGAGATTTTGCAGAGCATTGTGTTTTGGTATATGAAATTTTGTGTAGACTTTAAATATGTTCATTGCTTGTTTTTTTGGGATTATGTGGTGAATTTAGATGCTTGAATAAGGTTTATGATGTGTTTTAGGGACCAGAATTAGGGTTAGGGTTGTCCAATGGACTAGGACTACTCTAAGGTCTCCTAAATGTTTCCCAAATGTTCTTAAACTTTTCTATTCTTTTCTATACTAGAATTCTTGTTCTTGAAAGTGTTTACGATGTATTTTATTTCATGTATGATGTATTTGTGATGTATGAAGTTTGTATCACCTTTTTACATTCATTACTTGTTTTGTTGAGGTTATATGGTTTACTTATGATGATTTTTCACTTGTCATATACTTGAGTTTGGTTTATGAGGCTTGGACTTGTCTCGGTGGCCTGTGTGCATGGGAGGGTTCTTTAGACCTATACATGAGCCTTGGGAAGTTTTACTTGTGCATGAGAAAGGTTTTATGTTTCTCTTTGAGATGTCTTGTGATAGACATTCTTCCAATGGTTCCTGTTATGCACATGGCTAAGGTTAGGACTCACTCTGAGGGCCTGAGATCCTAAACCTATGAATCAGGACTTGGAAGTGTTATCTTGTGTTTGTGGCTTGTGATGGGGTAAGGGAATAGGAACCTTAAGTGAGTGGCTGACCATAGGTGCTTGAACCCTAAAGTGGTTTCCGAAGGATCCTATGGGTGGGTTTGTAAAAAGTGATAACCTTAAAAATTAACCTGGGAAGGGGGGATTCAAAAGATAATGAAAGAAAACATAATAATGGCCACATAGACCTGATTGGAGTATCGAGACCAAGGATAACTGCCAGGGTGGATCCCTATTCATAAAGGGGGGACCGAGGTTACATGGTTGCCAAGTAGGATCCCAATATATAGGTTGTGTGATGACACTCACTTAGGTGGTTTCCTAGAATCTTAACCTCAGTGTTATAATGTGATGATGTTTTATGTGCTTTATTCTTCTTCTTTTGAGCTTTGGTTTATTGGTATTTGAGACTTAGATTGCCTTAAGGTCTTGAGAGTACCTTAGTTCTATCTCCTAGCACAGGGGGTGGAACTTTATCAGTTTCACATGGTTGGGTGGTAAATCTCTTTTAAGGTATTGTTCGTGGTTCAGGTCATGGCTTGGATTCTATGTTGTTCAATGGTGAAGATTCTATTCTTGTATCGTGTATCTCTATCTTTTGTTATCAAGATGTAAAGATGTATGGTGAGATTTGGGAAACTTGATGTAATTATCTTTCTATATGCCTGCGGGCAATGTGCAGTAACTGTAATTATGTTTGTAAGAGGAAATTGTAAGAAATAAGTTTTGTATAAGGGAAGGGTAGAATTATGAATCTGAAAAAGGGATTGAATATGGTTAAATCAAGGAGTTATTCCTACCTTATATCTCTTGTGAATTTTAAATGAATTGGAAAGTAATAATTTTATGTAAGCTTTTGCAAAGCACTTATAGTTGTAAACTTCTTAAGGAAAACTCATTTTTATATGTGTAATAGTGAAAAGATATGCTAAGAGTTCAAGGGTATTTGCTATTGAAAGAAGTAATGGGATGTGATTTCTTAAATGTATATTTTAATGTGAGTGATGTCGGGTTATTCAAACTAGGTTTCAATATAAATCCTTTACTAGATGTTTACAAGGTTATAGATGATAATTTGTGGAAGTTAAACTTATGGCATAAGTGATTCACTCAATGATTTATGGTTAAGTACTTTACGCTCTTTCTATTATTATCTTGAAATGAAAATAGGATGTAAGAACTCTTATTGGAAAAGTTTAATTAGTTTTGATGGTGCAATTGAGCTGAGCATAGATAATGTTAAGGAGTAAAGAAATATGAAAGATTAAATGTGCTTAGTGGATGTGATAAGTAATGTATGCTTGTTTCACTTCTAAGGGTAAATTACGTGTTAGTCGGTAAGGAAACTAATTGCACTAGCTCATTAATGTAATTGGTTTTGATGTGAAATGGAATCAATGTAAATTGAAGTTGTAATGGAAATAGAATTTGTTTGATTAAGTAATAAAATGAAGTACTTGAAAATGGTAAATGAATTCATTAAGGGAACCTTAAGGAATGTACTTGTGAGTGGTAATGATGATATGTTAGAATGTAAAAAAAAAATTTGTTAGTTGTAATTTTAGGTCATAGACTTGATTCTTTATGGGTTCCCTGGCGGGGACATTAAAACCCTATTACATAGAAGGTGATACATAGTAGAAGTATTTTTTAGAGAATTTATTTCTCTTTTTATATTGTAGCCAAAACAAGCTAAAATTGAAGATGTGACTCAACTTCCTTATAGATATGAGAAATTTAAATGAATACCCCTGGATAGACAAGAAGTTGAGGAGATCTTGTATTTCTATGAATCTTTAGAAGAGGAAGAGTAACCTCCAACTAAAATTTTTCAAAGATCTACAAGGCATATACAAAAACCTAAAAGGTATTCACTTGATGATTGGAGATGTATTTTCATTTTTAATACTATTGTGGATGAACCTAGATCTATAGAAGTGACACTAGTATGAATATTGCAAAATATTGAAAAATTGCTATGGATGAAGAAGTCATAGCTTTGAAAAAGAATAAAACATGGGATCTTGTACCATTTCTCAAAGGATGAAAACTTATTAGTTGAAAATGGGTTTTAAAGAAAAATATTGGTTTAGATGGAGGTATTGAGAAGTATATAGAAAGTTTGGTTGCAAAAGGATACTCAAGTTAAGGGTGATGATTATGTTACAATACAACTGATTGAATATCTTAAGGAAGTGATTGACAACTGATTGGATGCTTCAAAGGGAGAGATTGATGATCATCGAGCTACAAAGGTATATGTGACACATTAAATTAGTTATTATATTTTATTTCATGTCAACTAGTTTTGACTATACTTATCATGATAGTTACAAACATCTAAAGAGGAAATAATGGCGAAGGAATGAGATATCAATATGAAGAAGATATGTATGTGAAAGATATGGATATGACATTCATTGGGTAACTTATTGATGAGTATATGACATTTTGTTAGTGATTTAATTGTATTACATAATTGTATTATGAATTGAAGATCAAGAATGTACAAGTTTATGAGGTCAGTAAATGAAGAACTTAGTATACATCAAGTTGAAAATAGTGTACACTACGAAAGTGTAGTGTATACTGAGTACAAAATTAACCGAGTTAGAAGTCACTGACACATCATGATATTGACTGAGTGAAAGAAATAGTATGGAACATATGACTGCTGACTAAAGATGACAAGCTAGATGAATATGGATGATTGCGAGGTTAAAGATAAATTTTTTTGTGAAGATCAAATGCCTAAAAAAGTTTGAGGATGATCAGATGATGGACAATGAAACATGTTTGAGGAACAAGTTCTGAGGAAGGTTGAAGTGGAAAAATCAATGGTGAAGATTAAGAGGAAAAGTCTATGGCTGAGAATAAAACATTTTATCATGTCTATAAAAGGAGACAAGAGATTCATAATTAAGTCTGGAATTCATGTGAGAAGATTCCATTCATGCAAAGCTGGTTAGACAGGTTAACTTGACAAAATTGAGAAATTCTAAAGATAACATCAAGCATCAGAAAAAGGAATTAACTGAGCAGATTAGAGTTGGATGATACAAAGAAATTGAAGAGACTATATTGGATAAAGGTATTTTGAGCTTAGCATAGATCTAAAAATTTCCAAAGAAAGTTATATTTGGATAAGATCATTTACTGTTGCATTCTAACTATTACTAAAGATAAATCTCTTAACCGAGTGGGACTTAACAGTCTTTATTATTTCATTATGACATTCAATGAATGTTGATTATTTTCATGTTGAAATCATAATGAATGTTTGGTCATGGATAACTATTAGTGATAAATCCTCTAACAAGGTCACACCTTACAGTGTGTTATTGTAACCTTTAATAGGGTTGGCTCTTAATCGAGATCACTTTAGAAGAGTGAAATTATTTTGGGTACCGGTCCCATGTGGTTTTTCTCCTAACAGGGTTTCCATGTTAAATATCAAGTATTATATGTGTATTGATGTGATGATTTGTTATTTTTCTTTACACATTATAGTTACTAGTTTGATCAGTATATACAATAGTTAATTTATTGGTATTCAGTTAATGAACATAAAGGCACATACAAAGTTTTACCAAGTTGTTTTAATTGAATTGAAAGATTTTTTTTATACATTAGAGAGTGTTTGTGAATGTAGGATAACTGGACTTAACTGACTCACCCCTCTCTAAGTTATCTAACAATTGGTATCAGGGCAAGAGTATTTGAAGGAAGAAGTTTGAAGGACTTAAGTAAAATATCATAAGATGTATAAGAGAGAGGTGCCAAAGATGAACAAAGACAAATTCTCAACATGAAAAATAAGGATGAAGTTATATCTATCACGGATTGGAGATTCTACAATGTACTACTTGGAAAATGAGTTCATAACTTTCACTAGTCCTTTGACTATCACACAGATGAAAGAAAGACAAGAACACAATGCTATGATGATTGAGATTGCTTCTTCTTTATTAGATGCTGAATTTGAAGACATTAAGACATGTACAATTGCAAAGAAGATGTGGGACAAGCTCACACTAGTTCATGGAGGAGATGTGAATGTGCTAAGAGAAAATGTTGAGAGTCTTAGAGGTAATTTTTATGATATGAAGATGAAAGAAGGTGAGAACATCACTCAGTACAACAACCGAATCAAGGAAGTTGTGAATGCTATCCAAGGAGCAGGTGGAACTATTGATGAAGACAATGTGGTAAGTAAAATTCTCTAAACCTTGTTACCTACCTATGGTATTAGAGTCTCTGCAATTCATGAATTAGAGAATCTCCTGGTAATAATATTTCTCTTGATAGTCTAATTGGTAGATTGATTTCATTTGAGCTTAACAACTATGATAATAGTATTTTACCTACGATAAAATTTGCATTTATGTCATCTTTGAAAATTGGAAAATCAAGTAGCAGACATAAGATAATAAATGAAAGTGAGAGTGAATGTGAAGATGATGAACTTGATGAACTTGAAGCACTAATGGCTAGAAGACTACAAAAAGGCAAAGGAAGATATACTAGTAAACTACCCTAGGTATGTTTTAAATGCAAAGAGATTGGTCATATTGCTACAAGATGTCCTGACATGAAATAAGATGAGAAAACAAGTGAAAGATCTAATGAAAGGAAGAATGACAAAAGAAATTACCGAGATCACAAAGGTAACCAATAGTATGGCAATAAAGACAACCGAGACTACATAGATAAAGGAAAGAAGGCATGCTACCTAGTTGAAGATGAAGATGATGACACCAAGACTGAAATTGATGAATACATAGAAGTGGTATTTTTTGCATTGAAGGAAGATTCAGAAGAAGAAGAAATGTATGTTAAAACAACACTTATTTCTAAGGTTAGCAAGAATGATACTTGGATTATTGATAGTGGTTGCACACATCATATGATTGGTGATGAAGAAAAATTTGAATATCTTGAACATTATAATGGTGGATTTGTGAAAATGGGAAATGATACACCTTGTCAAGTAAAAGGAAAAGGATCTATATTGTTGAATAATAAGATCAGATGTTAGAATGCATATTGGGTGAAAGGACTTAACTATAATCTGTTGAGTGTAGCACAACTTAATAAAACTGGTCATTGAGTTGCATTAGAGAATAGAAAGATGATAATCTATGATGAAGCTGGAAAAATGTTCGGTACTGGTGAACAATCAAAATGTAACTTATTCTATCTAGACAATGCTGAAAATTCTTGTTTATTGGCTAAAAATGAAGATGTATGGTTATGGAACAAGAGGTTATGCTATGTGAACTTTGACAACATGGTTAAGATCATTAAGAAAAGGAAATTTAGAGGTTTACCGAGCATATCTAAACCTGACCATGTCATGTGCAAACAATGTCAAATGGGTAAGATGTCAAAGTCTAGTTTCAAGAGAAAACATTACTCATCTAATGCTATTTTGGAGTTAGTTCATACTGACTTGTGTGGTCTAATAAGAACTTAGAGTTATTATGGAGATAAATATTTTATCTTATTTTTTGATGATTTATCTAGAATGATGACTAACATGTTCTTAAAACAAAAATCAGAAGCTTTCAAAATGTTTAAATGTTATAAAGAAAAAGTGGAAAGAGAAAGTGGTAAGGAACTGAAATGCTTGAGATCAGATAGAGGTGGTGAATTTATTTATGATGATTTCACTCATTTTTGTAATGAGCATGGAATTAAGAGACAAGTATCTACACCAAGGACACCCCAGCAGAATGGAATTGCTAAAAGGAGGAATAAATCAATTGTTGATTGTGCTAGAACACTAATGATTGAAAAAGATGTTACACAAATGTACTAGAGAGAAGTTTTTAGTGTTTCTGTATACACACTAAACTAAGTTCAACTATAGAAAGAATCAAACAAGATACCTTATTAATTATGGTATGGTTACACACCTAATGTGAGTTATTTCAAAATATTTGGAAGTAGATGTTATATATTTTGAAAGATGATAGAAATGGAAAAATGGATTCAAAAGGTGACGAAGGGATATTTCTAAGATATTCTACTAAAATCAAGGCTTATAAATGTTTGAACAAGGATACTAACAAAATGATTGAAAGTGTAAATGTGAGAGTTGATGAGTTTGTAGGAAAGAATGATGAAGAAAGTAAAAATGAACCGAAAGATTATGATAGATTTGTATATATTGAAGAACCTAAAACTCTACCTGAGAAATAGTCTGGCATTATCGAGAAAAATAAAAATTCTACTGAGCAATAGTCTTTATAGACTAAGCATCAAAAAAAAGTTACTAATGAGAATGATGATCATGCACTGAGTGGAGAACACTTTGAAGATCAAAGATTTGAACCTGTACTTGCAAAGTATGTGAGAAGACACCATCCACAAGATCAGATAGTTGGAGAAAAAAGAACATGAATGATGACTCGAAGTAAATTGAGGAACAAAACATGTTTAGTCTATGAATTTAACCCTTAAAATGTTAGAGATACATTGGAAAATGATGAATGGATCATGAAAATGAATGAAGAAATTCAAAAAATACAGAAAAATAAGACATGGACATTGGTACTGAGACCTAAAGACAAAAATGTGATTGGAACCAAATGGATATTCAGAAATAAATTGAATGAGAATGGAGATGGAAAAAGGAACAAAGCAAGACTAGTTTGAAAATGTTATGCACAAGAAGAAGGAATTGACTATGGAGAAACTTTTGCACTTGTTTCTAGACTTGAAGGAGTAAGAATATTGCTTGCATATGTTGATTACAAAAGATTTAAGGTATATCATATGGATGTAAAATCTGCATTTCTGAATGGGATACTTGAGGAAGAGGTATACATTGAACAACATGAAGGTTTTGTTGATCCTAATCATAGGAACATGGTATGTAAGTTGCACAAGATATTATATGGACTGAAACAAGTATCGAGACCATGGTATGAAAGAATACATTCTTATCTCATAAGAATTGGATTTGTTAGAACAAGTGATAACAATAATTTGTATTTGAAATGTGAAACTGATGATAAGATTCTTATTGCTGAAATATTTATTGATGATTTCATATTTGGAGGTCATGATAACTTATTCAAATCTTTTGCCGATGAAATGAGGAAAGAGTTTGAAATGTCAATGTTTGGTGAGATCAAATTCTTTCTTGGATTGCAAACATTATAAAAAAAGGAAGGCATATACATCACACAATCTAAATACATGAAACAAGTCTTGAAGACATTCAGTATGGAAGATTCAAAACTAGTTGGTACATCTATGGTAACCTAATGCAAGCTGACAAAGGATTACAAATCAACTGAGGCAAATCAAACCTTGTATAGATCAATGATTGGTAAGATAATGTATGTTGTGCATAGTAGACTAGATATTGCACATGCGGTTATAATTGTAGCTAGATTATATGCTAATCCTAAAGAATCACACATGATTGCTGTGAAAATAATTTTGAGATACTTGAAAAATATTGAAAATTATGGTTTATGGTATAAGAAAAAAGATAATTTTGAACTGAAAGTTTACACTGATGTTGATTGAGCTTGAAACATTGATGATAGAAAAAGAACTATTGGTGGAGCATTCTTTTTAGGAGAAAGATTGATAACTTGGATAAGTAAGAAACAAGGATGCATTTCTCAATCCACTACATAAGAAGAGTATGTTGTTGTTACTGAAAATTGTTCAAATACTGCATGGATAAAGAAACTATTGGAAGTTATGAATGAGGAGATCACTGATCCAGTGATAATCTAAATTGTGATAACACAAGTGTTATTACCATTTCTAAGAATCTTGTGATCCATGCAAAGAACCTACAATAGTGGGTTACACTTTTTTAGAGATGCTGATTTTTGCTGAAATAATAGATTTTTAATAAAATATGATGATTTAAGCCTTGAGAGGCTCTATTTGAAGGATTTCATTACAAATGGTTAGGTCAAATCCTCTTAGATAAATAAAACATTGATATAACATCTATACTCCTCATTCATACCTATAATGGAGTCTCGTTTGCACCTATTAAAATGCTAACAAAAAATCACTTCGAATTTATCTTTTGGAAAATAAAATGAATCCATTTGACAAAACTATCTATGTAGTAAGGTACTACTAAGAAAAATCTTTCCAATGATTATAATGTTAATATATATTAATTTTATTATGACTTTGTATTTTTAGTTTTACTAAACATAGATATTTCACCATATGTCTACCTCTATGTTTGACGGTTATGGAAAAATAGTAAATGAGAAAAAAAAATTCTAAAAAATACCTATGTCCTAGGTATTGAATTTATCTTTCTATCAAAAAAAAATAAAATGAAATTGGACAAATACACGACAAGTTATAAGCTATGTAGTCAAGGTATGTCAAAATTACAGTTTAGTCAACTTCAAACGTTAATAAAATATGAAATATTCATGATAATGTCATCAAACCAATTTCATACCCTTCGTATGGATGTTAAAAAATTAAATTCAAAAGAATCACATTGATATCTATTTTAGAAAAAAAGTTATGCTCTATGAAAACAATGTAACTCTTTGAAAATGACGTTTTCAACAACATACCAGTTTTCGTGGGAGAAAGAAAAAACCATTCAAATCAATTAAAAAATAAAAATAAAAAATATATTTAGAATCTAAAAAAAAATATCCAAAAATACTCTAATTTACTTCATCTTCTGATTTCAAACAGTTTAACGACAATATGCATCCGAATCTATGTTTTTTTTCAAAATGTAGAGTTTAGTGTCTGTTTAGGCAAAAAAATGTAACCCACTATTGTGGGTTCACCAAGTCCGCTCCTGAAGTTCAAGAAAAGAAAGTCAAATTGGAATATGTGAAGTCACATGAGAAAATTACTGATATATTCACTAAACCCTTACCGAAGGACACAATTGAATACTTGAGAAGTAGACTAGGGGTCCATCCCTTGTCTAACAGTCACTAAGGTGATATGTGGTTACATCAACTTGTACTTTATTAGAAGATCTAATAATGTTGATGTAAGATGTTCACAGTTTGGGATTCCTAAGGTTGTGAAAGATGAAAGACAAGATGAAACTTCCTATTTGTACATGCAAGGTACTAAAATCTGAGTCGAACAAAAAATATACTTATTTGGCTACTACAAAGTTGATTATTTTATTTTTGGCATCACTATCAAAGGGAGAGAGATTGCATGAAATATTTAGATAAGGGAGAGATGATTGCATGGAATAAGAGAGAGAAAATGAGAGAGAGATTAGATGTAGGGAGAGACAATGATGTTGTGTAGTGATTAAACATATTAAATACATAAGGTAGGAAGAGCTTACGAGTCACAACATATATACAGAGTTCTAGACAGATGTGTGGTATTCTATGGCATATTTCATATGTGTTGCCATCAATGCCAAAGGGAGAGATTGTTGCACTAAAATTGATTAAATATCTTAAGGAAGCAATTGACAATTGATTGGATACTTCAGAGGGAGAGATTGATGATCACCAAGCTATAAAGGTATATGTGACACATTAAATTAATTTTTTTTATTGTCATTGATGTCAATTAGTTTTGATTGTACTTATCATGATAGTTACAAACATGTGAAGAGGAAATAATGGTGAAGGAATGAGATATCAACATGAAGATGAGATGTATGTGAAAGATATGGATGTGGTATTCAATGGGTAACTTATTGATGATTCTATGACATTATGTTAGTGATTTGATTGTATTACATAATTCTATTATGAATTGAAGATCAGGACTTTACAAGTTTATGAGGTCAGTAAATGAAGAACTTAGTATACAACGAGTTGAAAAAAGTGTAGACTGAGAAAGTATAGTGTATATGGAGTACAATATTAATCGAGTTAGAAGTCACCGACACATCACAGTATTGACCAAGTGAAAGAAATAATATGGAACATATGAATGCTGACTAAAGATGATGAGCTGGATGAATATGGATGATTTTGAGGTCAAAGATAAAGTTTGTTTGCGAAGATTAAAAGACTGATAAAATTCAAGGATGATCAGATGATGAAGAATGAAACATGTTTGAGGAACAAGTTCCAAGGAAGGTTGAAGTGGCAAAATTAGCGGTGAAGATTAACAGGCAAAATCTATGGCTGAGAAGAAAACATTTTATCATGTCTATAAAAGGAGACAAGAGATTCATAATTAAATCTTGAATGTGCATGAGAAGATTGTATTCATGCAAAGATGGTTAGGTAGATTAAAGACATAACTGACCAATTCTATAGACAACACTGAGCATCAGAGAAATGAATTAACCGAGCATAACAGAGTTAGAGGATAGAAAGAAATTGAAGAGACTATATTAGCCAAAGGTATTTTGAGCTTAGCATAGATCTAAAAATCTGCAAAGAAATTTGTATTTGAATTAGATCATTTACTATTGCATTCTAACCATTTCTATAGATAAATCTCTTAGTCTTAACTGAGTGGGACTTAACAGCCTTTATTATTTTATTATGACATTCAATGAATTTTGATTTTTTTCATGTTGACCCCATAGTGAATGTTTGGTCACGGAGAACTGCTAGTGATAAATCTTCTATTAAGGTCACACCTTATAGTGTGTTATTGTGACCTTTAATAGGGTTGGCTCTTAATTGAGCTCACTTCAGAAGAGTGAAATTATTTCAGGTACCAGTCCCAGGTGGTTTTTCTCCTAATAGGGTTTCCACGTTAGAAATCAAGTGTTATATGAGTATGGATGTGATGATTTGTTATTTTTCTTTACACATTACAATTACTAGTTTGATCGGTGTATACACTAGTTAATTTGTTGATATTCGGTTAATGAACAAAAAGGCACAGACAAAATTTTACCAATATTTTTTACTTGAATTGAAAGATTTATTTTATACATTAGAGAGTGTTTGGGACTGTAGGATAACTGAACTTAAATAATTCACCCCTTTCTCACTTATCTAATAGATTATGGTGAGATATTTTAGATACTATTGCAAAAATAACATCCATTAGATTTTTGCTTTTTGTTTTTTCTCCTTATGATTTAGAGGTTGAGCAAATAGATGTGAAAAATAATTTCCTTCATGGTGATATGGAGGAGGAAATTTATATGAAATAGGCAAAGAACTATGTGGTAAAAGGTTAATTAATTTGGTTTATAAATTGAAGAATTCTTTGTATGGCCTCAAACAAAATCCTAGCATGTGGTACCAAGAGCTTGATACATATGTGTCGAGGTTAGATTTTTATCACTATTTTTATTATAAATATGACAGTGGTAATTTCTTGTACAATTTTATATGTTGATGGTCCATGAACTACTCTAAGTAAAGGGATATATATGATTTTAGACCTAAAGTCTCAGCTTGCTCCTAAATTTAAAATTAAAGATCTTGGTGTAGCTAAACATATTCCTGGGATGAAAATTAGAAGTAGAGTGAAGATAATGCTATTGGTTGACTAGAGTATGTGAAATCTATTTTATATAGGTTCAACAAGTAGTATTTTAGACCATTACATGTTCCTTTTACAATTGAAACACATTTTTATATATTTTTATTATTATCGTACATACCCATCAAATATGGAATATACGAGTATAGTACTTTACCAGAGTCTAATTGAAAGTTTAATGGATTTTATGGTCTATTCTATTAGGAATAGTCCCAAGAGATAACTAACAGGCGGGGGGGGGGGGTTGAATCAATTATCTACAAGATTCAATTCTTTATCCAATTAAGTATACTTAAACATAAAGCATAAACACAATGAAAGACCACATTAAAAAAACACCAATATTTTGGTTACGGGGAAACCCAAATAGCTAAAAACCCCAGTGGGAATTGACACCCACTAATATTATGCACTAGTGTATTATGATCCTTGTTAGAAGATCCTTAACCCTGTTAGGAGTTGCTTTACAATATATTTAGTACAGTAGACTTTGTCAAGGGTCAAACCCTATTAGGAGTCTTTTACAATTGTCCCTGTTAGGGGAGAGGATGCACTGTCTGAGAGCACACCGCTCAAAAGGGTGAAGGCTACAACCTTCTGTTTAACAGATACACACTATATCTGGATCTTAGTGAACTGCATTTTGACCTGCTATCTGGATCAGTTCCAATGTATAGGACAAATACTTTACTTGGTCACATAGACCTTCTTTTGATGGCTCAACACTTCGCACACACTGCTTTGCTCTCCTTTCAACTATGAACCACACACAAGCAATCACAAATGACTGCCTATAAATATCTTTCCTCTAAATGATATAATCAAGTCGGCCTGTTAGAACCACCTTGAAATCATATTAGATAAACCATAAAAAACTCCACTAAACATTCTGTCAACTCTACTATGCACGTAACATATTCTGGGACCTGTCTAATAAGATAATTGTAGATGCACGCTACACACTGTCAGCTCTACCAAAACAACTAGATCTTTCTCTTCAAGTTCAATTACTTCATGCACCATTAACCAAACATCCATAACTCTCCTCTAAGCTTAAATCCAAGGGTGCATACCCATAGGATAGGCACAAATTTGGAACCAATAAAATCTCTATTGGCTCTTCTGAATAAACACAGGAAACTGCTACTATTGAATAGCGACTACATAACTTCACTTATACTAATTATTAGACTATGCATCCATAACTGAAACATCAGTGACATGTCTTCAACATATATCCAAGTGCGCAAGGCTCCATGATAACTGTATGAACAACCATACACAGAACACTATCTGTTACTTTGTTAGGAACACTGTTGACACAAGCTGTTGTATAACTATCTGTATTAATAGTTAACCTCAATGCCCATGATATCATGCTGATATCATGTCCATGCTTCATATGCTGAAATCTTACTGCATAAGACTTCTACGCATGCTACTTTTCATATGTTGTCATCAATGACAAACATACAGTCAGTACTAGCCTGCTAGCAAATCTCCAACAATCTCCCCCTTTGGCATTGATGTCAACATGTGGAATGAAAAACCACCACCAACCCAAATGAACATTTCTTTTATAACATTCTCCATTTCCTCAATTGAATTTCTATCATAACTGAATGCTACTCCCCCTTAGTATATTACTCCTCCTTTTTACTTCTATTTTTCATGACTCTATATATTACTCCCCCTTTGACATCAAGGGAAAAGGGTGCCATTCATTTTAAGCACCGATACTACTCCTGAGGTAGAGTAGTCAACCTTCCATCAGTCCCTGAGGACTGATGCCTTTCCTTCTTTCTTCTAAGCAAAATCAAGGAAGGGAATTAGTCCCAACTTCTCCTTGAGATACTCAAAAGTATCCTTAGGCAAGGGCTTTGTGAATATATCTGTCAATTGATCTTTAGTACGCACATAGTCTAACTTGACTTCTTTCTCTGCCACTTTCTCTCTTAGGAAGTGATACTTGATCTCAATGTGCTTTGTCTTTGCATGCATCATAGGGTTCTTCAACATATTGATAATGCTAGTGTTATCACAATGAATAACAATAGGATAATCAATCTGAATTCAAAAATCCTTTATCATCTGCTTGATCCAAACAATTGTAGAACAATTCAAGGTTGCTACAACATACTCCACTTCTACTCTTGACTGAGAAATACAATTTTGTTTCCTACTTTTCTAAGTGACAAGTCTATCACCAAGAAAGACTACTCCACTTGAAGTACTCTTTCTGTCATCAACACATCCTGCCCAATCTGCATCAGTGTACACATGAAGCTCAACATTTTTTAAATTAGGATACCATAGGCCATAATCTATAGTGCCCTGCAAGTATCTGAATATTCTCTTTACTACCATGAGGTGACTTTTCTTAGGTTCTACTGCAAATCTTCCAACTATGCCAACTGCATTGGAAATATTAGGTCTAGTCTGAGTAAGATATATAAGTTTACCAATCATAGACTTATACAATATTATATATATTGCTGGTGAGTCATCTTCTTTTGTAAGCTTGCATCTAGTGATCATAGGTGTTCCTACTGGCTTGCAATCATCCATCTTGAATTTCTTCAGTATCTCTTTCACATATTTGGACTGATTAATAAAAATTCCTTTTTCTGTTTGGTTCCCATTTAGTCCTAAAAAGTATTTGATAGGACCAATCATACTCATCTCAAACTCATTCTGCATTTCTTTGGCAAATTCTGGCCTTAGTTTGTCATTACCTCTGAAGATGATGTCATCAACAAATATAGCTACAAGTAGTAGACCTTCAGATGTCTCTCTAATGAATAGATTACAATCTATTGCTCCTTTCTTGAATCCAATCTTTGTTAGATATCCATCTAGTCTTTCATAGCATGCTCTAGGGGCTTGCATAAGTCCATAGAGGGCCTTCTTCAATCTACATACCATATCAGGTCTATCTGATAAGGTGAATCCTTCTGGCTGCTCAATGTATACTTCTTCTTTCAAATCTCCATTTAGGAATGCTGACTTGACATCCATCTGATATACTTTGAAGTTTTTGACTGTAGCATAAGCTAGAAATAACTTAATAGCTTATAATCTTCTCATAGGTGCAAATGTGTCTGAATAATCAATGCCTTCTCTTTGTGCATACCCTTTACATACTAACCTTGCTTTGTTTCTTACTACTGTACTATCTTCATTCATCTTGCTTCTAAATATCCACTTTGTTCCAATCACATTCTTATCACTAGGTCTTGTGACCAATTCCCAAGTGTCATTCTTAACAATCTAATCAAGTTCTTCTTTCATAGCATCATGCCAATCTGAATCATTACATGCATCTTCAACACTTAAAGGTTCAATCTGAGATGGTAAACATACCACTTCACTGCTAGCTGAATTCTTTGCTTGTGACCTTGTTAACACTTTTTCGCTCTGGTCTCCAATGATGTCTGTCTTGGAATGATTTCTAGATGTAAACTTTGGAACTTTAGGTGATGCTGACTTATTAGCCTTAGGAGTTTCTTCTTCACTTGTCTTAGGGTCATTAAATAACACATCAATATTGTCAAACATTTCTTCAATAACTATCTCACTAGTGGAGGGTCTGGGTTCTTCTTCAATCATGGGTGAGTAATCATGATATCTTTCTTGAACCATAAACTTTTCATCAATCTTAACATGAACACTTTCTATGATCTTTTTCAATCTTAAATTGAAACATCTATAAGCTTTACTTTTAGTAGAGTAACCAAGGAAAATACCTCCATCACTTCTTGCATCAAACTTGCCTACTGCTTCATCCCTCTTGATGTAGCACTTTCTTCCAAAGATTCTGAAGTATTTTACTGTGGGAACATTACCAATCCATAGCTCATATGGTGTTGTGTCAGTGTCTGGCCTCAATTGAATTCTATTGATGGTGTAGACTGCTGTATTGACCGCATCTCTCCAATAGGTGTGTGCAACTTTTCCTTCAATCATGATGGTGCACACTGTATCATGGATGATCCTATTCCTTCTCTCTACAATTCCATTCTGCTGAGGGGTTCTAAGTGAAATTAATTGCCTCTTTATTCCATGTTCTTTGCAGTACTCATAGAATCTGTCAAAGGTGAATTCTCCTCCTCTATCTGATCTTAAACATTTTATCTTTAGTCTAGATTCATTCTCAACCTTAGCTTTGAATATTTTGAACTTCTCAAATGCTTCTAACTTATCTTTCAAGAATGCAACCCACATCATCCTAGTATAATCATCAAAAAACAAAATGAAATACCTTTCACCATAGTATGATCTTGTTTGAGCTAGACCACATAGGTCTGTGTGAATTAGATCCAACTTGTTCTCTGCTAAATTTTGCTTGCTCTTGAATGAATTTCTCACATGATTTCCCATTACACATTCCTTGCATATCATATCAAATGGCTTTGCTATGGTAGGTAGATCTCTTACCGCCTTTACATTTCTTATCTTTACTATGTTATCAAAATTGATATGACATAGTCTTTTATGCCACAACCAACTGCCATCAATTTTAGCAACAAAACAACTTGCTTTTGAATTGAGTTGAAAAAAATTACCTCTTGTCTTTGAACCTGATGGTATCATAACACCATCCTTATTGTTAATGTTGTATTTGTCATCTTTAAACTCCAACTGATAGCCTTTTCCAAGTAACTATCCAACACTGAGAAGGTTATGTTTCATACCATCAACATATAGAACGTTATCAGTACTATTCTTTCCATCCAAGGTGATGGCTCCTCTACCAACTATTGGTTTAGTAGTGTTGTCTCCAAATCTAACCATACCACCATTGTATTTGTCTAGATGAACAACTATGTCTTCATCACCTATCACGTGATGTGGACAACCACTATCTATGATCCAGTCTGTTCTTATGTCAGCTTGTGAAATCAACGCTAGCTCTTGTCCCTTTTTATCATCTTTGTGATTTGTCTTGTTATTCATTTTTTCTACAATAGAAATGAATCCAATTCATTCTTCACCTGATTCATCATCTGAAACTCCATCTCTAGCATAGTAGCATTCCTTAGAATACTTAGGTTTGTAATCTTTTTTGAACTTTCTAGCTCTAGTAGGACACTTAGATGCAAAGTGACCGATCTTATTACATGAAAAGCACTTAAATGGTAATTGACCTTCGTATTTTCCTTTTCCTTTATTTTCTCTTTTGGCAATCATAAAAATGAAATCATCTAGTGTTTTCTCCTCATCATCATCATCAAAATTACCAGAAGTGTTTGCAGATTTCTTACCATGAACTGTTGCTTTGAGGGCTGTTTCATCCTTTGGTTCTACCTTCAATCTTGAAATCTCAAAAGCTGAGATTTTGCTGATCAAGGTCTCTCTCTTGAAATTAGATGTAATTTGCATGGTCTCATAAAGGAGGTTGATCTTGCTTTCATATTCAAGAGTGAGAGTAGTCATTAACTTGTCCATAATGTCCTCCTCTGAAATCTCTCCACCATTGTTTCTGATTCCAGCAATTGCTTCATTTATCCTTTGATTGTAAGCTCTGATATTTTCTTCAGGCAACATATCCAATGCATTGTATCTTTTCTTCCATGTCTTTCTCCACGCATCCTTTGCTTGTTTGTCTCCTTTAAATATGTCTTCTAGGTGCTTCCATATTTTGTGGGTCGTATCTACCTTTTTTATTTCTAAAAACTCACCATCAGATAGGCTGATAATAAGGGCTTCTTTAGCAATAGCATTCTAATGAAATAATTCCTTTTTCTTTTTAGTAGCATCATCCTGTGCAAGGTCTTCCAAGGAAGGGATCTTGACTACTTTGATAGTTACATCAAAAAATTCAAAACCAATGCACTACAAATGAGTCACCATCTTGTTCTTCCAAACAAGATAATTTTCTCCATCAAACTTACGACTTTATTTCTTGAAGTATGCCATATGATCAACCTCAAGCTATTAAAATTTCTCTTTGAGGCACTTGGCTCTGATACCAATTGTTAGGAATAGTCCCAAGAGATAACTGAGAGGGGGGGGCGGGGTGAATCAGTTATCTACAAGATTCAATTCTTTATCCAATTAAGTATACTTCAACATAAAGCATAAACACAATGAAGGAATACATGAACACAAAACCAATATTTTGGTTATGGGGAAACCCAAATAGGTAAAAACCCTGGTGGGAATTGACACCCACTAATATTCTTCACTAGTGTATTATGATCCTTGTTAGAAGATCCTTAACCCTGTTAGGAGTTGATTTACAATATATTTAGTACAGTAGACCTAGTCAAGGGTCAGACCCTGTTAGGAGTCTTTTACAATTGTCCCCATTAGGGGAGAGGACACACTATCCGAGAGCACATGACTTAAAGGGGTTAAGGCTACAACCTTATGTTTAACAGATACACACTATATCTAGATCTTGGTGAACTACATTTTGACCTACTGTCTGGATCAATTCCAATGTATAGCACAAATACTTTACTTGGTCACATAGACCTTCTTTTGATGGCTCAACACTTCACACACACTATTCTGCTCTACTTTCAACTATGAACCACACACAAGCAATCACAAATGACTGCCTATAAATATCTTTCCTCTAAATGATATAATCAAGTTAGCTTGTTAGAACCACCTTGAAATTATATTAGAAAAACCATAACAAACTCCAATAAACATTTTGTTGGCTCTACTTTGCATGCAACATATTCTTGGACTTGTTTAATAAGATAATTGTAGATGCATGCTACACACTGTTGGCTCTACCAAAACAATTGGATCTTTCTCTTCAAGTTTAATTACTTCATGCTCTCTTAACCAAACATCAACAACTCTCCTCTAATCTTAAATCCAAGGGTGCATACCCACAGGATAGGCACAAATCTAGAACCAATAAAATTGTTGTTGGCTATTATGAATAAACATAGGAAACTACTACTGGTGAATAGCGACTGCATAACTTCACTTATATTGATTATTAGACTACGCATCGATAACTAAAACATCACTAACATGTCTTCAAAATATATCAAAGAGTGTGAGGCTCCATGATAATTGTATGGACAACAATACGCAGAACACTATCTGTTACTCTGTTAGGAACACTATTGACACAAGTTGTTGTATAACTGTCTATATTTACAATTAATCTCTACACCCATGATATCATGCTAATTATTAGGAATGAATGCTGAAGCCTTTGGAAGTCATTCTGTAGTTGTAGTTGTTGCATTCATGACTATGATTGTCATTGATGTCAACATAGTGATATTCTGGAGTTTAGCAGAGAAGTAGGCACGATTTTGTTTTGCCCACATGTTATATTCAAATTGAGTTATGCACATTTGATGGTATTTTCTTTGGTGTGTTATTAACCTATGGTTAATAGCACAAAACAAAATTCACTTATTCATGAAAGTTATAAGCATTTTGGTGGAAGCAGTATTCTGGCAGTGTTCCTGAGTAGCAGTTTTTGGTAATTAGAGGATATCTCCTAATCGGGATGGAATCTAATTCTATGAAGTTAAAGGGAAGTTTGAGACTCATTGGTGGTGACATGGTTCATAGCACAAAATTTGAGGTCACATGGTTGGAAAGTTATTATATCTGGAAGCTGATAGTTTTATGCAATTTTGATGTAGCGTGTTGAAATTATTATTTTATATTTAGATGCTAACTCATTTGTAATTATTTGAGTGTGGTATAAAGGAAGGAATGTTTTCCTTGTTGTAATATGGGATTGTAATAGTTGTGATATGAAATTGTGAAAGTTGTGTTGCGAATATATGCATAAAGTGAAGAATAGAGCTAATTCAGTGGTGAAGGAAGACTTGTGAAGTACAGAGATCTAGATTTGTGATCTTGTGTAGCAGAGAGTGTGGTTTTGGCATAGTGTGAAGGAGGTAACATATTTCATATTATTATGTTGAATAATCCTAAGATCTGTTGGATAGTGAGTTCAGAGATCTTGCCTTGAAGCTGTTTGGGCAGTGGGTCCTTCTGTCTTCCATAACTCCTAACAGGGTTAGAATCTTTTAATAGGGATTCAAAATCTCCTAACAAAGATTCATATGTACTGAATGTATTTCATAAGACTCCTAACAAGGTCCATCCTTTCACAAGGAATTTTCATAGTAGTACATCATTTTGTGGGCATCATTCCCACCGAGGTTTACTCTTTGATCAAGAGGTTCCCTAGTTAACATATCTTGTGTTATTGTGTCATTGTGTATGATTATCTTTCTATGGTTGGTTACTACATTGATTATATGGTTTAAAGCTATTGAAGTTGATATTGAAGTTGATAAATGGTTTAATTATCAGATAACTGATTCACCCCCCCTCTCAGTTATCTTGGGGATCTTTTCTTTCTAACACTGATATCATGTCCATGCTTCATATGCTGAAAGCTTACTGCATAAGACTTTCACAGATGCTACTTTCCACATGTTTTCATCAATGAAAAACATATAGTCAGTACTAGCCTACTGGAAAATCTCCAACATATTCTAGACCAGACTTTTCCTAAGTAGTGGGATTTATTTTGAGATATATATGTCTAATCTTGGTAGAGTTGATTGGGATGAAGTTAAAACAATCTTTAAATATTTGATAGGTAACACAAAGTGTTTTTTTTGTAATCACTATAATTTGATAAGAGAGGAAATTTCCCTTAATATTGGTGGTTATGTAGATTTAAATTTGGAAGGTAGTATTGTTTTGATAATATGCATATATGTGTTTTCATTGATGTCAACATATCTCTTTGTTTTAGACAGTGTTCCTATGATGTTTGATGAGTTGTTTGGTTTAGTGCGGTATGTGTGTTAAAGATCAAAATATGAAAAGGTTATCAATGTGTTATGGGATGTTTTTAGTTGATTAAGTTCAATATATGAAGGTTCCCATGATGATTTGAGTGAGTTATGGGTTTTTGTGTTGAGATTGATATTTTGATGTTTAGTGGTGACAATTTGAGAGTAATTGGACCGATAGTGCTTTTCATTGTAATATTTTTATATTTGGACATATGTAGTGTGTTTGGGACATTGATGTGTGTCCTCAAATCAATTGGTTCATGATTTGGAGGTTCAAAAACTATTGTTTTTGGATGACAATAGTTACTGTTGGTATTCAGAGGTTCAGTATGATGAAACTGATGATTTCAGAGATTTGAGTTTCATGATGCCTTTGGATGTTTCTAGATCATGCTCCTATTGTATTTCTAGTTCACATTATCATGCTCACATTTGGTGATTTTGGGTTGGTGATTTCAGTTTCTTCATGTTCTTGGCCAAATTGGTGATCTAGTATGTTATAGTTTTTAGAGTAATAAGTTATTTTCTTATTAATTAAATCATATTGATTTAATAATTAAGACACTTATTATCTCTTTCTACTTAAGCTAAACTTTAGCCATATAATAATTAATTACTTTATTAATTATTATTGTGCAACCTAGGTTTTACCTTTTTAGGTTTTTAGATCTCCTTTTATAAGGATTGATCTCCTTTGTTTTCATAACAGATTGTAATAGATTATTCATTATTGAATTACAACTTTTGTTTTTGCACATCCAGAATGATTTCTCCTCTCTCGTGGATCAAAGCGTTCAGGCCTCCATAGCTTCTTTCTTCTTCTCTCTCTTTCTGTGACAAGTGTTTTCATGTAGGTGTTCTTGGGAGCTGTAGGTTATTTTATCATCAACTCCAATATGGTATTGGAGCTTCAGATTTGTTTGCCCTTGTCCTCTTCTTGAGAGATGTGGTTGTCTTCATTAGATCTACACTTTTAGAGGGTTTTATATCAGATCTAGGGGGACCTCTTTTTCTAGTCATCTTGGCTTCAAACGGACCTCATGGTTGCGTTCACAACATCCAAGAACCCCCAGATCCATATAAACGTTGTCATTTTTGGACAAAGTTGGAATCTCTCACAAATTTTTTTTGTAACTAGCCCTGACACGGATCCTGAGGCACTTTGGGCCCAAACATACCTCTCTGTTGAGCTTGCAGAACCCCAAAACCCCCAGATCCATATAAGGCACATCCAATTCAGACGTTGTTGCATTTTGAGATAATTTTTTTGCATGTCGGGCTGTATTGCCCAAACATGCAAATTGAGGGAAAATTGTGTCGATCTAGCATGCAAATCAAGGGAAAAATTGTACTATCCTTACACACAAATTGAGAAAAAAATTTCTTGCACGACATGCAAATTGAGACACAAATTTTTTTGTCACGACACATAAATTGAGACAATTTTGTATGTTCTGGCATGCTTCCTGAGGTGCGCATGCGATTTTGTAATTTTTTTTGGGCGGTGACCGCCATTTGGCCATCAAATTTAAGCCTGTTATTTGATGACATCAGCATCATCATCATTGGCACCATTTTTTTGGCCCTCCAATGTAGTAGTTGGTATTTCTCTCATAACTTGAGCATACAATGTCAAAATCGGGCAAATGAGATATCGTTGGAAAGCTGGTTCCAAGATCTCTCCAAATATGGAGGTTTAAATTTTTTTATTTTTTATTTTTAGTGGTGTTTTGTAACTGTCAAAACTAGATGTTTAGTTTTGCACTTTGGGAGCTCTATCTTGCGCATCCAGACTCCGTTTTGGGCAAATGATATATCATTGGAAAGCTTGTTCTATAAGATTTCCATTGTTGTGAATATATTTTCCAGATTCTGCTATAGGTACATTTTATTCAAATTTTTGCATTTTTGCAATCAGGTGGATATCTTGGATGTTTCAGGTCATGGGATCTCTTCCCTTTGAGGGATGGCTCATCTTAGGTTGTTTTTTTGTTTTAGCAGCCTTCTCTCTTCCTTGAGTAGTGTATACTTCACTTTTGTAGCATTCTTTTATGCACACACACTGAGATAATGTGTCATTTTATTGCATGTATGGATCTTGCACATGTTCATGCTCTTTGTACTCTCACTCCATTATAAAGTGCTAGTGGGGTTTGATGTTTTCCTTTGTTTGCCATCTAAATTTGTCATATTGGATGATCTTTTTAGTGTACCTTTCATTACTCCCTTGTCAGCATTATGGGGGGTTTCTATTATTGGTTCTACTTCTTCCTTGATTTGATAGTGTGAGCTATGTATTTAGTATTTGATTCTATGTACTAGGAGGATGTAGTGGTTGGGTACCTATGCATTCTGGTGAGATGGATCATTTACCATATGGACACTCTTTCTTTCTTTCTTATTTTTGGATGCACTTTTCCAGCTTTGATTAATTAGCTCATTAGACTTTTGGTTTTTTTATGCCATCTCTATTTTTGAGTTCAGGTATTTTCCTTTGTTTTCCTCCTGATTCGATTAGTGTCATTTGAGGGCACTCATGTAGATTATAGTATTGTGTATCTTCAACTTTAGTTGTTTTCCTTTGTTTGTAACTTGATTCAAGTAGTGTCATTTGAGGGCATTCATGCAGACTACAGTCTTCTCTACCTGGTCATATTTCAATGGAGGATCTTTAGATCATCTGTTACTTCTTGACAAAGTTTGCAACTTCTTGCTTCAGTGATGGTGTACATGTTCATCCTTGTTCCTATTTTTTGGAATATTCCTAGTTTTGGAGGTTTTTTCAGTCCTTTAGACTAGTCTTTGTCTCTTTTTAAAGTAGACTTTTTTCCATATGGTTTTCTCTATTTATTCTCTTTATAGAGACCCTCATTTGTACTTGGGTACCTGATTAGGCATTTTGTTACTAGGACCCATTTTCTTTCAGTAGTTCTTTCTAGTTTTCTAGCTTCTCCCAAAGTTCATCTTAAGGGGGGTGTTAGAGTAATAAAGTGTTTACTAATTAATTAAATCATGTTTGATTTGATTATTAAGTCACTTAGTATCTCTTTCTACTTAAGCTAAACTTTAGACATATAATAATTAATTGCTTTATTAATTATTATTGTGCAACTCAGGTTTTAATTTTTTAGGTTTTTAGATCTCCTTTTATAAGGATTGATCTCCTCTTATTTTTATAATAGATTGGATAATAGATTATTCATTATTGAATTGAAACTTTTGTTTTTGCACATCAAGAATGATTTCTCCTCTCTCGTTGATCAATGCGTTCAGGTCTCCATAGCTTCTTGCTTCTTCTCTCTCTTTTGTGATAGGTGTTTTCATGTAGGTGTTCTTGGAAGGTGTGAGTTTTTTATTCATCAACTCACACACATTGCCTCAAGAAGTGTGCCAGGGATGTTTGGTACAAAAAATGCCCCAAAATGTAAAGTTGTCCAAATTGGATGTGCCTTATGTGGGAATAGGAGTTTTTGGGCATTATAGACACAACTGTGAGGTTCATTTGGGTTAGAAATGCTCCAAAAAATAGTGACTACCTTGAGATCTGTGCTTGGGAGAGTTGCAAATTTTGTTTACCACAAATTCCAACTTTGTCCAAAATTGACAAATTTTATATGGATGTGGGGGTTTTTGGACATTTCAAATATAATCATGAGGTTTGTTTGAAGTGAAAATGACCAAAAGAAAGAGGCCCTCCTATCTCTAACAGAAAAACCTTTTAAAAATGTAGATCTAACGAACATGACCAAATCTCTCAGGAAGAGGATAGGGGCAAATAGATCTAAAGCTCTGATACCATATTGGAGTTAATGAATAAACAACCCACAGCTCCTAAGAACACCTACATGCAAACACCTATCACAGAAAGTGAGAGAATAATCAAGAAGCTATGGAGGCCTGGACGCATTGATCTAAAGGAGAGGATAAATCATTCTTGATGTGAAAAAACAAAATTTGCAATTCAATAATGAATAATCTGTTACAAAGTTGGCATAAAGTTATGAAAACAAGAGAGATCAATCCTTATAGAAAGAGATCTGAAACCCTAAAAAAGGTAAAACCAAGGTTGCACAATAATAATTAATAAAGTAATTAATTATTATATGCTTAAAGTTTAGCTTAAGCATAAAGAGATAATAAATGACTTAGTAATTAAATCAAACATGATTTAATTAATAAGTAAACACTTTATTACTCCAATACCCCTCCTTAAGATGAACTTTATTACTCTAAAATTTTCTAGAGATTCCAACTTTGTCTAATAATGACAAATTTTATATGGATCTGAGGGTTTTTGGATGTTGTCAATGCAACTATGAGGTCTGTTTGAAGCCAAGATGACTAGAAAAAGAATGCCCCCAAATCTGATAGAAAACCATTTGAAAACGTAGATCTAACAAACACGATCAAATCTCTCAAGAAGATGACAGGGGAAAATGGATCTGAAGCTTTGATACCATATTGGAGTTGATGAAAAAATAACCTATAGCTCCCAAGAAAACCTAGATGCAAACACCTATCACAAAAAGAGAGAGAAGAATAAAGAAGCTATGGAGGCCTGAACGCATTAATCCATGAGAGAGAAGAAATCATTCTTGATGTGCAAAAATAAAATTTACAATTCAATAATGAATAATTTGTTACAAAGTTGTCATAAAGTTATGAAAACAAGAGAGATCAATACTTATAAAAAGAGATCTAAAATCCTAAAAAGGGTTAAACCCAGGTTGCACAATAATAATTAATAAAGCAATTAATTATTATATGCCTAAAGTTTAGCTTAAGCATAATTAAGAGATAATAAGTGACTTAATACAATAATGAATAATTTGTTACAAAGTTGTCATAAAGCTATGAAAATAAGAGAGATCAATCCATATAAAAGGAGATCTAAAATTCTCAAAAGGATAAAACATAGGTTCACTAGTACATTTGACCTTATTTTTCAACTAAACAATTCAACTAGCAAATAAAAATGTTTAGGTTGGTCGGATTATAGAAGGAAAACTTTTTTTTTTAAAAATACATGCCCATGTTGTTTGAAATTTTGACTAACACTATGTTTGCCACAATTTCAACCAACACGGGCATAACTTAAAGTAAAAAAAAAGGTTTCAAACCTCATTTCATGATTATTAGATAATTGCAATCCCCACGTGTGTGATATGCTTAACTTTCCTTGAACAGATTTGAGAGGTAGAAGCTTGAACAGGTTTGAGAGGTATGTTTTCTTTCTTTCCTTAACTTTCCTGGTCTTGTTTACATTGGCATCTCATTGGCTTGACAGATTGATGCTATTTGGCCAATGTCATATGTGGAGTCTTGAACTGTTTCTTAACTTTTCCCTTTGAAGTTCTGTAAGCTTAATTTTTTTGCCTTCCAATGGTGACACAAATTGCTCTAGCATTAGGTTAGATTTTAGATAACCCTCTCCTACCTACTTTCCTTTGATTAACACAAATGTTTTGGTTGGCAATGGAGAATCTGGTGCATCATAGGGTCCCCTCTTTAGGGATGCAACTATCTGTGGTGCCCTAAGTAATTCGAAAAAACCTAAACTTAAACTACCTTCAAACCTCAATGAGTGTGTAATGATATTTTCTTAGTCTGCACAAGCTTACATATTGACGGTCACATGCCTCTCTCTTCTTGTCATTTTGTAATAGGGAGGTAATCTATGAGTCTCACAGAGTAATGAAGCTCTTTTGCATTAGGATCTGAAACTACTTTGATCCTCATTTCTAAATTTTTAAATATGGAGCAATCATGGTATAATTAGCAAATATTTTTCATTAAGAAAATGACGATTACTATTCAAATTAGGCCGACTTCATAAGAACATAAAAACCAAACAAAGTTTTTATGGAAAATGAACATACAATAATTCGATGACTCAGTGTTTGGGTATGGTTTCAACCTTAGCCATAAATATTATCACCTATCATTTCCTTCGGTCATGATAGAAAAGTGAAAATTAGGTCTAAAAACATTACGAATGGCTTTACCATTAAAAACATTATGAACTTGATATAAAGCTTTACCATTTAATAGATGAAATAGGTGGACACAAGAACTGGCAAGAAAGAGAATCGATTCAAACCTATACAAACTCATTGGCAACTATTAGATGTTCTACATTCCTTCATGAACATTGAGGGAATCTCCAAGGGACACAAGTGTATACCAGTGCAGCTAATTCAAGTTGAAAGGTCTGAATGCTCAAGACCCCGCCCCCACAAGAATCTAAAAATAGCTCCCATGAGTATACAGTTTGTCCTCTGGATTCACCTAACTCATTGAAACAAAATGGTTCTTGTTTTAGCTTGTAAAAAATTTAAATTACAGGATTTGGAATTCTTTTGACATTTTTGAAAACATAATAGGTGAGAAAAAGAAATCATCAACCTCAAACATAAGAGCTAATAGCCTTGACCCCTAAATTTGGAGTGGCTTGTGTCATCTTTAAATCATTGAAATATGTCATCATCATTCTCACCAATTCTGCTCTACTAATTGAGTTACAATCCTTTGACACTAATTATTACAACTCAAGTAAAGGTTCATGTTTTGATATATTTGGCTCAACATAGTCTCAACTAAAAAATTACCTAGAAAATATGGATGATTCACTTACCGACATGGTTCCTTACTGAGTTAAAATTGGATAGGCACTGCATAGCAAGAGGCCTACAAGTTTGCAAAGAAATGTTATAAGTCTTAGATACATGGAGACTTGATCTACACACCAACGCAAGGGCTTTAACCCATTATATATGCAAGGCCTTTTTTTCAATGGGGGCTTAAACTCATAGGAAAGATCCATCCCACTTCTAAAAATGGCCACATGTTTATAACCACTACTACCGAGTATTTTACCAATTTGATTGATTATTTTATCATATTCTAGCAAGGGATTCCCCTAGAAATTGTTATTGATAATGAGTTCCCATTCAAGAACCAAGTTGTCAACAAACTTTGAGAAAAATTCTACATTTTACACCATTTTTCCACTCTATAGAGTAATGGCCCTAAGTTGAGCCACCAAATAAAACCACTATTCTATTTTATCCTCCTACCATCCATATTACATTTGACTTTGAACTAACAACATCATAAAAAAAATTCAAACTACCAAACTGACTGTACCCTACCAGTCGCTGTCCTAGGAATACCCGTCCAATATTCCTAATTCAAAATGCAATGAAATAGTAAAAAGAAGGTGTGGAAAGGTAAGAAATAACTAATACAATGTTTTTACATTGAGAACCAATCCCAAACATGTTTTAATCCATCAAATAGGCTTAATAAAAACAAAAAGAGATATATGTACAAGGCTGATTTTATTTGATTTAAAACTCAAAGACTACTTATAAAAACAAAAAGAGATAATGTTCTCATAACTTTAATTACAAGAGATTTTATTTGATTTAAAACTCAAAGACTACTCTTTAGATTGCTACATGGAACTTATGGAGTAGCCATTTTCTTCATTGCAACGGTTTCTACTTTGTTGTTAATCCAATAGCACAAGATGAAGATCAACCTTTATCTCATTCCCTTAGCCAATAATATCTATCTAAAAATGAACGAAATAGTATGTCTTTGTCTTGTCTTGATTATGAAAGGATAACTATACAATATTATTGGGTGAATGAAAAATGAATCGATCTAAATATTCACCAATGATGGAATCTTTATAATATATTGATCAGTTGTAAGATTATATTGGTTCCAAAGCATAAGTATTGCTAAATGCTTGTATGGTATAAAGTATATTGTTTTGAGTGATATGATCTTCTTTGATTAGGTCTTATATGTTAATTATATATAGTTCCAGATTTATTCCTTATGAAATAGTGATGAGATTTATTCTTTTATCTCTGTTAATGTAATTATGGGTCTATTATTCACATAATGTCTGAGATATAATAATTCTAGAAACCCTAATTTTTTGATCTGGTTATGTCTTAGTTTACTATATAGCATTGGAGTTCTACATTATGTCTGTACCAAAGATATTCTTCCAAATTTGATGTTACAATTGATTGTTGAGTGTATGTTTAATCTGCCGGCTAGATTACTCAATTGGATTTGCTAGAATTTACTTGATTATTAATGTTGGATGTTATTTTAATACACTTGATATAGAATCTATAGGTTGCAAACAAGTCATCCTTCTTCCACCAATGATTCATTCCATTCAAGAAAGACCATGTTTGACGATATCAACTCACAAAAAAATAGGGAGACAATTGCTAGACCGTGGTCTAACATAAAAAGAAAAGGTGATGAAAAATGTTATTGTCCTAGAAAAATTTGTAAGGGCTTAAAGACTTGAAGATATCTAATCAAAACAGTTGAGGAACATTGTAGGCAGCATGGTCACATTGAAGGGGGAAATGAATTTCATCCCTTGGTATGTATTTTAATAATTTATAAAATACATAAGACATGATTTGATGATGACATCATGGTCATGGTTAATATAAGGTCATCATTTTCATATAGGTCAACCACCTTGGGTTTCATGTTATGGACCATGACAATCTAGAAAATGTGGATTTCCAAATGAGGGAACATGGAGGTGTGAATATAGAAGTAGAAGGTAATGATCCCATGGAAGAAGACCATGATGATGAAGAACATCACGATGATCAAGATGATCATGATGATCAAAATGATGATGATGATGTTGACACAAACCTTGATGTATCTATACTTGAGAAGGCACACAAGCCCCTATATGAAGGCTCCCAAACAAATCTTCTTGCCACTATATTATTGTTGGTGAACTTGAAGGTTATGAATGGTTTATCCAACATAGCAATGACACGTATGTTAAGGTATGTCATCTTTTTTCATTATTTTAGTCATAATTCCCTTACAATTAACATTGGGTGAATCGTGTAGCAATTAATATTATTTAAATTAACAAATTATATTTTTGGTCATAGGTTGATAGGTGAGTGTCTGTTACCACCATCAAACATTCTACCTCGCTCGTACTGAGAATTATCTACCATTATGAAAGATATTGGAATGGAGTATCAAACAATACATGCATCTCCAAATGATCATATTATATATCATAAACAACATGAATTTGCAACAGAATGACCTATTTGTCATATTAGTAGATATCAATCATATCGAATAATAAAAAAGGTGCCTCGCAAGGTTCTTCAATTTATTCCCATTATTCCATGTCTGCAATGATTATTCAGGTGCAATAGCTTGGCACAATTTATGGATTACCATGCACGCAATAGAAGTCAAGATGACATTATGTGAATGCCTGTGGATGGTTTGACATTTAAGGAAATAGAGGAAAAATGGCCACACTTTAAAGAAGAACCTCATAATCTCAAACTTTCATTGGCAGTGGACAGTGTCAATCCGTTTGGAGAGATGAGATCTACTTACTTGGTGTGGCCTATTTTTGTTATCAACAATAACATTCCTCCTTCGTTTTCCATAAAGAGGGAGCACATAATGTTGGCACTAATTGTTCCAGGTATTTTTTGATTTAATAGTCATCTAAATTAATTTATTATAAATAATCCATCAAAATGGTCATAATAATTATGTAATATTTTTTTTCATTCAACTAGGTAAGTACCAAGTTAAAGATATCAATGTATATATTGAGCCCCTTATCAACGAGTTGATGATGTTATGGAATGGGGTCACTATGTATGACATCTTTAGACCAATAGGACAAAGATAATTTCAATTCCATGCAATGCTTGTATGGACAATACATGATGCCCCTGGGCTAACACATTTTTGTGGTATGTTCTCTTCTTAACACCTCTTTTTTGGTATGTTATAGTGCTAACACAAAGTTAACATATTTAATCCAATTATACATGATCTTGTAGGTCTTTACACAAAGGGAAAATTTTCATGTCTAGTTTGTGGTCCAAAGATGAAATCTCGCCATTCAAAAAGTTTAGGAAAGCAGGTGTTCGATGAGAATAGACACTTTCTCCACATAAATCATAAGTATCAAATTACCAAAAAACATCTTTTCAATGGGAAAGAAGAGAATATATCAAAGCCACAGAGAATGGCACCTTGCCTATGGAAGTTGACATACAATAAAATAAATTTTCAAGGTAATGTCATTCCATTTGATGGTTTTTGTTTGAAATTTATATTTTGATATTGTGTTTTGTTTACTGATGATGTAATTGATGCTAGTGAATGTCATCAAGGCACTAATGACCAACTTCCAAAATGACTAAAAAGTTATCCTACACAATTTAGTAGGTTTCCATACTATGAGAAACTCCCAATCATGCATTTGTTTGATCCTATACATATTGGAAAGAATGTAACAGAGACATTATGGAAAATCTTGGATGGAAGGCATGACAAAGACAAAATTGTCAAAATTTTTAGTGACATTGAAGAATCCAACCATGCAATGAAAAATGTCATTCGATCAAATAACAATGGAGACTAGATTGATACAAGTGCCCTTAGTTGGTTATTGTCGGATTAGCAGAGAAATGCTATAAAAGAAGTCATAAAAAAAATATGATTTCCCACAAGATTTTCTATGAACATAAATGATCTCATATCAAAGAAAAGTGAATTTGGGCTAGGGATGAAAACACATGATTGGCATACATTTATTAAGGTAATTCATGTTATTTTGTATTCACTATATATTTGTATACTGGATGTAGTTTTCATTGCATTCTTTTATAAAATATTGATAAGATCATTTCACAAATATTGCAGTACGTTCTACCTCTATCTCTCCCACACCACTTCACCAACAGTGTCAAACAAGTTATATATGATCTTGAAAAATACATGAGCTGGTTGTCATACCAAGAAATCAATAAAGAAGATATAAAATATTGGAAGATAAAAATTCCTCTTCTTATGTGTGAAATGCAAAAGTGTCTACCTTCAACTTTTTTCAATGCACAAGAACAATACCTCATACATCAAGTTGAGGAGATTGAATTGTGTGGACCTGTACCAACTAGGTCAATGTGGATGATTGAGAGGCACTTAAAATTTTTGAAAGGCTTGGTTCGACAGAGAGCACATCCTGAGGGTTCTATGGTGGAGGGATATATGGTATACCAGACCATGGTGTACATTAGTGAATATCTTCCTAAGTTTGCAGAAAAGATACATATAGATCGTATTTGAGATCCCAACTCTATTAAAAATTTTGAAGGGGAGTACTTGATAGGCAAAGGTAGATTGAGGAAAGTGAGAGGTAAATATAAGATGTTATTGTAGTTCATTAATTATTATAAATCTTCAATATAAGTTATTTATAATTGGTGTATTTTTTTTGTATAGTTGGTCGAGAGTGGGATGCAATACATTTGTATATTGTGAACAATCTTGATTGGATGATGGTATGGATTGAACGATGTCAATAAAATAGTTGCGCATTAACATGGGAAGGTGTTGCTTCATTGGTTAGAGAAGCTCATTGTAATGGAGATTCCAATGTTATGCCAATGGTAATTGATCTAGCAAATGGTTTGAGAGGTAGAGAGGTATGTACAAATTTATTAATGATCATGACTTGTATGTTTCATTTCAACTCATGATGAAAATAATTTACACACACTTGAAAAATTGTAGGTCAAGCACCACAAAGCTATGTACTATCATGGCCACAAATTTCACATAAAAAAGTTGGATGACACAAAGAAAACTTGTGATTCTGGGATAACTATAGTTTTCAAAGTCACTAATATATCATCTAGAAATGACATACATCCTCAACAATCTCAAAATCAATACTATGGAATCTTGGATGATATAATTGAGTGTGACTTTAACTCCTTCAAAGTAGTTCTATTCATTGTCAAATGGTACAGGCTATGACTGAATCAAAATGATCTAGATAGAACTATTATTCAACATGATAATAGATTTACAATGATTAATACAAGGTCGTTTGAGCTAGTTGGAGATGAGCCCTATGTTCTTTCAAGCCAATGTGAGAAAGTGTTTTACTCAGAGGTTACGCATAAATAAGGTTGGTCATTTGTTATTAGACATGATCTAAGAGGAAGGCCGATAACGTATAATGTTATGGAAGAAGAAGATATTGAAGATGATGAAGCAGATGATGAAGATCAAGATGATGGTGGTGATGATAATGATGATGATGATGATGATGATGATGATGATGATGATGATGATGATGGTGATGGTGATGTTGGCGATGATGATGGCGATGATGGCGATGATGATAGTGGTGGTGGTGGTGATGATGATGATGATGATGATGATGATGAGATGGATGAAGAAGATGATCAATGACATGATTAAAATGATCAATGAAATGATTGACATGATTTATTGATTTCAATTGTAATGATTACATATTTATTGTGTTCAATTCTAATGATTACAACATATGTGATTTATAATTACCAATATTTTGCTTACGATGCTCAATTAATTGCTGCTGATACATGTATATATTGTGTTTGATTATCACCCTTTTTGAAAATAGGCAATTGACTATAGACATTGTCACCCATTCTATTGATGATCTTGCATTCCACATATAAGGTAAATTTGTTCATGTTTACAATGTTTCATATTGTTCATGTTATCTTCTAAGTTATTTGTAGCATACATATCATGTAATTTTTAGCTAACTTAAGATAAATGATTCACATATGCAGGAAATTTAACCCCTTTGGCATGTATCATGCATAGTGACATGGATCAGCAGGTATAAGTCAATAAATAGACATAATTTTCTTATATTCTTCTTGTTTATCACTGAGCATGTATGTTATAAATAGACATATTATATAATCATATAATGTATATATAGACAAAGAAGAATCGTATAGAAATATAATTATATAATCACTTTCAACTTAGTACATTTTATATCTCCCATGTATAGACAAAGAAGAACCGTACGTATGACTTACGACTTGATTATTCTATATATATTATTTAAATATTATCAAAATTCTACTTGAAGCAGGGATGTGACAATATCTCATTTGATGGATTGCAGGACCCATCAAATAGGTACTTGTCAGATCTATCTACATCAAATGAGGAAAATGAGGGAATGGTAGATGAAAGTTCTACATGTAGTACGACTAAAATAGGGAGATCAACTAGAGGTCAAAAGATTAGAAAAAAATTTGATAAACGCATGTAATTTTTCCTTGCTAAAGGGGGGTCATGTTCTTATGATGATGAGACCAAAGGCGACATCAAGGTGCCCTTTTGGTACACACATATTGAGAAAGAATGGGTACCCAATGAGCTACCTCCAATTAACACTGATTTTTGTGTTAATGAGAGGATATATTGCATAGCTCCATCCTCATTACATGGTTTGGGCCTATTTTCCATGGATGGGATAAAGGTATGTTACAAAAAATTTATTGAATTGTTCAAGTATGTCGGTCCGTGTTACAATTACAATGATTGGATGTGGATTGTTCAATATAAAAAAAGTATGCATAGGTATGCACTATTAGAAAATTATATACAATGGAAACAAAATGATCAAAGTAAAAGATTTGCAATGTACATTGATGGGAGACCAAAAACAACAGGTAATATTTTGGGTTTTATAAATAGTACGTGACCTTCCTCAACTAATAGGCAACCCAATTGCATATTTGAGGCACTTGAGAGGAATCAAGTTTTTGTCTGTGCAATAAAATCAATAAGTGCAGGGGAAGAACTGCTAATAGCTTACCATTTAAATTGCATAGATACAAACAAAGTTACTATCATGAGGGTGGTAAGTACTATATACCATTTTATTAATAAGTTTTTTTTGCTAAGTCTATTGCTTTCAGTTCGTTGAAGTTTTTATATTTAATCTTTGTCACAGGATGATATGGATCCCACACATGATGGAGGCCACGAGGATGCTCCTCCCACCCATTCTTAAGAAAGGGTAAACCTTATTGAAATTGTACAAATTAGATAGTTGAAAAATGTTATATTATTACATTATTTTATTTACAATTTTGGAGTTTTTATGATAGTTTTACTGATATTCCTATCACAATTTGATGTTCAAGATAGGGGAAAAGCACCTGCAGTAATAGAGGCAATAATTACCCCTTCTGATGATGATATCACAGAAATGCCTAATGTAACAATTATGTTAAGGAAAAAACTAAAAAAAATCAATTTAGAAATAATGAGAATTTTGGATGAGGCAAATATTCTAGTCCCTTTCTTTGATACCACTATGATGCAGAGGCATAATGGGCCCAAACACATATCCACTCTTTAATGAAAAATATCATAAACTCTTGAGGAGATACAACTTTTTGCATCATTTATCTTAATAAAAAAATGCTATTCCAACTTGCCAAATACGATCAACATATGGATCCCCTAACTGTCCATAAATCCTTACACCTTCCAAATACTTGTTAATAGTCAGACCCAATAATTGAACCATTTCCTAATCCACTATACCCCACTCTTCAACATCAGTGTCTAGTGACACAAATGCTTATCATTCTTCAAAATCAGATTGAATTCATAAGACTCATGCTATCTACATAACCTTGGACTGCTTACACATCTCCTAATAGTACCTAAAAAAAACATATCCTTTTCATCCCTCATATATTCAACCTAGGATAATTCTTACCATCACTAATCCTATCTATACATCATACATTGACCTCTCTGATCCTGATTACAACCAACTCCAAGTCTGATCACACAATCTTGACTCCATGACAACATCTTGTTTTAGCATGAACTCTACCTAATAGTGAATGTCCTCTTTGATCCAACCCTTGTATCAACACTTGATAACTAATCACTTACCTAGGATTCTTACCTCCCAGTCTTCATAAAAAGATTCATAATATTCTACCTTGTATCCCAACACTTTTCCAGCAACCAACTACAAACTTCTACACCTTTCACTGTCCAATGTTACAGACATGTCTCTGTTGTAAAGATAGTCACTCTTTTGGATTCAAAAAAATTCTCCATTTATCCTCAATCATCACGACCCTTACACTTCTTACAAATTCTCACTAATAGCCTTCAGTATTCTTCACAAATGCCTTATATGATTAGACTGACTATCAAATCCCAAATATCTCATTTTGTAATAGTTTCATACCTTCCCTTCATTGGACCCACGCGATAAATTGTGCATGGTTCCCTACAACATGAAACACATAAAATACAATATATTCCCCATCAAAATACGACTTGTGGGGTCATTGATATATATTGAACACAAGGCTTCTACATTTTAGTTGCTTTTTTATTACCCTGATTCAGGGTTAGTACTAAAAATACTTAGCTATTTGAAGAGAACTTTGATATAGGCAATCAAAAAAATATTTAGATATTTAGATATATCCCAAAACCTTGTAACCAAGCATAAAGAGATAATATGATAAATGATCCATCTCATCGGAATGCATAGGTACCCAGCCACTGCATTCGCCTAGTACATAGAATAAAATACTAAATACATAGCTCACACTATCGAACCAAGGAAGTAGTAGAACCAACAATAGAAACCCCCGGGTAAAAGTACAAATTCGTGTCACACTAGAGGAAAAATTTTATGGTTCCGGCCTAAACAGTTTCGACCAGAAGGGTTCCGGCCAAAACAGGTTCGACTGGAACTATGTGGCACCCATTAGGTGCCACATGGCATCTATGTGGCACAAGGGTTCTAGTCAGAACCCCCAAAATATATATAAACCCAAAAAGTTAATGGGAAGGCTCATTTGTGTTGAGTGGCTTGCGAAAGTTTAGGAGAGCCAAGCAAGGATTTCGACTAAAAGAGGTAGGCCATTTTTTAATTTTAACATTTTTTAGTATATTTTTAAAGTTTTTTTAGTTGTTTTTATTTATTTAATATAAAATAATTGGAATTTAAATAAAAATATTAATTTAATAGTTGTTTTTGTTCATGAAATTTTATTATGTTTAATTGTAGAAATTAAATAATATGCTTTTATGTAGATTTAGTTATTTAAATAATACAATATTTTTTTAGTTAATAAAATGTTTTAGTTAGTTAGTTAATTAATTTATTTTTATTAGATATGTTTTAAAATGTTACAAAACATTAGGAAAACTTATATAAATTATTAGAAACATGATATTAAAACATGAACCAACATAAACCTTAACATTAAATAAACATGAACCCTAACCAGAAACCTAATTAAAAAAAATCTCCCTTAACATAATTAAAAAATAAACCTTAATATGAAACGTACATGAACCTTAACATTAAACAAACATGAAACTAGAACATGAAGCAACATAAACTCTAACAGTAGAAACCAAAATAAACTTTCTCTCTCTCTCTCTCTCTCTCTCTCTCTCTCTTTGACCAATTAAGACCTAACATGAAATTAACAAGACGTAATAGGACCCTTTAACAGCTAATAAAACATAATAAGACCCTTAACATCTAATAGGACCCTTAACATGATTAATATTTCTTATTAAACTCTAACACTAGAAACTAACATAAACAAAAATACTAGAACCCAACATGAACTTTCTCTCTTTCTCTCTAACCAATTAAGACCTAACATGATTAACAAGATGTAATGGACCCTTTAAGAGCTAACATGAATAATAAGACATGTAATATTTTCTATTAAAACCTAACATGATTAATAAGACCTAATAAGACCCTTAAATTGATTAATATGATCAAATAAGACCTAACATGTGACTAATACTCAAGACTAATTAGGACCTATTAATTGAATGATTAAGAGTAATTAAGACTTAACATATTTTAATAAGACCTAATAGGACCCCTTAAGACCTAGCATGAGTAATAAGACATAATACCTACTAATAACACCTAACAGGACCCTTAAGAACTAATAGGATCTATTAAGACCTAATACCTGACCAATTAAGACCTAACAAGTGACTAATATTTGACCAATTAGAACCTATTAATTGAGAAATTAAGACTTTTAACATGTGACTAATACTTGACCAATTAGGACCTATTAATTGACCAATTAAGTCTAATTAAGACTTAACATGTGACTAATATGACCAATTAAGATAGGTAACATGTTTAATACGACCCCTTAAGACTTAATAGGATTAATATGACCTAATACTTGACCTAATACCACTTAAGACCTAATAGGACCCCTTACTTTCAATCAACATCTACATCTACATTGAACCATAACTCAAAGCTTATTTTCATTAAGACCTAACATGATTAATAAGACATAATAGGACCCCTTAAGACCTAGCATGAGTAATAAGACCTAATAAGACCTAATACCTACTAATAATACCTACTAGGACCCTTAAGAACTAATAGGACCTATTAAGACTAATTAGGTCCAATATGACCTATTAAGACCTAATAGGACCAATTAAGACCTAACAAGTGACTAATATTTGACCAATTAGGACCTATTAATTGACCAATTAAGACTTAACATGTGACTAATATGACTAATAACACCTAAATTGATTAATATGACCTAATAAGAACTAATACCTACAAATAAGACCTAATAGTCCACCCTTAAGAAATAATAGGACCTATACTTGACCAATTAGGTCCAATATGACCCACTAAGACCTAATAGTCCTACCAATTAAGACCTAACATGTGACTAATAATTGACCAATTAGGACCTATTAATTGACCAATTAAGACTAATTAAGACTTTTAACATGTGACTAATATAACCAATTAAGATAGGTAACATGATTAATATGACCCCTTAAGACATAATAGGATTAATATGTTTATTAAATTTGTATATATATATATTAAACTAGATGATTAAATTTCTAACATGTATGTTTCTTAAATTTGTATGTACATGCACACACACACACACACACACACACACACACACATATATACATACATATATATACATATATATATATACATATATATATATATATATATACATATATAGATATATACATATATATACATATATATAGATATACATATATAGATATATACATATATATATATACATATATATGTATATATATATATATGTATATCTATATATGTATATATATATATATGTATATCTATATATGTATATATATATATGTATATATATATATATATATGTATATCTATATATGTATATATATATATGTATATATATATATGTATATATATATATATATATATATGTATATATATATATATTGTAGTGCCCAGATTTCCTTAGGCAAAAACACAACTAATTTTTTTTTAAAATATTAACATAAATAAATAAATAACTTTACTCTTCCTACAATTTACAGCTACAATCAAAGAGATACATCAATAAGCATTTCTTTTCTTTTTTTTATTACAACTTGGAAGCATGTCACTGCATACACACACTACAAATTTTTACAAGGAGACTCTATCTTACAAGATCTTATAGGAAGAAATAGATGAGACAAAGACTTGTATTACATTTTCACAAGGTACACTTTACTCCCAATACCCCATTGAGGGAAATTCACAAACTCTACATTCTCTCATAGCCCTGGCCTGGTCCAACCAAGATATCATGAAAAACTTGCAAGAGAACAAAACTGACTAGCAAAACCATGGTACTCTCCTCCCTACCATATGGCATCATGAGACCTCGTAGGTCCTAGCCAACCCCCGAGAAAGGGAAAATCAAGCCAACAAGAAACACCCATACATCCCTCATATATTGCACACATCACATTACTTCAAGAATCAACAACATATATATCATTCTTTCCCTCACACAATGATTACAACAACTTCTTTGTTTTTCTTACATGGCCATTCACAACAAGGATCTACTAAGACCCACTCAACAAGAAGGAAATAAGAACTTCAAGCAAAAACAACCATGGTTCATCTCTAGCTCACCTAACAAACACATTCATCACTACGACACAAGAGATTCAAAACACTTTGCCCACACAATACTCTCATGAGTGAACTCAAGGACTTACATAAAGCATAACAACAACTCACAACACACATATAAAAATTGAAATACCTTCTTACTCATATGAACTCATAAAATGCATAAACTCCATTAATGGAGGTTGAGGTGCACATACCTTCACCTAAAGTTATGGTAGATAGATCAAGTGAGTCTTCCCTTTTCTTCCCTTTTTCTTCTCTAACTTTCTCCTAGCTCCTAGATTGTCTCCAAAGTTGGAGAGTGGGTGATTGGGCAACACCATCCAAGGTTTGCCACTTAAATAGGCTTCTCACACTCTCCCATGCCCTTGGAAGAGTTGTCAGCTTCCCATTGGGTGACCTACCCAAAACCTTACAACTTTCCTAAGGTGGTATTGCAAAAAGGTGAATGGGGAAGAGAGTTGGAAACTTTTTGACTCATGAAGTTTCACATGTGAGTTTGATTTTCGTCATTTGACAAAAGCCCACTTTTGGAGGGCTTCCCAAGGTGGCTCTAGGGTGTCCTTTGGTTAAAAATGACCCTTAGCCATAGGTATAACCCCTGGGCCTACTATTTTTGTGTAAAATAACTCCCTAGGGGTCAATTTGACCCCTCAAAACCCCACCTAAAAGTGAAATCCGAGATCTAAGGAGATGTGACTTCCCATGTGTGCCCTAACCAAGGTAGAGGTATGGGGAAGACCAATTTTGTACTAGAGTAGGATAGTGACAACTTCCTAATACCAAGTAAATTTAAAATGCAACTAAATTCACATTACAAGTGTCATAGACAACTCCAAAAACACACCACTTTCCTACATGGCAAGGTCCTCGATTAAACAAAGAAATAATAAAATTAAACATTCACATAACCCCTTCCTCTTCACAAAAAAATAAGACACATCACAATAGGCCTAGTCCCCCTTTAGGACATGAATTTTGGTGTCATGGGAGGCACACATAGAATAGCTTGATTTCCTCTTTCCATGGTTTTAGTCCTACACACTCAATGTAATTATCAATATTCCCATAATAATCAGAGCATGATCAAAATAAAATAAAAATTTAACTTTCATTTTATCAATACGCTTTCAAGTTAGGTAACGAGTTATCCTCTAAGGAATCCATCAATTCTCTTATGATACTAAATTTCAAAATGCTTCAAATTACAATTAATCCATAATTCCAATCTATGAAATCATCACTATTTGCTTTATTGAACTAATCTTATTCTATTAAGAAATTATAATCTTCTCAATTCTCAAAAGTAAGATTTAATTTTGAATAAACATCGTGACCTAAAGTTAAAGTCACATAATTATCAACCCTTCTTTATTAATCCTACCTCAGGGTATACTAGGGACTATGGTAAAGTAGTTATCAATGCTATTTCAAACTTCTCATTTTAACTCAAGGTAAAGTAACCTAACCATTCATTGTAGTTTCACCTCTACTTCATAGCAATTAATTGTCTAATTTGATTTGTTAGGATGTTCCAATTCTGCAATATTAAACTTTGAACAAATTGAATTAACTATTAAATCCATAATTACATGAAAGTGCAATAAGAGTTTCATTTGTACATCATTTCCTAGCTTAACCATAACTATTCATTAGGGCAATATTATAATCCACATAAGCTCCTTATTATAATTTCAAATGGAATTTCCAAGCATCTTAGAGTAATATTAATTCTATCATGTAAGCACAGGTTTACACCTTCATGTTCTAATACCACAATAGGTAACTAAAGGTAATATTACTTCAAAAATATGTCTTAAATTAACATATTTCATGAATTCATTTGAAGATGAAATCTATTCTAATTAAGTTGATGAACTACAGTCAAGATATCTAATAACTTCGCATAAAATCTATGGAAAGTTTTGCAAGAAATAATAGTAGTGCTTACTAGAGCATTCTTACCAAGATGAGGGAAATGGAGGGGTCCTATATATATATATATATATATATATATATATATATATATATATATATATATATATATATATATATATATATATATATATATATATATATATATATATATATATATATATATATATATATATATATATATATATTTCATTTAAACTAGATGATTATAATGTACATGTGCAGAGATCTATATATATTCTTGTTTATCTATTACATGAAATCGAGTAGAGGGTCAGTGGATTCCAGAGAGCCTAGTGTACATGGTGGGGGTGGTAGTGGTAGTGGTAGTGGCCACTCCTCACATAGATCTACTGATACCGAAGAGGCCAGAGAGAAGCTATTTGCTTCTACTATTGATAGATTGAGATGAGCATTAGATGTTTTGGATCAAACCTTAGCTTCATCCACCACCATTCCCAATAGGGATAGGGTGAACATTATTAGAGATGATTTTTTATGTATGATTGACACAATTCAATCATACAACCGATATGATACTATCAGCATTGATAGATTCTATACTTCTTTGTCTCACAGTGTTACTGGCACTGTGAAGTATAGGTAGATCGATACAGATGTTTCCACCCCTATGGTGAAGAGCATGTTTCCTCATTATCAAGACATGGATAAGGTGAGAGGGTACATGGTCATGAGATGTGAGGATGACCTTATGGGACCATTTATATATCCTCGATGGTTGGCTGCTCATCATAGGTGGCCCCAAAAGGATGAGCTGCCACTATATTTTTGCAAACAGTTGTTTGCAGAATTTCATTTGTAGCTTGATGTTGATTATACAGATACTCCTAATTATGTTGGGTAGGGGAGAGGGAGATTATCTGACAAGTTTAGAGTGCCTAATTCCCCTGTGCCCGCTAATAAGTGGGCAAGGGTGGATCCAAACCTTTTGGTCATACCAAAAGGTTTGGAAATGGTAGTTGTAGGAGAGAGTGTGCTAGATGACAGGATGAGAAGGGAGGTTTATTCTAGTATAGCGAGTATCACCACATAGGTTTAGGAGATTTTGTCTAATCATGTGGGGACATACATGTTACGTTCTCATTCTAGAATTCCTCCACCTACACAAGATGCATCCTCTAGTGGTGATCCATATGATATAGTCGACATACCATCTCCCCTAGAGGTTACAACTATATCAGATATGGACCATTTATGATGTATGAGCGCATTATTATCCAGTGATCTACTTTGTGCATATCAGACCATACAGATGCTCACTAGGATTCCACTTAGGGAAGTTCCATTAGTTGTTAGGACCTTTCTTACTAGACCTACTGGATCAGGTTCTCAGCACACTACACCACCAACAGGTCCTCAACAGACTACACCACCACTGACAGGTCCTCAATAGATTGCACCATTGATAGGTCCTCAATAGACTACACTACCACCTACAGCTCCTTCACAGACTACACCACCTACAACTCATCATCAGACCACGTAGGCCACTTCATCATGTCCAGGTCATCAACTTTTTACTACATTGCTTACAGATGACCAGATTGATGTTGTGGAGATGTCATTACATTCATTAGTTTTGATCACGTTTAGGAGAGCATTAGAGGCTATTATGGTATATATAATTAAATTAAATTTTTATTTATTTAAAAAAATTACACATATATTTGAATTTTGATGAATATATGTTATATAGATGTGTACTCCAGGAGGTTATTGATGAGGATGTTGCACCATATGGAGATTTACAGACTCCACGCGATCCTATCCATCATCATACATAGGTACATTGAGATGTTTGTTCAAAAAATTAATTTTTCTATGATCACAAGTATTTAAAATTTATTATACATGTATGTATGCATGACATATTTTGTTTATTGTACATAGAGATCAAGAGAAGGTGCATTTCCATTAGGTCACTGATCGGGACATGGCCCTAGTTGAGCAACCATGTTATTTTAGATATTTCATGTGACATTTCATATATACATGCTATAACATTTCATAGATATTTCATTTTAGACATTTCATATATACATGTAGATATTTTAGTCATTTCATATATGTACATGGTATATGGTTGTGTGTTATTTCATATTTTATACATTACATTATATATTTCAGACGTTACATGTTACATATTTTATACATGTTAATGTTATATGTTCGTGTGTTATTTCATCTTTTAGACTTATTTTTATACATGTTATGGATACATTATGTTATGCCATGTACTAATGTTATTTTAAATATTTTTAAAAATTAAGTAATCTAACTAATGTCATGTAAGTAAAAAATAATTAAATAAGTAACTAACTAATGTCTTAAGGGGAGGTAGTTAATCAAAGTATACATTAATTAAGTGACTAATTAACTAACAATTACCAATTAATTAAGTAACTAACATAATTAAATAATCTATCTAACATAATTAACTAGCATAATTAGGTAATCTAACTAACATAATTAACAGACTAACAATTAGGTCAATTAATTAAGTAGGTAACTAACATATTTAAGTAATCTAACATAATTAGGTAATCTAACTAACATAATTAGGTAACTAACATAATTAAGTAATCTAACTAATGTCATGTAAGTAAAAAATAATTAAATAAGTAACTAACTAATGTCTTAAGGGGAGGTAATTAATCAAAGCATACATTAATTAAGTAAGTAACTAATTAACTAACAATTACCAATTAATTAACTAACATAATTAACTAAAGCATAATTAACTAGTTACAAAATTACCAAAAGCATAAATAAAGTAACATAATTAATGGACTAACAATTAGGACAATTAATTAAGTAGGTAACTAACATAATTAACTAACATAATTAGGTAATCTAACTAACATAATTAACTAACATAATTAGGTAATCTAACTAACATAATTAGGTAACTAACATAATTAATGGACTAACAATTAGGTGAATTAATTAAGTAGGTGACTAGCATAATTAAGTAATCTAACTAATGTCATGTAAGTAAAAAATAATTAAATAAGTAACTAACTAATGTCTTAAGGGGAGGTAATTAATCAAAGCATACATTAATTAAGTAAATAATTAACTAACAATTACCAATTAATTAAGTAACTAAGATAATTAACTAAAGCATAATTAACTAATTAATCAAAGCATATAATTAACTAACTAACATACATAAAAACATATAATATATATGAGTTCAAACATGAAAGTTCAAACTATAGAGTTCAAATATGAAAGTACACGAGCTATAAAAAGAAGTTTATTCTAAAGCTCCTGATACATATAGTCTAGATCCTCTCTATCTTTTATTATCTCCAAAAGTTTTTCATATTCTTCAATAGACAAACTCCACTTCTGATTGCCACGTCCTCTTTTTTCAATGCCTTGAATTGCAACTTTGTTTCTATAACCAAGTGACTGTAATGTAGAACTTTTTGGCCACACATGTATTCAATAAATTGAACACCATTTCTGTTGACCTTTATTTGCTGATAATAGGTTCCTTCAATGACAACTGAACCAGTTGGATATGTCTATCCATCACCATCTACAGTGTGATATGTCAACTTGTATTTTGCTTTCGTGCATCTTAGTAGATAATAATCTACACTTTCTACATTGTCAGGATCCGCAACTATAGCAAAAATATCACCTATACAAATAAATTCTATTAAAATTAAACATCACTTATACGATAAATTAAAATTAAATAAAAGAACATGTATGTGCATGCACTTGTAACAAATAAATCAGAAACACACTCATAATCAACTGAATATATAGGATCATGAATGTTTATGTCAATGTCATCATCTTCATAAGGAGGCATTCTGATTAACTCCTTCATATCCCATCGTAAAACATATCCATTTACAAAATTCTCACATTGACTCAATGGATTGTCCTCAATGCAGTGAGCACAAAAACATGATTTTTCTCTTACTTGAATCAAAAGAGGCTTGTGTTGTCCTGTAGTGATCAATTGATGTAAACTTCTAATACCAACAATTCTTTGACAATTGTAAGGATTAGATTGGTCTATATCTGTTACAAATATGAAATGAAAGTTGCACATTTTTAGATCAACAATTATGAAAAGATAGACATGAACATGAAATCAAAATTTAATTTAAAATTTTACAACAAAATATAAATTACCTTTCACTTCCCAAAAATAATATTTATTGTATTTGGTGTCCCGAGGAGAAAAATGACTTTGAGACCATTCAACAATTTTCTTTGAATTCTCTATCATGGTACCTATACATTTCTGAATTATCAGTTTAAAGAAAATGGATCTAAGATAAAATTATATTATTTGAATATATATATATATATATATATATATATATATATATATATATATATATATATATATGTATGTATGTATGTATGTATGTATGTATGTATGTATGTATGTATGTATGTATGTATGTATGTATGTATGTATGTATATGTATATCTATATCTATATCTATTGAACACCATTTGTACCTGCAAGTTCATGTTGATGAAGTGCATGCTTCACACATGCTCCTGCTCCATCATGCTCTCCTTTTTCATGTCCACTTTCAAAGAAGTTCCACAAAAACTTAATATTGCATCTAGCATGTTGCATGGCTAGCCAATTATGGGCTTTTGCAGATTTAAATTGTCCTGCAAAATTATGTTGTACATGCATACATACATGTCATCCTTTAATAATTTAACAAATAATTAAATGACAATGAAAATAAATTGAATTATCTATACACATACCTGCACAACCATCAGACCAAATCCAGTATTGTGAAGCCTTTATCCCCCGATTCACAATATCTTCAAAAAATATTGCAAAACAATGAGCCACATAGCTCCTATCATGAACCTTATCATCACTGATATAGAAATGAACCTCCTTGATGATAATGCATTCATTTAGATCAGGACTTTCTACCTCATCCAAATCATATTGTGCATGTCTATAGGTCACTTGCACAAATATTGCAACCTGATCAGAATGATAATATTGAGATTGAAGCTCTATTTGAGGGGAAAATGTATAGTTCTTAGAAAAATCTACAATTGAAAGAATACAACTAGATGGAAAACAATCTTTGCAATCACAAAATTGTTGAGCTTGCCATCGTGCACCATGACAATTTTGGATATGTGGATTAATTAGAGTACAAAATCTGGTCATAAACTCAAGGTAGGGCAATTCACTCTCCTTCAATACAATTTTTTTGGATTCATCTCCACTCTTTGTTTGATATGTCTCATATTCAAATATTTTCCACAAAACTAGTGTTGAAACATTAATATTCTCATTTTGCAATGGAAATTTATGCAAATCCCCACAATCACTGCATGCATTCTTTATACACTGTACTTTGAACTCATCTGAATCTTCTAATTTATCACATAAAATAGACTTCACAAATTGTCATACTTCCAAGGATGACCATATTTGAATCAAGAACTGCCATAACTTTTTTATATGATTGCAAGTATAGATAAAAATCAACATGATTTCGACAACAACAAGTTTCACGAACCTTAACTATATGTTAAAAGCAAGGGCACAACCTCTCAAACACTCTTTAACATATTTTCACATCTGAAAATTCTTTCTTGAATGCTTCAAATAATTTACTTTGTGTTGTATCTATAAAATGTTTTGGATGTGCATTTTTCATACCAGTCTCTTCATCTTTCATCTGTATTGTATCCCTTCTATTAGAAGAAACATGAGAGTGAGTGGTCCAATATTCAATGACCAGTTTTTTGGCATCTTCAAAAATTTTGTCTTTTCAAGGAAGCCTACAAATATTTACCCAATTTTTTTCAATGTTTTCATCTAACATATTTCTCTTCCTGATATATCTTTGAATAGTTCTTCTAGATACATTTAGTAAATTAGAAATTGCATGCACTTTTTTTCTCTGTGTCAACCTCCTACTAGATAAAGTAGGCATAATTGCTCTATGTACAACACTTAAATCAACTCCTCAACTTGAGTTATTAATGTTGTTCAATGCATCTTGCAAATTTTGAACTATTGTTTGATTTACATTGTCTCCTAAGTTTTTCTTGTTGTCAACACCCAACAACTCCAAAACAAGATTCATTTCATTTTTCTTGAATAACCTAACAAATAATTGAGCTCTTCCAACCATACTTTTATTTTCAAAATATTTATCCCAAAGTTTTTTGCAATGAGTTTTAATTGTACTTTCATATAAAATTTCTTCAACTGAAATTTGACTGAAAAGTGAATCCTCATTCATCTCCATCAAATTTCTCATGCCAAAAGGTATATTTCCACCTCCAAAACTACCAATTTGTTCCCCTGCTTGAATTGCATCTTCTTGAATATCAAAAGGTTCTTCCCGAAATTCAATAGGTTGATCTTGATTATGTTTTGTATGACCTTTTTTGTCATCCCTTATTTGATCATATTTTCTTACTCTATTCATTTTATTCCCCATTGAAAAAACTATTCAGATTGAAAAATATAAAAGAATCACTTAATTGAAAAAACTCACACATTTCTATAAAAGTTTACGCTCATAAGCAACCAAAATATACACATATTTATCATTCACAAAATCACAACAATCTGATCTTGCAAATTTTCTCAAGGACAATGAAAAAAAATACAATCACTCCAAAATCATCAACCTATCTTGGAAACACAATGAAGACAATATTTTCCAAAGAATAATTGCAAAAAGGTTTTCAAACCCTACCTTAATCCACCACTTGATAGAAACCTTGCAAAGAACAATCCAACAACCCTAAAATTTCCCAAAGTTTTCACAATCCTCCAATTCAATCTCAGAGCCAAAATCTATAAACTTGTATATCAAATACTAGCCAAAATCCTCTTAATAAAGAAAACCGAATAAGGGCTTCAATGCATGCAACACCATAAAAAGGTAAACTACCCTGTGAAAAATAGACAAGAATCACTTAACTTGAAAACACTAAATCAAGACTTGACATGCAATACACAAATATAAAATAAAAATCATTAATAAATTTCAAAAAGCTATTAAAAATCACTTAACTCAAGATAAAAATTGCTTAACTCTTACAAATAAAATTAAAATAATTAATAAATTTCAAAAAACTATTAAAAATCTATAAAAAAATGACTTTATTTAAAAAATCAGCCCCATTTTTTAAATTCGGATTTAAGTGGCTTGGTCATGCATGGGATCATGTTTGGGCACCTATAGGTCTAGCCAAATAGGTTCCGATTGAACCTGTTCCGGTCGGAATGGGTTCGGCTGGACCTATGTGGAATCCTATTTGGTAGCCAAATAAGCAAAAAAAGGTGGCTCTCAAAAGTTCTCACTTCTGGACCTGAATTCTCTGTCAAAATTTACCTTTCTGTAAAATCTAAAAATACCTTTTTGTAGAGCTCGGAGTCAAGATTATGGTCATTTAATTTTTATCATTATTTGATTTCATATAATATATTATAAGTTAAAAATACTTCAAGTGTGTATTTTAACATTTAAGAAAATGCTCGTTCGAAAAAAAATTGAAAATAACAAATCATGTTAGAAAAATTTAAACTTTATATTTAACACTATAGGACATAGTCCTCTTCAATAATATATAATTTTTTTTTAATGGTGTAGATTTAATAGAGAAAATTTGACATGAACAAAAACCTGTTGATTTCAAGTAACACCGACTTTGGATAGCTATAATAGACAAAATATATACCAAAATCCAATCTTTCTTTTTTTATACACTAGCTATACATGTCATATAAAACATATTATGAAATTAGAGGAAAAACATATTATTTGCATATAGTTTGTTGACGTGAACTAGACCCTAGATTTTCAGCAATAAAAAAATGGACTTCAAAAATTAAAAAACTATGTCAATTTTTGTTCAATTTTTTTAAAAAAATTATAAGCATAAACTTCATCAAATTTTACACATTTCATTATTTTACATCATCTTCAAATTCTAAACAAAAATGCCACTTTTATGTCGTGAAAGTTGAAAAATTTGCATGTTGTCATCCTTTTCCTTTATAAAAGTGTGACACAGGTTTGTGCGTTTACCCCCAACAATAATGCTAACAAGGGAGTAATGACAGGTAGATGGAAAATATTGTCCAATATGAATTGCATGACAAAGATGAATCTGAAATATTGAAGGTGCAGAGAGAGTACAAACAAAAATAAATATACCTAAGGCTAATGTCGTTGGAGGAATGCTCACATGAAAAAAGTAGATGGAAAACAAAGGCAAACATCAAACCCCCTTGGCACTTTATAATGGAGTGCGAGTACAAAGAGCACAAACATGTGCAAGATCCCATACATGCAATAGATTGGCACTTTATTTTAGTGCGTGTGCATAAAAGAATGCTAAAAAAGTGAAGTATACACTGCTCAAAGAAGAGAGAATGCTTCTGAAACAAAAAAACAACCTTAGATGAGCCATCCCTCAAAAGGAAAAGATCCCAGGACCTGAAACATCCAAGGTATCCACTAGATTGCAAAAATGAAAAAATTTGAATAAAATGTACTTGGAGAAGATGATGGAAAAATGACTCATAGCACTAGAAAACTCATAAAATAAAATTTTCAATGATATATCATTTTCCCAAAATGGAGTCTAGATGCACAAGATAGAGTTCACAGAGTGCAAAAATGAACATTTGTCTTTGACAGTAAAACACACCATAAAAAAAAATTAGAAATTGAAACCTCCAGATCTAGATAGATTTCAGAACTAGTTTTCTGACTATATCTCATTTGCCCAATTTGGACACCGTATGCTCAAGTTACGAGTAAAACACTAATGAGTGCTCTAAACGGCCCAAAATGGTGTAAAAAACTTCCTAATGCATGCTGACATCAGCGACTGACAAGCTTAAAGTTAACAGCCAAATGGCTGTCATGGCCAAAATTTGCCCAAGGGTTAAAAAGCTGGGGCCCTAGTCACCATATGAATAGGGGCTGAAGCTGTTGCCACCATGGGATTAAATTTGATGGCTAAATAACCATCGCCAGCCAAAAAAAAAAAAACTAGGTCATGTTCATTAGATCTACATTTTTAGAGGGTTTTCTATTATATCTGGGGGACCTCTTTTTCTAGTCATCTTGGCTTCAAATAGACCTCACGGTTGCGTTCACAACATCCAGAAACCCCTAGATCCATATAAAATTTGTCAGATTTGCACAAAGTTGGAATTTGTGGCAAAAATTTTTTTTGCAACTAGCCCTGGTATAGAGTCTAAGGCACTTTGGGCCCAAATGGACCTCACCATTGAGCTCGCAATGCCCAAAAACCTCCAGATCCATATAAGGCACATCCAATTGCATTTTGAGACAAATTATTTTTTGCATGCCAGGCCGTACGACCCTGGCACACAAATTGATGCAAAATTGTACGGATTGATACACAAATCAAGGAAACATTTGTATAGATTAAAACACAAATCGAGGAAAATTTTTACTGTCTGCACAAAACTTGGGGCAAATTTTTTTACTATCTTGGCACACAAATTGAGGCAAAAATCCGTACATTATGGCATACATCCTGAGGTGCGCATTGGATTTTCAAAAAATTCTTTTTTTAGGTGGCGATGACCAATTGGCTGTCAAATTTAAGGCCATCAAATTTAAGCCCCTCATTCATTGACGTTAGCATGCATCAACAATTTTTTGACACCATTTTGGCTCATTCGGAGCACTCTGTGGTTTTTTGCTCATATCTTGAGCATACGGTGTTGAAATTGGGAAAACGAGATATCATCAAAAAGCTGGTTCTGAGCTCTATCCAGATCTAGAGGTTTGAATTTCTAAAAATTCTTTTTTGATATTTTTTTTAACTATCAAAGTGAGATGTTCATTTTTGCAGTTCGGGAGCTCTATCTTGCGTATCCAGACTCCTTTTTGGGAAAATGATATATTGTTGGAAAGCTTGTTATATAAGATTTTTAGTGCTGTGATTATTTTTTCTAGATTCTTCTACAGGTACATTTTATTCAAATTTTTGAATTTTTGCAATTTGGTAGATATCTTAGATGTTTCAGGTCCTGGGATCTCTTCTCTTTGAAGGATGACTCATCTTAGGCTATTCTTTTATTTCAGTATCCTTCTCTCTTCTTTAAGTAGTGTATACTTCACTTTTGTAGCATTCTTTTATGCACACACACTAAGATAAAGTGCCATTCTATTGCATGTATGAGATTTTCCACATGTTCATGCTCTATGTACTTGCACTCCATTATAAAGTGCTAGGGGGGCTTTGATGATTGCCTTTGTTTTCCATCTAATTTTTTCATGTGAACGTTCCTCCAATGAAATTAGCCTCAGGTATCTTCATTTGTGTTTGTACTCTCTTAGCACCTTTGATGTTTCTGGTATCATGCAGTTCATATTGGATGATCTTTTTAGTGTACCTATCATACTCCCTTGTCAGAATTATGGGGGGGTTTCTATTGTTGGTTCTACTACTTCCTTGGTTCGATAGTGTGAGCTATGTATTCACTATTTAATTCTATGTACTAGGAAGATGCAGTGACTGGGTACCTATGCATTCCAATGAGATGGATCATTTACCATATGGACACTCTTTTCTTTCCTATTTTTGGATGCACTCTTCCAGCTTTGATTAATCAGCTATTCAAAATTTTGGTTCTTTTATGCCATCTGTATCTTTGAGTTTAGGTGTTTTCCTTTATTTTCCTCCTAATTTTTGTAGTATCATTTGAGTGCACTTGTGTAGATTACAGTATTCTATATCTTCAACTTTAGTTGTTTTCCTTTGTTTGCCTCTTGATTCAAGTAGTTTCATTTGAGGGCACTCATGTAGATTACAGTCTTCTCTACCTAGTCATATTTTAGTGGAGGATCTTTAGATCATCAATTACTTCTTGACAGAGTTTGCAGTTTCTTTCTTTAGTGATGTTGTACATGTTCATCCTTGTTCCTATTTTCTGGAACATTTTTAGTTCTAGAGGCTTCTTTAGTCCTTCAGACTAGTCTTTGTCTCTTTTTGGAGTAGAGTTTTTCCCATGTGTTTTTCTCTATTTCTCCACTTTATAAAGACTCTCTTTGTACTTGGATACCTGATCATGCCTTTTTTTGCTGGGAGCCATTTGCTTTCAATAGTTCTTTCTAGGTTTTTAGCTTCTCCCAAAGTTTATCTTAAGGGGGGATGTTAGAGTAATACGTTGTTTTCTTAATAACTAGATCATATTGATTTAATTATTAAGTCACTTATTATCTCTTTCTACTTAAGCTACACTTTAGGCATATAATAATTAATTGTTTATTAATGATTATTGTTCAACCTAGGTTTTACCTTTTTAGGTTTTCAAATCTCCTTTTATAAGGATCGATCTCCCTTGTTTTCATAACAGATTGTAATAGATTATTCATTATTAAATTATGACTTTTGTTTTTGCACATCAAGAATGATTTCTCCTCTCTTGTCGATCAATGCATTCAAACCTCCATAGCTTCTTTCTTCTTCTCTCTCTTTTTGTGACAAGTGTTTGCATGCATGTGTTCTTGGGAGCTTTGGGTTGTTTACTCATCAACTCCAATAGCAGATCTTCGAGGCATGATTTTTGGATGCTTAGCATGTTCAATGATGGTGTTAATGGTCTGAGTTATGTCTTAGATGATATTGTTTGGTTCATATTAAATATTTTATAATTGAGTGATTATTTTATAATATTTAGGTGGAAAGATTTTGGTCGACCTTGTTTATTTCCTCAAGTTTGATGAGATGTATAAATGTAATTGTATCCAATCATGGATTATATGAGAGAGTGTTAAAAAATGTGTGGATTGTGTGAATGAGAATGTGCTAAAGGTATACATACTCTAAAGTAATAGATATGATGTGAAAAGAAAATTGTATATATTCTTCAATGGAAGTTATCCTGATATGTTAAAGATTATATTATAAAGTTCATGATCGGTGGATTACTGTCCATGTATTTGTAAGGAAGTGAACCTTCCCTTTTGTATTTGAGAAGTGAGCTCTAGGAAGTGTGCCTAAATCACTAATACATTTGGGGTGAAATTACGACGGCAATTTGCGATGACAGGCAAATGTCATGCGGTTTTGGCCTTTGTTTTTCAAATATAGCCTGACACCATTGCAATTTGCGATGACAATACATTTGGCAACATCGCCATTGCGACGTTGTCGGGATATAAGGACAAAAAAAAAAAGGAACGTTGTCATTTGTGTTTTCAACAGCGCCGTAACCCTCTGCGAAATCACATCAGGATATAAGGGCAAAAAAAACAAGAACGTTGTCATTTGTGTTTTCAACAGCGCCGTAACCCTCCACGAAATCACATCGGGATATAAGGGCAAAAAAAACAAGAACGTTGTCATTTGTGTTTTCAACAGCGCCGTAACCCTCCGCGAAATCACAGCTACAATTTTTGAGTACGTTGGGTTTATTTTTCTTTTGTCATTATTATGTAATCTGGTATTCAGCTGTTAGAGAGCTAAAATACCCAGAAATGAGGACATATCTATGTTGAATTTATTGTTAGCAGCTTTGGTTATTTAGAAGTTTAATTTTATTTGTTCATCTTTCAAGCACAAACATTTTGTGGACCGTAACGTCTTCATTATTTCAGGTATGCAGTGAAATAGCCCTAACTTGCAATTGCGATGTTGTCAGGATATAAGGGCAAAAAAAAAAAGGAACGTTGTCATTTGTGTTTTCAACAGCACCGTAACCCTCCGCGAAATCACATCGGGATATAAGGGCAAAAAAAACAAGAACATTGTCATTTGTGTTTTCAACAGCGCCGAGAGAGATTCCCTCCGTGAAATCACAGCTACAATTTCTGAGTACGTTGGGTTTATTTTTCTTTTGTCATTATTATGTAATCTGGTATTCAGCTGTTAGAGAGCTAAAATACCCAGAAATGAGGACATATCTATGTTGAATTTATTGTTAGCGGCTTTGGTTATTTAGAAGTTTAATTTTATTTGTTCATCTTTCAAGCACAAACATTTTGTGGACTGTAATGTCTTCATTGTTTCGGGTATGCAATGAAACAGCCCTAACTTGCGACTACCTTCACGGTACTTGTGTACATTATCATGTTGTCTTTACAGTGACTGTCCTCATTCAAGTGGCAATTACACAAGGGACAGTCACTGTGAGATGTCCTCATTTGTGACAAGGATAGTCACACTTAGGACATCTCATAGTGATATTCCCTTGTGTAATTTCCACTTGAATGTATTTCTATTGAACCACATTAATGATTTTCTTCTTCAACAAATGAGGACAGTCACTGTAAAGACAACATGATAATGTACACAATTACCAAAAAATAATCTTGTTAATTGATGTAACAATTTGTCTTGCTCACTCCCTATCCTTCACTAGGGTCCCTTTAGGCCAATGTTTTGACTTGATAGGGTACTTAACTATCCCTACACTCTTTAGGTATCTCTACCCAAGATCCCAGTCCTTCAACTAGTGCACACCAACAAGAAATACAACGAACTCTGCTCAATACCAATCTAGCTACTAGGACACTCCTAGTCTTGTCTTCACAAATTGAAACACATTCAACTAGAACTTTACTCCATGGAGAGGCTGGCCACTAGGACCTCTATTGGTTTCAATATTACTCCTTCACCTATACTTTTCATCAGTACTTCAATCCGGTTCATCAAACCATGCCAATTGCACCCAAAAATAGGCTGCTAGCAATTAGGCCTTTGTCAAGCCTTTTTGTTTATATTAAGCCACCTAAAGGGCTTAGGATTCAGATGCCCTTTATTGAGAACTCCAAGATATCTAAGGTCTTCTCCTCCTAGATTTTTTGTACACCAACTGCTATAGCCATGCCTGAAAACAAGTATTTTGACACAACTTGGATAGTCTGACTAAGAGTTTGTTTTCTTAGCAGCCAAAGAAACTCACCCAATCTTCTAATTTGACTTGGGGCTTCTTTAGATGTGTGTCTACCTCTCCATGAGATTTTAGTTGAAGCAACCAATGCATTCAACTTGTTGTAATCTTCTTGTAATGATTTGTCATCCCTAACTGTGCTCAACTGACTCACCTAGGACATCATTGCAAACATAGAAAATGAGCTTCCCAGGGCCCCTCCTTCCAAACATATAGTACATGGAGTCTCCTCACCCATTCCAAGAGCCCGTACAAAATTGACAATGGAATGATGAGCTAAGACTCCATTTGTTCAACCTGCCTGGTTCAAACCAATGATAGGGTACTTAACAAAAGAATTAACAAACTAGTTGGAATGCTTCAAAACTCAAAAAAAACACAACACAGAATAAAAAAACAACTTGTACTAACTTTTCCAATAGACACTGTGAGCTATCTAATCCATTAATCAATTGAAAACAAAGAAACAAAAAAACTCAAGAATTCACTAAAACCGTGTTACTCTACAAATCTTCTTAATTCCAAATGTTTTTCCCCCCAACCTTTTGCACAGATCGATGGAGGCCTCTTATAGTTGATCTGATGCCTAATTCAATGGTTTCATATAGTTACATAACCATCTTACTCGAAAATGCTCCCTTGCACAAATGTTGTCAATGTTGTGAATGACAACATTGACAACTTGTTACAACCTTTGGGATTTTGGTTCAAAACTTATTGTTCAAACACCATAAGACCCTAACCATGACTTAGTTAGGCTATTTAGACCTCACATAGGCCACTTCTACACTTCTTTGCCCAATTTGACCCCTAAATGCTTCATTCCCATTTTTGCCACAATATTGGTAACTTGGGTACAAATTGGCACTTGCCTTCACAAAGGTCACACATGAGGACATCTCACAGTGATTGATTGTCCCTTGTGTAATTGCCACTTGAATGTATTGCTATTGAACCACATTAATGCTTTTCTTCTTCAACAAATGAGGATAGTCACTCTAAAGACAACATGATAATGTACACTCACTGTAAGGACAGTCACAAATGAGGACATCTCACAGTGACTGTCCCTTGTGTAATTGCCGCTTGAATGTATTGCTATTGAACCACATTAATGCTTTTCTTCTTCAAAAAATGAGGATAGTCACTCTAAAGACAACATGATAATGTACACTCACTATAAGGATAGTCACAAATGAGGACATCTCACAGTGACTGTCCCTTGTGTAATTGCTGCTTGAATTACACAAGGGACAGTCATTGTGAGATGTCCTCATTTGTGACAAGGACAGTCACACATGAGGACATCTCACAGTGATTGTCCCTTGTGTAATTGCCACTTGAATGTATTGCTATTGAACCACATTAATGCTTTTCTTCTTCAACAAATGAGGACAGTCACTCTAAAGACAACATGATAATGTACACTCACTGTAAGGACAGTCACAAATGAGGACATCTCACAGTGATTGTCCCTTGTGTAATTGCCACTTGAATGTATTGCTATTGAACCACATTAATGGTTTTCTTCTTCAACAAATGAGGACAGTCACTCTAAAGACAACATGATAATGTACACTCATTGTAAGGATAGTCACAAATGAGGACATCTCATAGTGACTGTCCCTTGTGTAATTGTTGCTTGAATTACACAAGGGATAGTCATTGTGAGATGTCCTCATTTGTGACAAGGACAGTCACACATGAGGACATCTCACAGTGATTGTCCCTTGTGTAATTGCCACTTGAATGTATTGCTATTGAACCACATTAATGCTTTTCTTCTTCAACAAATGAGGACAGTCCCTCTAAAGATAACATGATAATGTACACTCACTGTAAGGACAGTGACAAATGAGGACATCTCACAGTGACTGTCCCTTGTGTAATTTCCGCTTGAATTACATAAGGGATAGTCATTGTGAGATGTCCTCATTTGTGACAAGGATAGTCACACATGAGGACATCTCACAGTGATTGTCCCTTGTGTAATTGTCACTTGAATGTATTGCTATTGAACCACATTAATGCTTTTCTTCTTCAACAAATGAGGACAGTCACTCTAAAGACAACATGATAATGTACACTCACTGTAAGGACAGTCACAAATGAGGACATCTCACAGTGACTGTCCCTTGTGTAATTGCCGCTTGAATTACACAAGGGACAATCATTGTGAGATGTCCTCATTTGTGACAAGGACAGTCACACATGAGGACATCTCACAGTGATTGTCTGTAATGTCCCCTTTTTGGCTAACTTGGAAAATAGGAACAATTACTCCACTTCTTAGACTTACTCTATCAGATACTTACAATTAAACTAAGTAATGGAGGTTACTTAAGATATCAACCGCTATTTCAGATTCAATCACAATATGTGTGCAAGATGATATTGATACCAATATGTTTAATAGCACTGTCGGATATAATGATATGAAATATGCTATGAATATGATGTTTCCTATCACTTATAGTGATAGTATAATGATGTTATGTCTGATATAAACAATATCGATATACAATCAATAAGTATTGCTTACAGCAATGTATTTGCTATGTCTGATATGATGATGTAATTATGCAAATGTGTAATATCGCTATGAGTGATATGTTGCTATTTCAGATTCTGAATTATATGCTTGCAACTTCAAATATTGATGCTATTTCTGACTATCCTTTCTATCTGTGCAATCATGGTGTTGTCTCTGATCTGCAATGATAAACTTGAAACCAAACTGCCAAAGGCAGATGCTCTATTGAGTATATCCAAATATGGATAAGTAAATAAAGTTCTAATGATGCCTTGAGTGACTGACGAGAATGCATTCTTATATTGTCTTTAACAAATGAAGAGATGCTATGAATGAGATGTGTCTTGTTTCTTCCTCCATGTCCCTTTGTTAATCACACCTTTCCATAATCCGATAGTTCACATAATATTATTTCATTATTTTCTGATCATAGATAACTCCCAGATTGACTCAATATCAAATATTTTTATGAAGGTAATCTTCCCTAATTGGTAGTGCAACCAGTAGTTAACATCCATTGTGTTTGTATTAGTTTGGTCTAACTATCATTAGTATTTAGTCAATCGATATTAACTCTTGCCTTATCCCATATTGTTATGATTATATCCAATCTTTCTACTCTGATATAAGTCGATATCATTTTCTGATAATTGTCCATTTATTGGTTGATTGCTGGTAATGGAGTTTGATCTTCAAATTGACTTCCATTCCTGTTAATACTTAAGGATACATTGTACTTATTATCCATGACTGATGCCTCATTCATCAATAGCTTGTGATATAATCACTGATGCTTTTGTGTTTCTACAAGATGTGGTTTATCTCAGACAATCGATAATCTTTCAATCCTTTAGTTGATATCCTCCTATGTGGTGTCTATTGATATAGATAGTAGAATTCAATCTAGTTTATGTTATTGTCATGATAACATAGGAAGTGATGGTGCATATTTGCTAGCAGGTCTTCATGTTTGATATTGCTTTATCGGATATGTCATTGTCTAAACTTGTGCAATTAATGATTATTTATAATATATGAATGGTTATCCTTCTTGCTTATCAATACATCTTCTGAAACACATAGCGACCTATCCCTTATTCATATCATGTTGATCTTGACTTCATAGTATTTGGTTCATTAATCATCCTCTCATGGTATCGATGTGTAATGACTAGTGATTGTTGTATCACTTCTTCATTCCTCATCGTGATAGATAATGCAGATGTTTAATGTAGATGTATATCGATTACAGATATTCGATATTGCTTTAAACGTTATTATTATTATTATTATTAATGTTATTGTTATTATTAAATATTATAATTAATGATGTTAGTAATATTAATAATATTATAATAAATATTATTATAGTGATAACATATTGTTTTATATTGAGAGGTTTATTAATATTATTTATATATTAAAATTATTATATCAATAGTTGATTTAATATTATTACTTAATATATTATTATAATATAATATATATAATTTATTAATAATTATTTATTATTAATTTATATTATAATTATAATCATAATTATATTATTTATTAATATTTTAATATTATTTAATTAACATATTACTTATTATGCTAACTATATATTATTATTATCTTTTGATAATAATTATATATTATTGTTATATACCGTTAATAATAGATTATTATATATCATCTAATCATTTTATTATTATACTAAGTTCAATATGTCACAACTCATGACATTGTCCCTTGTGTAATTGCCACTTGAATGTATTGCTATTGAACCACATTAATGCTTTTCTTCTTCAACAAATGAGGATAGTCATTCTAAAGACAACATGATAATGTACACTCATTGTAAGGACAGTCACAAATGAGGACATCTCACAGTGACTGTCCCTTGTGTAATTGCCACTTGAATTACACAAGGGACAGTCATTGTGAGATGTCCTCATTTGTGACAAGGACAGTCACACATGAGGACATCTCACAGTGATTGTCCCTTGTGTAATTGCCACTTGAATGTATTGCTATTGAACCACATTAATGCTTTTCTTCTTCAACAAATGAGGATAGTCACTCTAAAGACACCATGATAATGTACACTCACTGTAAGGATAGTCACAAATGAGGACATCTCATAGTGACTGTCCCTTGTGTAATTGCCACTTGAATGTATTGCTATTCAACCACATTAATGCTTTTCTTCTTCAACAAATGAGGATAGTCACTCTAAGGACAACATGATAATGTACACTCACTGTAAGTGTACATTATCATGTTGTATTACAAATGGACCTTATGTTGGTCAGGATATAAGTGCAAAAAAAAAAGGAACGTTGTCATTTGTGTTTTCAATAGCACCGAGAGAGATTCCCTCCGTGAAATCAAGCGGGTTATCATTTGTGTTTTGAACAAAGCGGGTTGTCATTTGTGTTTTGAACATCACCGAGAGAGATTCCCTCCGTGAAATCAAGCGGGTTGTCATTTGTGTTTTCAACAGCGCCGAGAGAGATTCCCTCCGCAAAATCACAGCTACAATTTCTGAGTACGTTGGGTTTGTTTTTCTTTTGTCATTATTATTTAATCTGGTATTCAGCTGTTAGAGAGCTAAAATACCTAGAAATGAGGACATATCTATGTCCAACACATTTTAAAATGATCACCCCCCTATTATTGTATCACTTCCTCCTTGTTCCTCATTCAAGTGGCAATTACACAAGGGACAGTCACTGTGAGATGTCCTCATTTGTGACAAGGACAGTCACACATGAGGACATCTCATAGTGACTATCCCTTGTGTAATTGCCACTTGAATGTATTGCTATTCAACCACATTTATGGGCCCGTTTGGACCACGACACATAGTAGCATCTACAGAGAAGAATATCCCAGGTGTAACAAGTTGTAAGAATATACCAACAGTTCTAAGAAGTTCCCTAGCACGTAGTAGCATCTACAGAGAAGGATATATAACATGAGGGAAGCCACTGTAAAGACAACATGATAATGTACACTCATTGTATGTGTACATTATCATGTTGTCTTTACAGTGACTGACCTCATTCAAGTGGCAATTACACAAGGGACAGTCACTGTGAGATGTCCTCATTTGTGACAAGGACAGTCACACATGAGGATATCTCACAGTGACTGTCCCTTGTGTAATTGCCACTTGAATGTATTGCTATTCAACCACATTTATGGGCCCGTTTGGACCACGGCACACAGTAGCATCTATAGAGAATAATATCCCAGGTGTAACAATTTGTAAGAATATACCAACAGTTCTAAGAAGTTCCCTAGCACATAGTAGCATCTTCTAATTGTCTATACCACTTCACAAGGTATTGTTTGCACACATTGTTTTTGGTTCTTTTGATGACCCTTGTTTTGAAATTGCTATTAGGCCTTGTAGCTTATATGTTTTGATTGTTGGAGAGCTTCTAAAGCTAAGCAAGAAGACCATTGCACGAGTTATAGCCGCGCACTCAGGTTTGAAAATTGTATATTTTTTAATCTAATGAATATTTTAACTAGACTTTTAGCTTATTTTTGCTGTATATTTTAATCTAAAGGGAATCATGGATGTGAACTTGAAAGAATTTTGTACTTAGTTCTTATGGAGAGAATAGTAGTAGTTTACGGTCTAATATCAAATAGAGTTTTCCAATTACAGAAAGTTAATGAATTCTAATAGCTTATATGTTTTGATTGCTAGAGAGCTTCTAGAGCTAAGCAAGAAGACCATTGCACGAGTTATAGCCACGTGCTCAGGTTTGAAAATTGTATATATTTTAATCTAATGTATATTTTAATCCTTTTGCCATGTCATGTAATATGTCTTGCCTTGTAGCTTATATGTTTTGAAATTGCTATTAGGCCTTGTAGCTTAGATGTTTTGATTGCTAGAGAGCTTCTAGAGCTAAGCAAGAAGACCATTGCACTAGTCGTAGCCGCACGCTCAGGCATGAAAATTGTATATTTTTTAATCTAATGTATATTTTAACTAGATTTTTAAAATATTAAAGGATTTAACTAGGTCTAAGAAGATTTGTGTACTTTTGACAATTTTGCTTAGTCACTGAAAGTTGTAGACCGAAGTTTTCATAGCCCAATTTTTGCTTCCTGCGAAGAACGATCATTTCAAATAATATAAGTGAAGAACAAAATAGGGAGACAATTGCTAGATTGTGGTCTAACTTGAAAAGAAAAGGTGATGGAAAATGTTATTGTCCCTACAAAATTTGTAAGGGCTTAAACCGTAGAAGACTACTAATCAAAATAGTTAAGAGACATTGTAGGGAGAATGGTCACATTGAAGGGGGGCATGACTATCATCCACTGGTAAGTTGTTCATTATATCATTTTAACAATTTATATACATATGAAATCACTTGATGATGAGTTGAAGATCATGGTTTATTTATGTTAATCAATTTTATATAGGTTGATCTCCCCAGGGAAGTACATGATATGGAGGAACATGGGGGTGCGAATATCCAAGGTGAAGATAATGATCCCATGGAAGATGACGATCATGTGCCAGAAAAAAATATTGAAGATGATGGTATAAATACATTGATCCATGACACATTTAGTCCAAGCGGATCTGATCATGATGATGATGATAGCCTCGATGTACCTCTACTTGAGAAGGCATACGAGTCCCTATACAAAGACTCCCAAACAACTCTTCTCTCTACTGTATTGTTGTTGTTGAACTTGAAGGTTATGAATGGTTTATCCAACATAACAATGTCACGTATGTTAAGGTATGTCATAAATGTCTTTATAGTTAACAAAGGGTGAATAATGTACCACTAATATTGTTTATATTAACAACTTATATTTTTTGCTGTAGATTGATAGGCGAGTTTTTGTTACCACCATCAAATATTCTACCTCCCTCATATCGAGAATTATCTGCTATTATGAAAGATATTGGAATGGAGTATCAAGCAATACATGCTTGTCCCAATGATCATATTATATATTATAAAGAACATGCATTTGCAACACAATACCCTGTATGTCCTATGAGTAGATATCAAACAGATCGAATAACAAAAAAGGTGCCTCACAAGGTTCTTCGTTACATCCCCATTATTCCACGGATGCGACAATTATTCAGGTGTACTAGCTTGGCACAATTTATGGATTACCATGCACGCAATAGAAGTCGAGATGACATTATTCGAATCCCTGCGGATGGTTCGACATTTATGCACATAGAGGAAAAGTGGCAACACTTCAAAGAAGAACCTCGTAATCTCAGGCTTTCATTGGCAGCGGATGGTGTCAATCCATTTGGAGAGATGAGATCTGTTTGCTCGGTGTGGCCTGTTTTTGTTATCAACAATAACATTCCTCCGTGGATGTCAATAAAGAGGGAGCACATTATGTTGGCAATGATTGTTCCAGGTATTTTATCATTTGATAGTTATTAATTTACATGTACTTACAAATCTTACAGTAAAATGGTCACAATAATTATGTAATGTTACTGTTCATTCAAGTAGGTAAATATCAAGTTAAAGATATGAATGTATATATTGAGCCTCTTATTGACGAGTTGGTGGAGTTATGGAACGGTGTCACTATGTATGACGTGTCTAGACCAATAGGACAAAGACAATTTCAATTCCATGCAATACTTGTATGGACAATACATGATGCCCCAAGGTTAACACATTTTTGTGGTATGTTATAGTGTATTCAAGTTGCACATGATAATTCTAATTATAAAAATCAACATATTTAATAATCCAATTATATCATTATCTTGTAGGTCTTCAAACAAAGGGAAAATTTGCATGTCCAGTTTGTGGTCCAAAGATGAAATCTCGTCATTCAAAAAGTTTAGGAAAGCATGTGTTTGATGAGTACAGACACTTCCTCCACAGGAATCATAAGTATCGAAGTATGGAAAAACATCTTTTCAATGGGAAAGAAGAGACTACATCAAAGCCACGAAGAATGACACCTCGCCTATGGAAGTTGGAATATAATAGAATTAATCATCGAGGTAATGTCGTTCCACTTAATGGTTTATATTTGTAATTTATATATTTCTATTGTGATTTTTGTTTACTAATTATGTAATTGATGATCGTGAAGGTCGTCAAGGCACTACTGACAACCTTCCAAAGGGACTAAAAAGCTATCCCAGACAATTTAGTAGGTTGCCCTACTACGAGGACCTACAAATTGTGCATTTATTTGATTTTATGCATGTTGGAAAGAATATAACAGAGACATTGTGGAAAATACTGGATGGAAGGCGTGACAAAGAAAAAATTGTCAAAATTTGTAATGACATTCATGAATCCAATCATGCACTGAAGAATTTCATTCACTCAAATAGCAATAGAGATCAGATTAATATAAGTGCCCTTCCTTGGTTATTAACGGAGCAGCAAAGTGATGCCATAAAAGAAGTCATACGAAAAATTCAATTTCCCACAGGATTTGCTGGGAACATAAGCAATCTCATATCAAAGAAAAGTGAATTTGGGCCAGGGCTCAAAACGCATGATTGGCATACTTTCATCAAGGTAAGTTATGTTCTTCTATATTTACAATATATTCATAAACTACATGTACTATTCATTATGTTATGTTAGAAAATAATGAAATGATTGGTTTATAATTACTACAGTACGTGCTACCTCTATCTCTCCCAGAGCACTTCAACAATAACATCAAACAAGTGATATATGATCTTGGAAAATACATGAGGTAAGCAGTAATATCTGTTCAATTTGTTGTATATATTTATTATATTCGTGATTTGTTTTTCTTGCTATGTAATCTATTGTATATTATTTTGTAAAGTCTCGTATTTATATATTTTTTGTGACTTGAATCTCTTAATGTAGGTGGTTGTCATCTAAAGAAATCCATAAAGAAGATATAAACTATTGGAAGAGAAGAATTTCTCATTTACTGTGTGAAATGCAAAAGTGTCTACCTCCAACTTTTTTCAATGCACAAGAACACTACCTCATACACCAAGTTGAGGAGATTGAATTGTGTGGACTTGCACACACTAGGTCAATGTGGATGGTTGAGAGGCACTTGAAATCTTTGAAGGCTTTGGTTTGAAAAAGAGCACATCCTGAGGGTTCTATGGTAGAGGGATACATGGTATACTAGACTATGGTGTACATTATTGAATATCTTCCTAAGTTTGCTTCAAATATCCATGTAGATCGCATTTGGGATCTTGACCCTTTTAAAAAATTCAAAGGGGAGTACTTGATGGGGAAAGGTAGATTGAGGAAAGTGACAGGTAATAAATTATAAGATGTTATTGTAATAAATTATTTCTTAATCTTCAAAATAAATCGGTTGTAAGTCGTCTATTTTTTTTTTGTACAGTTGCTCGAGAGTGGGATGCACTACATTTGTATATTGCAAACAATCTTGATTGGATGACAGTATGGATTGAACGATGTCAACATTCTGGTCACACATTAACATGGGAAGGTGTATCTTCATTGGTTAAAGAAGCTCATTGTAATGGAGATTCTAATGTTACGCAAAGGGAAATAGATTTAGCATATGGTTTAAGAGATTTCCAGGTACGTATAAAATTATTAATCACACGTATGTTTATCAACTCACGATATAATAATTTTGACATGTTTCACATATTATTGTAGGTTAAACACCACAAGGGTATGTTCTGTAATGGTCAAAAATTTCACGTCAAAGTGTTGGATGACACGAAGAAAACTTGTGATTTTGGAATAACTGCAGTCTTTCAAGTGACTAATATTTCATCTAGAAATGACTTAGATCCTCAAGAGTTTAAAAATCAATACTATGACATTTTGGATGATATACTTGAGTGAGACTTTAGTTCCTTCAAATTAGTACTCTTCGTTGTCAAATGGTACAGGCTATGACTTAATCCAAATGATCCTAATAGAACTGTTAGTGAACATGATAATGGATTTACAATGGTTAATACAAGGTCATTTGAGCCAGTTGGGGATGAGCCCTATGTTCTTCCAAGCCAATGTGAGCAGGTATTTTACTCAGAGGTTTCACATAAACCGGGTTGGTCATTTGTTGTTAGACATGAACCGAGAGGAAGGCCGATAAAGTATAATGCGATGGAAGAAGAAGATACCGAAGAAGTAGAAGATGATGTAGATGATGATTACGATCGACAATTATTGGATGATGTTCCTGAGACAAATTTTCATGAAGAAGAAGAAGAAGATGATAACGATGATGCTGCTACTGATGATGATGATGAAGATGATGTTGATGTTGATGATGATGATGTTGATGATGATGACAATGATGACAATGACGATGATGATGATGATGATGATGATGACGACGATGACGAGGATGATGATGATGATGATGATGATGATGAGGATGATGATGATGAAATTTAAAGGTATGCCATCAATCCTTAATGTATTTAATATTCATTTCTTGATAGAAATATATTTGTCTTAAATGGTTACATAGTTTATTCATTATCTATTTAAAAGCTACAAGTTTCAACTACAAATAGAATACTGCTAATCTAAATTAACTATTAATCTAAATTAATTAAATAAAACTATTTAAAACACATATTAATGTGAGCTTGATTTAAGTGTTATAATGTGTACGTTTTAATGTTTTTAATTTTTATGTGATGCTTATGATGGATGTGATTATGATTATGATGTGATTATGCTCACGATAATTGAATTACATTTGCAAGAAATTGAACCCCTTTCAAGAGCATCCCGCACAGTCTCATGGATCGACAGGTATAAGTCAATACACCTTATAGAAAGTCTATTTAATACACTTATCAATAGTAAGATTGATGTCTTCTAAGATCTCTCCCATTTGCAGGTACCAGCAAATAGGTATTTGTCAGAAGTGTCTTCCTCGAGTGAGGGAAATATAGGAATAGAAGAGGAAAGTGAGACATGCAGTTTATCTAGAATAGGGAGATTAACTAGAGGTCAAAGGACTAGAAGGAAATTCAATAAACACATGAAATTTTTCCTTGCTCAAGGGGGGTCATGTTCTTATGATGATGAGATGAAAGGCGACATCGAGGTGCCCTTGAGGTACCAACATCTACAGAAACATTGGGTACCCAAGGAACTTCCTCCAATAAACACTATTTTTGTGTTAATGAGAGGATATATCGCATAGCACCATCATCATTACATGGTTTGGGCCTATTTTCTATGGATGGCATAAAGGTTTCTTACAACAAAGTTTTTGAATTGATGGAGTATGTTGGACCATGTTACGATTACAAAAGTTGGATGCATATTGTTCAATATAAAAAAAGTATGCGTAGGTATGCACTCTCGGCAAATTATATACAATAGCAAGACAATAATCAAAGTAAAAGTGTGGCTATATACATTGATGGAAGGCCAAAAGCAACAGGGAATATTGCGGGTTTTATAAATAGTACATGACCTAGGTCAACTATAAAGCAACCCAATTGCATATTTGAAGCGCGCAAGGGAAATCGTGTATTCATCTGTGTGATAAAATCAATACGTGCAGGGGAAGAGCTGCTTATTGATTACAATTTGAACCGCATAGATACAAACGAGGCTACTATCATGGGGGTGGTACATACTATTAAACCAACTTCTAATCAATGACTCCAACATACCATTTAGTTATTAAATTTTTGGCTAACATTTTTATACTTGATCTTTGACACAGGGGCACAATATGGAGCAACTGCCCGAAGGTGATGGTGACGATATTCCTAGCTCATCTACACATGAGCAGGTAAAACTCATTGTAATTGTGCAAACTAGATAGAAGCAAAATGTTATTTTTTTTAATGTTATTTTCTTCATTATTTTGGAGTAATTTTGATAATACTAATACTATTGTTGTCACAGAGGGCCAGTGGTCAGAGAGAGGGAAAGCAACCTGCAGTCCCTCAGGAGTCCCCCCTTGTGGACCCTTTTTTTATTGATTTAGCAGAGACCGATGACCCGATCGGTTCCATTAATAAGCTGCTAAAGAAAATTGGGAAAGAACTTCTACGTTTGGTATCCATACATCCTCAGACTCAGGAAATAAAAGACAGGGCAGCTGAGTTGTTGCACACTTTTGAAAACTTTAAAGTAAGTATTAATGAAATTTTTAATTATTACAAGAGTTCAATAATGGTTTTTATGTTATGCTCTTTTATGACATTAATTAAAATATGGATGCATTGTCTTTACAGAGTTATTTGCGTAATTTTGAACCCCATTCCCATGATGAGGCCGGTATTGCAAGTGGTTCAGGTAGATCACATGTTCCATTCCCCACTTGTGTTTTCCACTGAATATATATAGGAATGATCATAATCATTGACAATACATGCTCGAACAATCTTTTTTTTTAATGCTCTAACAATCTTATCCATGCTAGTCCACACGTTCTATATTTATGCATGCTCTAACAATTTTATTCTTCAGCTCCTTTCCATGATGATATGACAACGCCGCCTCCATCCAGGACAGCCAAAAATGTCTTGCCGACTGCCATGTCAACAACACACAGCCTAAATGCACCAACTGTTGCACCATCTATTGGTACACAAATCCCTCTTTTTCTCTCTTTTGTTATGTGTTTAAGTGTTATGTGTTTACGATGTAGATCCCTTGATTATGTTTGTGCCATGGGTGCTCTGCACCAATTTATTTCCCTTGAAGTATTATTTCTTGGAGGCATTTGATAATGGTTTTCATTTTTTGCAATAGGAGATGCAACAAGTCCCGATGCAACATCATTTCCTGGATGTTCCCGTGTTCCTAGTATGGGAATGGTGAAGGATTGCGTATTGATCATCAGTGATGATGAAGGCATTCCCTTAAAAGTAGCCAAAGTTCCAGGTACTTTAAAGTTATTATTATTCTATAGTGATATAATAGTAATTTAGTTTTTGATCACTCTTCATCGACTAATGATCCCATGATTATTTTGTAGGGAATGATATTTTTTGGTGAAAACTTGGTGACGAGTGTTTATGGATATTCGGGCCCACCCTACGTACATGGTGGAACATCATATCCTAACTAAAACCCCAAACCACTATTTTGATTTCATATCATTGCTAGAATAGTTTTCCTTTTCATCAATTTCTTGAACTATATTAAAGGTAGCTTCTCTTCATTTATGAGTCTAACATGTTTTTTTTTTACTTAAAAGGTGGAATAACCAAGATAAAAAGTTGAAGGATGATCTTGTACATAGTATGACCTAGCTTTTTGGACCTCGTGCATTCGAGAGAAACAAGCTCCTTGAAAAAGTTGGTTTATGTTTGAAGTATATTAGGGACCAGTACAGGAAATATTTAGAGGTTAACCCAAGGCACGAGTGTCTGCCCTATGTTCTTGAGGCTGAGTGACAGGATTTGATTTTGGATGGAAAGTATAAAGCCGACATGAAAAAAGGAATTATGCCAGTAGAGAGTAGAGCAAGGTATGTGATACTTTTGAGAATGTAATTATGTACTAATTAACCTCTAAATTTTTCTTGTACTAGTCTCTAACATATTTCAAACTTTTCATAGATTGCCTAACACATCAAAGGCAACAAAGGCAAGATTAGAAAAGCACGGGACACACAAGCTTGGCTCTGGTGGTTTTTCCAAACTTCAAGCACGAGTTGTAAGTATTAGTAAATGAAAACTTGTATCAAATTTTTTATATATTGCAAGGAAATTTTTTTTGATCAAACAATGCAAGTAAAATTCACCATACCAAGCAAAAATGTAGGGGTCAGAGTTCAATAGATGCCTCACAGAAGAGGACAAGAGAATTGGCTTCCAACAAGGCTATAGAGCCGTGGCTGAACGGCTACGAGCTGAAATCAGTGTGCAAGGTTCAAATAATGATGCATTTGAGCCACAGGTAAATAAGCTAAATGAAATTTATTTCAAATTGAATACTTTACCAATTAGTCTATTTGATGTTAAGTTCTAATATAAAGTGAGTATATCTGTTTTAAGAAAGCAATGAAAACAATGTGTAGGATATTGGAATGCAGCCTGACAATCCTTCTACACAATCTATGCATAATGAAGGTTCGCATGATGTGCATCCTAGTGGTGGAGGTATACATTTGCTATTAAAATTTTTATATGTAATTACAATTGGTGTTTGGATTAATGTAACATTTTGTATAGCAACTGTAGAGGATCGAGGGGTCGGTGCTCATGAGCATGTTGAGGTTGAGTCTAGACAAAATGATGTGGCCAGATCAGGTAATTAAAGAGCGCCACAATTATGTTCTTTAAAATAATTAAATACTTGTAACAATTATAATTAAATATTTTAAATTTAACTCTTTTATTTGTTATTGTAGAGGACCCCCCTTTGCAGCAGCATAGGAATTTGAGATCATCAAGAACAGAGAACAAAACAACTGATGAGGGGGGTATTGATGATAACACTGATGCTCCTCTTAGAGCTTACATAGAAAAAAAAATTAGAAACAGAAAAAAGAAATGATTGTCATCTAAATACCTTAATTGATAATGACTAAATTTTATGTCTCAATGAATTTAATTATGTGCTAATGAATGTTCATGAATTATGTGTTTATTTTCATATTGATGAATGTTGCATGTTAACGAATCTAATGTGTTAATGAATGTTATCATGTGATATTGATTGAATGTTACATTTTATTAATAATTGAAAGAATGAATGAATGTTAGATGTTAACGGGGAATGTAGAGTGATGTTAGGGGGAGGGGGGTGGGGCCAAATGAGCTTCCACCTTCACATGGTTGGCCCTATTTAGTAGAGAATATTAAACTATATTCTCGAAACAAAGTGAAGCTCAATAAGATACTAAATGAGTCAAAATGGTTATCAAGGTCCTCTATCCATAAGATACTTGTAGTCAAAATGGTTATCTAGGTCCTCTATCCATTCCGTAAGTTCTTCACCCTTCAAACTTCCTCCATAACAAGGAATGTGCTCTAGGTTAGTCATGAAGCCTAGCATGGACTCTCTGTCAGATAGAGCCACTATTTCAGAGCCTTTTCTGTGCATTTCCTTCAAGCACTGTATAGTGTACGGATGTGAAAGGGAGGGTAGACCAGTGTGGAAGTTAGAGTATTTATATCTTATGCTTTGAGAGTTTATTTGGTAGATTCAAGACACCTTATATCAAAGTTATTCCTTTTTCTTATCTGTTGTTCTGTCAAACCCTCATTTTTTGGGTTATTGCATTCAAATGGCCTTAACTTGCAAATAAACCATAGGATATCCTCTGTTCTTTGTAAAATGCAAGTTAAGGGGGTTTATTTTCATATTTTAAAAGCTTTGGAACAAGATACTAAGCCAAAGAATTTCGAGAGCAAGCCCTAGATCAAGAATCTCAATGTTCTTGACTAGGAGTTGATGGATTATGCAAGATCAGAGGGTAGCGAAAAGTAAAGGACCTCAAACCTTGTTGAATCTAGATATTTAGAGCATGGTGGACATCTTCAAACTCTGATCTTGGTTTCATGCACCCATTTTCAATGCCTTGTTTTGGAACCCACACCCAAAGGCATGCATTAGGTCTGCGGACTCAATAAGGACATTGATATGTGTTGGCATTAAGCAGAATTGCCACTAGTGACAACACTTATTTGCATTCTGGATACAAACCGAGCAGATAGTGCAAACCGAGCAGATAGTGCAAACTGAGCAGACAGTGCAAACCGAGCAGACAGTGCAAACTGAGCAGACAAGTGCAAACCGAGCAGACAGTGCAAACCGAGCAGACAGTGGAAACTGAGCAAGTTAGTACAAACCGATCAGGACAATGTAAACCGAGTAACATCTTGTCTATCGAGTCACCAATACTTACCAAGTTCAATACCTACCGAGTGATCAGTATGAACCGTGCCTTCACTTCTACCGAGTGCATGACGATGCCAAGTAATGCAGTGAACACCGAGTATCAGAAAGTCACTGAGTCAGTTTGAAAGAACCGAGTAACCATATTTGGGCCGACTTAGTAGCACTTATGTTTATTTGTCAAGCCGACTGTGTAATTGTAATTGTAATTAATTGTTTGAGACTTGTATATAAACAATGTTGTAAAAATAAAAAGATGAAATGAAATGTATGAAGTAGAATATATGTGAAAGAGAAAGAAAGGAAGAAATAAGCGAATTACAGAAGGCTTCAGAAGTATAAGGTACAGCAAAGACAAATTCATCATAGAAGGTGATCAGTACATCAACGAATCTCATTCAGCAATCCAGTTGCAAAGCAGAGATCTACTGTTTCATTCTAACAGGTGAATCAGTACTAAATCCTTTAACCGGGTAGACTTAACAGTCTTTGTAAAAATCTCTTTACCGAGTGCATACTTCATTGTATGTTTGTAAATCCTTTAACAGGGTGGATTTAGCAATCCTTATTGCTCCTAACAAGGCAGATCATCAGAAGTGATCAAATTGTAAGCCTTAACCGGCCAACTTTATTCTGCAGTATTAAAGCTTTGTGGGTTTCATCCCCACCCCAGTTTTGCTTTCTTTTGGAAGGTTTCTGGGTAACCAAATCTATGTGTCATTATTGTGAATGTTTGTAAGTTTCATGCTTTCTGTATGCAAAGGTTAAAAGATAAAATACATGTTAAAATTATAAGAAAATTTGGAGTTACTGATTCACCCCTCCCCTCTCAGTAACTCGGTTAATTTTTGAATATTTCCAACAATTGGTATCAGAGCTACATTGGTTCTCAAGACAAAGCTTAACTAGCTTGAGCAAAGATCCAGGACAATGGAGGTATTCAAACTGAATAAGGTGATTGAAAATGAAAAGCTAGATCTGGAAATGGCCATAGCTAAACTCAAAGAAGCAAAAGAACATCTTTCCCAATCCCTAAGAAGAAGGAAGGAACTTGCAAATCAGATGAATGATCAGAATTACATTGAAGAAAAGATTGAAGATCTTCTTCCCTCAAATAACTCAGATGAAGCAAACAATGCTGTCAAAGAACTCCTAGAAAAGAATGGGTCTCTGTAGGAAGAAGTGAGAAAATTGAAAAGAGAACAAGAACTACACTCTACAAGATTCTGTGAGATCTTGGAACAGAGAAACAAGTTGAAAGATGAATTAGATGGAAGAAACATTGAAGTCCAAAACAAAACCCTTCAGCTAGAAAATCTAATTGATCAGATCTCTCATACAAATGAAGAAATTCTAAATCTAAGATCAGAAATAGAAAACACAAGAGAAGAACTAAGATCTGAAAAGGAAATCAATCTAAGATTGATGAATGACCTAAACGCTGAAAAACAAATCAATGAAGGAATGCTGAAAAGTCAAGAAGACTTGAATCAGCTGTATGAACGAAATCTTCATAGGCAAAAAGGAAAAGCAGGACTTGGATACGAAGAAGAAGGTGAATCCTCTAAGCAAGGTACTCAAAGAAATCAAAAACCTACTTGTAATCATTGTGGTAAAATAGGACATACTTCAAATAAATGTTGGAACAATGAAAAAGCAGAATTCAATGGAAAATGTTATAGCTGCAATCAACCTAGTCACAAAGCAAATGAATGTAGGGAAAAACCTAGATTCAGAGGTAATTGTCACAAGTGCAACAAACAAGGTCACAAGGCATCCGAGTGCAGAACCAAGACATTTAATCCAACAGAAAAAATTGTGAAAGCAATGTTTGGATGGGACTACAACACCTGGTGTAGATGTCATTACTGTGGAGAATATGGACACATTGGCATGAATTGCATAAAACATCATCTAAGGAAAAGAGACACTACCGTAAGATGTTTCAAATGCACTAAACTCGGTCACATAGCCAGAAACTGCATGAATGCTAGTGAAATTGAAGAAGGAAAGAAGAATGAAGCAACTAAGGTCAGGAAATAGGTGAGACAAAAATGGATTCCTAAAGCTACTGAGCAATCCAGTCCAAGTAATGGAATGGATGGCTCTACCGACTCAAATTAAATTTCCAAGGAAGCACTGGAACTGTATTCTCATAGATCAATCTCAAGTAGTTCCAGAACCGAAATTAAAAGAAAAGTCTAAATCAGCATGCAAGATGCAGTGAGATCACAGGGAGGTCGGTATAGTCTTCACCGAGCAAGGTCGGTATAGTCTTCACCGAGCAAGGTCAGTATAGTTTTCACCGAGCAAGGTCGGTATAGTCTTCACCGAGCAAGGTCGGTACCTGTCTTCACCAAGCAAGGTCGGTACCTGTCTTTACCGAGCGAGGTCGGAGCATTATGAATTCTCGAGTTCACCGAGTTGCGAAGTCTTTTCCGAGCAATTAATTCTTAGTGGGTGACAGTCTGTCAGAATTCCTACCCTAATTTGAAATGAGCATTAATGACAGATTTGTAAACAAAAAGCAAGTAATCGAACTCATTCTTCACCGCGAATCTTTAGCACTTTGAGAGAAGAAAATTTCAAGAGCATCCCGGCGATTCAATACTTTTGCGAAAGGAATTTTCTATGAGCTACCATGGCATCATCCAGCACTTCAGTGAAGAAAGGATCTGATATGTTAGTTCAAGGGGAGTGGAAAGCACCAGACTTTAAGATCGTGCCCGCAATTGCAGCAGCCCTAGATCCGAACGGAGCTCAATCTTAGATTCCTCCTAAGGTACTGCTTATTAATGATATCCGCAATCATTTTAACTGTTCAATTCATGAAATGGGAAACCTAGAACTAGACACTGTGCGTGAGGAACTATGTGTGGATAGTATTTTGAAACCCGAGCACAAACATCTGGAAGATAAGGGTTTAGTTCACATTGCACATCTTCCTCGAAACTTTCAAGATAAATGGGTTAGGTACATTCTCAGCCGAGTACATGATGGCAAGATTTGGCTTGAGCAACCTATTGAGATCACAAAGAAAATGATTCAACAAGTCACCGGTCTTCCCATGTTGAACAAAGCTAAAACTACCAAAACCCTAGGTCGGACGGAACTAGAGAAGAAAACCCTAGCCGAGTGGGATGGTAGAGGCATGAAAGTTAGCAGCATTACCGACGCTGAACTGAAGTTTGGTACACATATCATTGCCCACAAGATTTACAGTTCTAGTCGACAGAACAGTGTCTCCTGTGAAGCTATTGACCTAGCATACAAAGTGGTCAAAAACAACTTGACATTTGACCTAGCAGACTTATTGTTGAAACAGTTCAACAAGAACATGGAAAGCATCAAAACTTCCAAAAACAATCCATGTAAGTTTGGATCCTTGTTGGTCTGTTTATTCTTCTATGTTCATAAATTCTTCCCTTCTAAAGGAAAAATTGTATGGAGAAAAGATGTGCCAGTACTCTATGAAATAAATGAATACATCGCAGAAATGGGTGAAAACTTTGAAAGCATCATGGATAATTATTTTGAGTCTTTCAAAGAGAAAATGAATGACAGATTCTGGATTCCACAGAAGTTGGTGGAAGCTTACAAAGATGACATCTGTTTTATGGTAGATTGTGATAATGTGTATATTCAAGCAGTTAAACCAAGAACTGTATATGTAAAACCTCTTCCTTATGAGGTAAATATTGATGAAACCAAGAACATCATTGAAGCTCTTCTAAATCAGCCTGTCAATCCCAAAGCCCCATATTTTGGAACATATGATGAAGCTAAGGTGAGAATTGAACTAAGCATAAAGCTTCCATAGGCAGTAAACAAAGGAAAGAAGAGGGTAGCAAAAATGCAAATGATAACCGAGGACAAAGAAGAAATAGATGAAAAAGAAGAGGAAAAGGATGAGAAAATAGAGGAACCAGAACCTGCAAAGAAGAAAGGAAAATTTTTTATCACTAAGGCACCTGTGCCTCCCACTGCTGTGTTTACAAGGAGAAATACAAGAGGAAAGGCAGACAAGGCAGAAAAGGTAGATAAAGACATAGTATTCAAAAGGCCTCCTCTAAGCCTTCAAGAAAAGCTCAAACTCTTCAGAGATGGATCAGGATCTGGAGTAAGTAACATAAAATCCTTGAGATATGAAACCAGATTGGAAGCAGAACAGAAGGAAATAGAAGATGCTGTTGTTGAGAAGATGGGACAGTGGAAATACTCTCCTGAAGAAATTACCCCACAGGTTCCTGCAGTTCTATTGAATCCAATAAAAATGAGATGGAGCAATGCAAGGCAAACTGTGATAGACATATTTGATCAAAACCTGAGACAGTTGATGCCGAGCTTGAATAATGATGAAGTAAAGAAGGCATTAAAAGAAAATGAAAATAAGATGACATTGAAGTTCAATACTTGTTTGATTTTGATCAACAATATTGAATCGGTTGTGAAGGCTGCAAAAGCCACATGGAAGAACATATACCACCTTCACCAACCGAGCATTGAAACTATAATAATAAAAGATATTGAAGATGATAGTGATGAACAAGAAGAAGACACTGAGGTAGATGATACTGTAAGGATAGCAGCAGAAGTCATTGCATCCCTTCCTACATCTCCAGTGAAAGTCTCTACATCTAGCCCAGAGACACCTTCAAGCATGGTTGTGACAACTTCTACATTTGTCCAATCATCTCTAGCAACATCAGAGGCAGCTACCATTTCTTCTACCGAGCTGCAGTCTCCTGTACCATCAAGTTTTCCAGCAGTAAGTTTTCCAGCTTTTGAATCTTCAAGTGTAAATATTTTAAGTTCTCCAGTAGAAAGTATGCCAGTATCTATAGCCAGCCCTACTTTATCTACTGTCACTACTACAAAAGCATTAAGTACAGATAAGCCTAAGGCTCTACCGAGTATAAAATTTTTGGGTAAAAATGTAGTTGAGGATATAGACCTAGATGAAGAGATAGAAATTCCTACACTAGATTTTGCAAATCTCTCAGCAGACCAGATGCAGAATATAGGTGAGATCCTCCAAAGGAAAGCAAAACAAAAGAAGCTTAAAGAGGAGAGAGACAAAGAGTATCAAATCATCAAGGATGCTAAGGACATTTTGTCTAATGCATTAGGCATTAAAGTAGACTCCTCCCAGCATGTTTTGTTACAATTAGCAGAAGCAGTTGAGAAATACAATGAGGACTCATCCGGGACAGAAAAGTTAGTTGAAAGAGCCGAGAAGAGATTCAACAATAAAGTGCTTGAGCAGATTGCTCAGCACATAGCTATTAACCAAGTGGAATTGTCTTCAGTTTTGTCTAACATAGAATCTATCTATTCGAATGCTACCTCTCTTTTGGCCAGACTATGCAATTTTGCCGAGTTCACAAAGGATGTCAAAGATAAAATGAATAAAATGGATGAGGATATGAAGATTAGCATACAGAAGCTGCAACTTGAACCAAGTTCAAGCTCTGCTCATCACATGAAAATTTCACATCTATCTAATATGCAGTCTGATCTACTGAAAGAAGACTCAAGGATCCGGTCCACACTGCTAGACATCCAACACATGATCCTTCCCATCATGAATATAATGTATAAGCACATTGAACATTCCAGAACATTGATTCATGACAATCAGTTCTCTATAGCAGATCACATGATTGAACTCTCTGCAGAAGTCCAAATTGCTATACAAACATGTAAGATTCTGCAAGAAAGTTGGGACAGAACCCTGGCACTAATAATGAAGGTACATTCTAATTTCTTATCAAATTTTGGATTCTCTCTGTAAATAACTTGTATATGCACCTTTGGCATTATCGTCAAAAAGGGGGAGATATGTATAGAAGGAGAGATATGTATACTGTATAGATTTGTATAAGAAACAGTTAGCACATTGAAAGGGGGAGACAATGTATAAAACCCTATAACAAAGACAAATTTTGAAAAATCAAAATAAAACTCAGCATGATTCGTGTATATAAATTTTGGCCAATAAGTGTTTTTGTCACTAATGCCAAAGGGGGAGATTGTTGGCATTAAGCAGAATTGCCACTAGTGACAACACTTATTTGCATTCTGGATACAAACCGAGCAGACAGTGCAAACCGAGCAGACAGTGCAAACCGAGCAGACAGTGCAAACCGAGCAGACAAGTGCAAACCGAGCAGACAGTGCAAACCGAGCAGACAGTGGAAACTGAGCAAGTTAGTACAAACCGATCAGGACAATGTAAACCGAGTAACATCTTGTCTACCGAGTCACCAATACTTACCGAGTTCAATACCTACCGAGTGATCAGTATGAACTGTGCCTTCACTTCTACCGAGTGCATGACGATGCCGAGTAATGCAGTGAACGCCGAGTATCAGAAAGTCACCGAGTCAGTTTGAAGGAACCGAGTAACCATATTTGGGCCGACTTAGTAGAACTTATGTTTATTTGTCAAGCCGACTGTGTAATTGTAATTGTAATTAATTGTTTGAGACTTGTATATAAACAATGTTGTAAAAATAAAAAGATGAAATGAAATGTATGAAGTAGAATATATGTGAAAGAGAAAGAAAGGTAGAAATAAGCGAATTATAGAAGGCTTCAGAAGTATAAGGTACAGAAAAGACAAATTCATCACAGAAGGTGATCAGTACATCAGCGAATCTCATTCAGCAATCTAGTTGCAAAGCAGAGATCTACTGTTTCACTCTAATAGGTGAATCAGTACTAAATCCTTTAACCGGGTAGACTTAACAGTCTTTGTAAAAATCTCTTTACCGAGTGCATACTTCATTGTATGTTTGTAAATCTTTTAACAGGGTGGATTTAGCAATCCTTATTGCTCCTAACAGGGCAGATCATCAGAAGTGATCAAATTGTAAGCCTTAACCGGCCAACTTTATTCTGCAGTATTAAAGCTTTGCGGGTTTCATCCCCACCCCAGTTTTACTTTCTTTTGGAAGGTTTCTGGGTAACCAAATCTATGTGTCATTATTGTGAATGTTTGTAAGTTTCATGCTTTCTGTATGCAAAGGTTAAAAGGTAAAATACATGTTAAAATTATAAGAAAATTTGGAGTTACTGATTCAGCCCTCCCCTCTCAGTAACTCGGTTAATTTTTGAATATTTCCAACAATATGCTGGAGTGGAGTCAGGGTCTGGGAGTTGGAGGATTGTTAGAACATCAAAAAGGGTACTCAAAAAACATATAAGTTCATAAGGTACTTTATCAAATTGAAGAGTTATTGCTGCAGAACAGGTTTTGGAGACCTACTAGAGTCAATAGGTCTATTTGTGATTTTGATGTCTTGGGTTGTTTGGAACACAACCAATGCATGATTCTGCATGTTTTAGGGAATCTTAAGAGTTTTCAAATGTTTGATTGGGTTGGCAAAGCCTAGGATCAATAAAGTCTCTTTTGGTAGAAAATCAGGGAACTTGTCCCTAAAAGGAAATTTGGTCTTGGTTGGGATTGAGTCAATAAGGTGTTAGAAGTATCTTGAAACCTTTGAAGTCCCTCCAGTACAGAGATTTTAAACTGGTCTGATAGAATCAGAGGCTAAATTTCTTAGGTGTAACATTTTGGTGTCTTGAAGTGGGTTGGGGCTTAAGACCAAGTTTCTTGCTGACCACTCTGCATCACATTGTCTTGCATGAAATTAGTCATTCTGTATACACTGGTCTAGTGTTGTCAATAGACCCAAATAGTTCAAAGATATTCAAACCAATCAGATGTTTTATGGGGTGCATTTTTGTGTTAGGTAGAAAGGATTCTTCATACAGGTGAAAGTCTCAAACCTTTGCCCACTCCCAAAAAAATATCACTTGTATTGTTATGAGTAGTCATGAGGACTAGATAGATACATTATAATATATGTAATTTCCACTTGAATGTATTGCTATTCAACCACATTTATGGGCCCGTTTGGACCACAGCACACAGTAGCATCTACAGAGAAGAATATCCCAGGTGTAACAAGCTCTAAGAATATACCAATAGTTCTAAGAAGTTCCCTAGCACACAGTAGCATCTATAGAGAAGAATATACAACATGAGGGCAGTCATTGTAAAGACAACATGATAATGTACACTCATTGTATGTGTACATTATCATGTTGTCTTTACAGTGACTGTCCTCATTCAAGTGGCAATTACACAAGGGACAGTCACTGTGAGATGTCCTCATTTGTGACAAGGACAGTCACACATGAGGACATCTCACAGTCACTGTCCCTTGTGTAATTTCCACTTGAATGTATTGTTATTCAACCACATTTATGGGCCCGTTTGGACCATGACACACAGTAGCATCTATAGAGAAGAAGTTTGGTATGCAATGGTCTTGAAACCTCCTGAGAAATTCTTGGTATGCATTTGTGTGGTGCAAAAGCTTCGTTGAAAGAGAAAAAGAAGAAAAGAATAGAAATGATTTTTTTTCTTTTTATGTCATATACTGTAACCAGCTACTTATAACTTGCAAAAATTATTATAACCATTTGAAATTGAAACTTAGTTTAATGTGAAACTGAGAACTGCTTTATTAGAGCTTTCTGTGATTTAGATCCAGACATCAAGAACATTGTTTGCCTAATATTGTGATTAATGTTTATTTATTAATATCTCATACTGACAAACAATTGATAATTGTAGGGAAAACATCATTGGGGGTCTTTGAGGATCCACCAGAAGCCAAGGAGAAAATGTATTCAAATGCTAAAGATGGTGTAACAGTCCTTACAGCTGTTGAACCTTGCTGTGTAGATCATCTTCGATTCTCCAAGTTCAACAGTACTGTGGTATTCCTTTGGATACTTGTAATGGTAAATTTCAGACATCAATTCTTTTCGTATGAAACTACTACATTTGTAATCTATAGTTTTAAACTTTTAGTTTATAAATGTTCATCAGCTTTAGTTCGTATGCTGCCATTTCAAGTATGATTAATGAAGTTACCTTTATCACAGGATGAAAGTGAGCAGTCAGCATATTGGTATGGAGCTGGCAGCATTGATACGGTGACTAGGGCATCGTTTAATGGTGGTATTGTGTTTTCCCATGTTTAGGGCATCGGCCTTTTGAAGCATTGCCTTCATCTTTCTTAAGTCTGAGTTTTAAGTTTGTTTATCTCTCTTGGCGCTGTTGAAAATACAAATGACAATGTTCTTGTTTGTTTTGCCCTTATATCCTGATGTGATTTCGCGGAGGGTTACGGCGCTGTTGAAAACACAAATGAAAACACAAATCCCTTGTGTAATTGCCACTTGAAGGAGGACAGTCACTGTAAAGACAACATGATAATGTACACTTACAGTGAGTGTACATTATCATGTTGTCTTTAGAGTGACTATCCTCATTTGTTGAAGAAGAAAAGCATTAATGTGGCTGAATAGCAATACATTCAAGCGGCAATCACACAAGGGACAGTCACTGTGAGATGTCCTCATTTGTGACTGTCCTTACAGTGAGTGTACATTATCATGTTGTTTTTAGAGTGACTATCCTCATTTGTTGAAGAAGAAAAGCATTAATGTGGTTCAATAGCAATACATTCAAGTGGCAATTACACAAGGGACAATCGATCACTATGAGATGTCCTTATGTGTGACTATCCTTGTCACAAATGAGGACATCTCACAATGACTGTCCCTTCTGTAATTGCTACTTGAATGAGGACAGTCACTGTAAAGACAACATGATAATGTACACATACAATGAGTGTACATTATCATGTTGTCTTTACAGTGGCTGCCCTCATGTTGTATATTCTTCTCTGTAGATGCTACTATGTGCTAGGGAACTTCTTAGAACTGTTGGTATATTCTTACAACTTGTTACACCTGGGATATTCTTCTCTGTAGATGCTATTGTGTGTCATGGTCCAAACAGGCCCATAAATGTGGTTGAATAGCAATACATTCAAGTGGCAATTACACAAGGGACAGTCACTGTGAGATGTCCTCATGTGTGACTGTCCTTGTCACAAATGAGGACATCTCACAGTGACTGTCCCTTGTGTAATTGCCACTTGAAGGAAAAAAGCATTAATGTGGTTCAATAGCAATGTATTCAAGTGGAAATTACACAAGGGATAATCACTCTGAGATTTCCTCATTTGTGACTATCCTTATAGTGAGTGTACATTATCATGTTGTCTTTATAGTGACTGTCCTCATTTGTTGAAGGAAAAAAGCATTAATGTGGTTCAATAGTGATGCAGAGTAGTCAGCAAGAAACTTGGATCTATGTCCCAACCCACTTCAAGACACCAAAATGACTCAACCAATCAATTAGGCTCTGATTTCTATAGGTTAATGTTTAAACTCTGCAAAGTAATGAATTTGAAGGTTTCAAGGATCACACAACAACTTATGGACTCAATCCCATTCAATAACAAATTTCCTTTTAGGGACAAGTTCCCTGATTTTCTATCAAAAGAGACTTTTAAGGTTCTAGATCTTACTTCCTGCAGCAAAACTTAGAAACCCCTTAGATATCATCTAAATAACAAGAATCATGCATTGGTTGTGATCTAAACAACCCAAGACATCAAAATAACAAACTGACCTAGTGACCCTAGTAGGTCTCCCAAACCTGCTCTGCAGCCATAACTCTGCAACTTGCCAAAGGACTCTAAGAAGTTATATGTTTTCTGAGTACCCTTTTTTGATTTCTAACAGACCACAAACACATCCCAGACCCTGACTCCACTCCAGCATATCAATATCTTCATTGAGTCCGCAGACCTAATGCATGCTTTTAGGTGTGGGTTCCAAAACAAAGCATTGAAAATGGGTGTATGAAACCAAGATCAAAGTTTTGGAGTGTTCTCCTGATCCAGATAAACAAGAATGCACAAGTTTTCAAGTCCTCAATATGATGCAAGCTTCTGATTTTATTCTGATTACCATCTTCCCAGCCAAAAACATGGTAGTTTTTGATCTAGGGCTCGCTCTCAACAAATGCAGATGCAACCCCCTGCCTCAGGGCTTTTAGAATATACAAATATACATCCTTAACTCTCATTCCACCAAGGAAGAAGGAATTCCAATGGTTGAAACTGTAGACTAGGATTTGAGTGTGCACCTAAACCTGTTTTGAAGGCCAAAGACAAACAAACGTCATAGCATATAATCAAATCAAATTTAATGGTAAACAAACTAAAATCAAAGCCACCTCAGTTTAAGCCTAAAACGGATGCGCCCATGCACCGTTTGATATTCTTAGATATAGATGGATGTGGGTGTGCAAACTCAAGCACTTGGAGCATGCAAGATAAATGATGATTTGAGGTTAATGAAGACCCAAAATGACACAAAATAGGTATGAGGAACCTATTTTGCCTCAAAGGCCTCAAGAACACACAAATATACAAAGCTAAAAGATGAACTAAGATTGATTAAACAAGAAATGAATCTATGTTAATCCAATTAAGCTAATTTAGATGTGATTTAAGCTTGAAAATGATCTAAAATGATGAGTTTATGCTTATGCTAGAATGAAAATGGCATTATAACTTTGCTATTGAGTTTGAGAGTTGAAAGATAATTTGCCTTAGGAAGTGAGGGTATTTATAGGAAAAGGGAAGGGCTTGGTTTAAAAGGATGAGTCAGAGTTAGGGCTAAGGTTAGGGTTGAGTCAAGGACAAGTGTCCTGACAAGTGTCAAGGGAGGATTGAGTTGAAAGTTTGAGGGCATGTGCACAATTTGGTAAATGTGCCCAAGGCCAAGAGGTGGCAAGGAAGGGATAAGAAGGTCTTAAATGCATAATGAATGCATGTAAGAAAGATAATGAAGGCTTAAATGCATCCTTAAATGCATTTGCAACAGGTGGCCAAGAGGTGTCAATCCTTGTTGACTAAGGAGGATGACTAAGAGGAGGTTAGCATAAGTTTTGGTAAACCTTTTGCTAATGGAATGTGACAAGATTAGAAAGGGGATTAGGATTAGGATTAGGAGAAAGGGATGGGCAAGTGGCTTTTGGTGAGATTTAGATATTTATTAAAGGTAAATTTAATAAATATTAAATATCTAGGCTTAGGGTTTGAAGGGACTAGATTAGGGATTTGACCCATTTAGAGGAAGGTTTAGGACTTTCTAGAAGAGTTTAGTGCTCTTTAGAATTTTGGCCAACTTTGGGATAAAAAATAAATTAAAAATAAATTAATTTATTTTTAAAGTTTTTTGGTCAATTTATTAATTAAATAATTAATAAATTAGGGATAATGTCCAAATGACATTTTTAGGCTAGATTCCTTAATTAAAGATTTTTAATTAAGAGAGAGGGATTTAATGGCATAAAAATAAATTAATTAATTAAATAAATAATTAATTAATAAATGATGATGTCATCAAAGATTTTCAGAAAACAAAAATAATTTATTTTCTGAAGGATTTTTCGGTGTCTACATTTTGCCCCTTTTTGATGTGATGCCGCAAGTGGCATGGCATCAAAGACAAGAAAACAAGATGCCAAGGCTAGAATCAGAAGAAGAGGGTATTACGCGCGGGGGGATTGGAAGAAAGAGGATACATGCCCCAGTGGGACAAAATCATGGAAGATGCACCCAGTGGGACAAGGAGAAAGAGGGATTACGCCCTGGGATAGAGTGTGCCTGGCAGGACAAGGAAGGAAGAGGGATTACGCACTGGGACAGCAAGAAGACAAAGAGTACCCTGCTGGGACGAGGAAGGAAGGGCCTAGGAAGAAAGGGGAGATAAATAACCTCACTTCTATAAGAAAAAGGTGGATGAACGCAGAGTGAGATGATAAATGCAAGATGCAGCTATATGCAAAGATGCAAGATTAATCTATATGATAAATGCAAGGGACCAGATAGCTCCAAGTGCAAACGAGAGTGCACAACCTAGATTTAATATAGCTATGTTAGAGACTTGCCAAGGATACTGGGATCATGAGGCTTGTCAACAATGTCATAGAGGACTGACGAGGACTGACGCTAAACAAACACATAGGGTTGCCCCAACATCACACATGAAGTGCAAAGGCGACATGGCAGAACCGATGCTAAAGGAACCACAAACACACAACTGACTCACAGGCAGAAGCGAAAGATCAAAAGACCTTGCCCCAGATTATCCACACACGCAGCACACCGTGATATAAAGAATCGTGGTGACCCTGGTGGGATAAAGAGAAGCCAAAAAGATTAACAAGACCTAAAGGACAAAAATCAAAGATCAAAATGATAACTCCAAAAAGACATCCTTTGCCAAGGAGAGAGATTAGGTTTGATTGATGGTGAGAAGATTGGTCGGACAGGAGGAACGATATATCCTCAAGGACCAGGATGGAAGATTAGGTCAGACAGGAGGAACGATATATCCTCAAGGAACCATGGGTTGGTGAGAGAATAAGTGTAGTTGTTCGCTGGAAAAAGCTAAAGTTCAAGGAATAATCAGGATGAGCAAGGATAAGTCGACAATTGATGTTGCTGAAGCACAAGGCCCGAGTGGGACTAAAAGTTTTTTGAGGCTGAGGATGGGACAAGATATTTGATCAAATGCTGCTGCAGGACGGACGAAGGTTATGTACAACAAGGAGGAATGATATGCACAAGGGATATGTACAGAAGCTCAGGATTGGGGACAGGAAGATCACACTCGGCGGGACTCTCACTAGGATGGAGACAAGAAGGATAAATACAAGGAGGATTGCGCTGTACAGGAAAGGGATAAGGATATGGTACAAGATATGGTACAAAGCTTTGGAATAGGATATGGATTGCAGATGGATTGGAGGAAGATGGAAGTTGAATGCTTGGAGGATAGGGGAGATGGAACTGCTGGGAGATCTGTTAAGAGATTATGGGTGGAGGAAGAGGACGGTAGCTGAAAGGACAACTGAATAGATAAATAGCTCAGTTTACTATGTTCATGCCTGTTTGCCAGGTTTTCACCAACATACTTGTCCAAGGCACTTGAATTGCCAAGTTTTCATCGTTGGACGATTATTTTCTCTTTCTCTTTTCTTTTTTTACTTTTTTGCTTTTTTTGCTTTTTTTTGCTTTTTTTCTTTTTTGAATGTTTTTGGATTTTCTGATATATGCAGGATCAGGTTCAGGCATAGAACCTCTTCAGATGGATGATGTTGATACGATCATTCAAGGGCTCACCTTCTGGTGTTGATAGCTGATAGGCTCCCGAGCCAAAGGATGCGGTGACAACATAGGGGCCCAACCAAGTAGGCTCAAACTTGCCTTTCTTTTCTCTATTTGCTAGGACCTTCTGATTTTCTTTAAGGACCATGTCACTGACCTGGAATTGTCTAGGATGGACCTTTTTGTTATAACTCCTTTTGAGTCGATTCTGGTATGCAACCAGGTGATCGTAGGCTTGCTGTCTCTTTTCATCTAGCAGATCTAGCTATGTGAGCCGGGCCACACGATAGTCTTCATCAGTTGTGTAGTTCTTCATGGAGATGCGCAAGGATGGAAGCTCGACCTCGATCGGTAGAACGACTTCAGCACCATATACAAGGGAGTATGGGGTGGTGCCTGTGGGAGTTCGATAAGCCCAGAGGGTGGGATTGATTTGGAGGTGCCAGTCACAACCAGAATCATTGACAACCTTCTTGAGGATTTTCAAGATAGTTTTGTTAGTTGCCTCAGCTTGGCCATTTCCTTGAGGGAAATATGGACTGGAGAAATGGTGATGGATGTGGAGCCTGGCACACAGATCATCCACATGCTAGTTTTCAAAAGGTGTGCCATGGTCTGTGAAGATGGTAGATGGTATGCCGAAGCAACAAATGATATGGTAGAGGATGAACTTGGATATTTGGATGCCAGTAGTTAGCGTGAGTGGAATCGCTTCAACCCATTTGGTAAAGTACTCTGTGGCTATTATGATATACTTGTGTCCATCCGAAGAGAGGGGAGTGATCAAGCCAACGAGGTCGAGGCCCCAACATGAAAAAGGCCACGGTGGTGCAATAGGCTGTAGATCCTGTGCTGGTGCATGTATCAAATTGGCATGCTGTTGACATGGGAGACATTTCTTGACAAATTCACATGCATCATGTTCCATTGTTGGCCAATAATATCCAACTCTAAGCAGCTACTTTGCTAGAACCATGCCACTCGTGTGGGCACCGCAAATTCCAGCATGAACTTCTTGTAAGGCCAAGATGGCCTCGTTTGAGTCTAAACATCTAGATAGGACATTGTGATACCCGCGACGATATAGGGTGTTGGCTACAAGAGTGTAGCAGGAAGCTCTGTGAATAAGGTTTTGGTGTTGGTTATTGGTGAGATGGGGAGATATGATACCATTTTTTAGATATGCATGGATGTCATGGTACCATGGGGATTGGGGAACAACCAAGACACACACCATGTCTACATCGGCATTCTCATAAGCTGGCAAGTGTAGCTGCTCGACTAGAAATTCATATTGTGTTGCGTCATGTGGGATTTCCAATAAGGATCCGATGGTTGCCATTGCATCTGCTGCTTTGTTTTGAAGCCTTGGGATCTGATTGAATTGTAGATGTAGGAAATGCTCTTTCAATTTATCCACCAGTTGCTTGTAGGGTAGCAATTTGTCGTCCTTTGTCTGATACTCATCAAGGACTTGCTTGATAATGAGCTGTGAATCTCCAAAGACTTGTAGTTTTGTGATGTTTGACTGAATGGCTGTTCTGAGACTTGAGATGAGTGCCTCATATTCTGCAATGTTGTTGGTACAGGGGAATCCCAACTTGAATGATTTTTGAATATAGTCACCTTGAGGTGTGACGAATAGGATTCCTGCCCCAGAGCTATGGGATGTGTTGGAACCATCAAAGTATAGTTTCCACATGGGCTGCTCTTCAATCATGCATAAGTGTTCATCGGGGAATTCCATGATTAGTGGATAGGCATCCACCAGTGGTGCTTCTGCTAGTTGATCAGCAATGACTTGCCCTTTGATTGCTTTGCGATCTACATACTGAATGTCAAATTCACTGAGTAACATGACCCATTTTGCCATATGGCCTGTGAGGGTTGTCCTTGATAACAGATACTTAAGAGGGTCCACCTTTGATATGAGCTTGATTGTGTGGCTAAGCATGTAATGTCTAAGTTTTTGATTGGCAAAGACCACTGCTAGGCATGCTTTCTCCATGGGTGAATAGTTAAGCTCATAGCCCATAAGAGTGCGACTGATGTAGTAGATAGCTCATTCTCTATTTTCATCATCATGCTGTGCTAGGAGTGCCCCTAGTGCTGTAGCTGTTGTTGAGATGTAAAGGATGAGTGGGCATCCTGGAACTGGTGGTACAAGGATCAGAGCGTTAGCTAGATACTCCTTGAGCTTATCAAAGCTTCTTTGACATATGGGATCCCACTTGAAGTTGGTGTTTTTGCATAAGAGATGTGAGAAGGGTTGACACTTATCTGCTAGCTAAGAGATGAACCGCCGAACTGATTGAAGTTTTCCCTGTAGGCTCCTAAGCTATTTGAGATTTCTTGGTGGAGGCATCTCCGTTATTGCTTTTACCTTTTTAGGATCGATCTCTATGCCTCATCTAGAGACGATGAAGCCTAGAAGCTTGCTAGATGTAACACCAAAGACACATTTCTTAGGATTAAGCTTTAAGCCATAATGATTCAGACAATCAAATACACGCTCTAAGATGTTGAGGTGTTCATCCCTTGTTTTGGATTTTGCAAGGATATCATCCACATAGTCTTCAAGGATCTTGTGGATCATGTCATGGAAGATCGTTGTCATTGCTCGCTGATATGTTGCTCCTGCATTCTTTAGCCCAAATGGCATCATGTTGTAGCAGAAGGTATCCCATGGGGTTGTGAATGCTGTTTTATGTTGATCTGCTTCCGCTATATGAATTTGGTTGTAGCCTGAAAAGCCATCCATTAATGATAACATCTCATGACCCACTGTGAGGTCTACAAGCATGTCTATGTTTGGCAATGGGAAATCATCCTTAGGGCATGCCTTGTTCAAGTCCCTGAAATCAGTACAGATTCTGATGTCGCCAGAAGGCTTTGTGACTGGCACCATGTTAGAGATCCACTCTGAATAGTCAATTGCTCTGATGATCTTAGCTTGGAGGAGCTTCTCAAGCTCTGCTTTGACGAGCAAAGCTACCTTTGGATGCATTTTCCTTAGCTTCTGCTTCACTGGCTTGACGTTTGGATCTACTGATAGATGATGAACAACAAGGTTTGGATCAAGCCCAGGCATGTGGGCGTATGACCATGCAAAGTTGATGATGGATTCCTTGAGCAAGGCACTGAGAGCGATTTCTTCTCCTTCTGTTAGGTTGACTGCAATGTAGGTGATCCTTGGACATTCTTCTGTTCCCAAGTTGATTGGCTTGGTTTCCTCTATAATGATCGGCAACTGCTCTAGTCTATAATCTTGGATAGGGGGAAGAGGCAAGGCTTCATCTTCTAGCACTTGAATTGCCAAGTTTTCACTAGAAGATATGCCCTTTATTTTTACTATTTTGGAATCAGAATGTGCCTCAAGGGGGTTTTCACATAAAGACTCATGATGTTCTTTTGCTATTTCATTTTTGTGACTAAAGCTTGCCTCTTCCCCAAAATATCCTTCTGGGTGAAGCTGATAGACAGAGGTTGATGTTGGATCCTGATTGCTTGCTGGACCTGATGCCCCCATGAATTCTAGGAGTGCTTGTGCGCTTTGGAACTCATCGATGTGTGCAATGCTTGGTTGGTCCCAATCTATGAGGTCGGGGTTTGTGAGGGGAAGATCTATGAGGTTAATGGAGAGTTGTTGGAGAACAGAAGTCCCTAGGAGGGTGTCATCGGCAAAGATTTCATCGTAGGATCAGATGTCTTTCTTTTCAGGGATGTCTTCGATTTCCACAAGGTCATCCTGGCTATTTGAAAAGTTCACGTTGGTCATGTTAATGCCCGCAGTTGCGGTATTGGGCTCTTGTTCGGGCAAGCGAGGGGTATAAAAGCCAAGTCCTTGCTATTCTAGATTTTGGGATGGTATGATAGGAAACAAATTTCTGTCCTCTTGTGGTCCTAGACCACCACCTTTATAGTTATAGTGTTCTGTGACATTCTTGTATGGGATTGGGTATTTCTCTTTGAAATACTCAAGAAGTTGCATGTCACGGGATGGGGGATCTTTGTATAACCATTTGTTAATATCTGGATCCATTTCTTTGCTGTTGATGGTACCATGAGACTCAAAAGTCATATTTCCTATTTGCTTGAGCTTATAATGTTCCTCAATAGGCTTATTTTGACAACTTGGGCGCCCTTGAGTATGTGGATCATGTGGAAGAGCCCCTATAGCAAATGTATCACTGAGGCTGTATTCGCCACAACCCTGGTTGTTGATCTTGACGGATGATAAGGTGGAAGAGAGGATGGTCTCTGGATCGCGATGGGATCGGGATAAGCTAGCAATAGAAGTACCAATATCGGTTCCAGGACAATGAGTAGGATGAGGGAAAGATGCTTCCATCGCACGGCAGTATGCGAAGGGGTTAGGATCAGCGTGGATGGTAACCTCAGTGCCTTGATGTGGAAACTTGATGCACTGATGGTAAGTAGATGGTACAGCTTTAATGGAATGGATCCATGGGTGGCTGAGAAGAATATTAAATGGTAGGTCAAGATCAACAATGTGGTAGACAGTATCTTGCGTTACTGGGCCTAGCTGGATAGGCAAGGTGATAGTACCTTCGAAGGTACGCTCCAAGTTGTCATATGCTTTGGTAGTGATCATCTCATGTTGTATGTCGGCCTCTGTGAACCCGTTCTTCTTGATGAATTTTAATGTGCACAAGTTGAGGGCTAAGCCATTATCCACTAGAACTCATTTGATGGCAAAATCTCTGACCATGACAGCAATGCGAAGAGGGAGAGTATGGTCAGGAGCGACATCTGGTATATCAGATTCTTTGAAGGATAAGGCACATGCTACTGATAGGTGTCCCGCAAGATTTTCAAACTGAGTTGTGTTAATGTCTGTGGGGACATGGCCTTCTTTTAGAGCTTTGTCTAGGATCTCCTGATGGATGGGTGATGTGCGGAGCAAATCCAAGATAGATATTTGGGCTGGCATGTTCCCAAGATGCTCTATGATATTGTATTGTGCACTTGGTGCATTATGCTATGTTGCACATGCATTTGATGCTGGCTTGGTGTTAGACTGTGCTATGGATGCAGTAGATGTTGGCCTTGGAGGAGCAGCTGACCTCAGAGGAGCACCGGCAACAATTATCCTACCACTGTGGGTAGTTGCAGCACATTATCGATCCGGCCCTCTGACGTGGATGGTATTGATGGTGGGCTCATCTTGGATCGGCTCAACTTGAGTTATGCATCTGACATACTTGTCATAGTTGATGTAGGCCACTGTGTGATCTTCTTGCTTGCCTTTGCCATGATTTTGGGGCTGATTGGCGTTGGCTTGATTCTTCCCGGTATCGTGTTGAGGGAACACATTTTGATATATTTGCAAACCGACGTTGGGTGAAGCTTGAGCTAGTGCATCGACCTAGATCTCCTTGCGATTAATGAGATCTTGGATGTAGTTCTTAAGCCGCATGCACTTCAATGTTGTGTGCCCCTTCACGTGATGGTAATCACAGTATTCATGTTCTTTATACCAATCAGACTTTGGTGCGTTGTCATCCTTCTGTGGGATGGGCGGATATGTGATCATATTTGCCTTGGCTAGCTGATAAAAGATCTGATCCAGAGGCTCACCCAAAGGTGTGAAAGTCCTCTTTGGATTGTTCTGATTGTTGGGTTTGTTCTACCTTGGGGCAATGTTAACTGCGTTAACAGGATTGCTTTGACGTGCTGGCTGTTTCTATTGGTATTGCTGCTGATACTGTTGCATAGGTGGTTGATGAGCTTGAGGAGGCTACTGATAAATAGGTGCTTGATATGTGGGAGCTGGTGGTTGTTGATAGATGGGTGCTTGATATGCGGGAGCTGGTGGTTGCTGATAGATGGGTGCTTGTAGCGGTTGGTATATTTGAGCTGGTGTAGGACTAGCCACAATGAATTGTACATTTTTAGTGTCAGTGGCTCCATCTGTAACAACATTCTTGTTACGATTCTAGTAACAGGATTTATCATTATTGGGTTTGTTCTTGGAATCATCCTTGAAGTGACGAATAGTGCCTTCGTCTAGGAGAGCTTTCTCGATGCCTATGCCTTTGCTCTTGATGTCTTGGTATGTCTGGAGATAGTTCATTCGCATGTGATGGGATAGCTTTGGATGCAGGTTATCAATGAAGATCTTTGTTAGATGCTTCTCTGGCGGCTGATATGATAACCTGGTTGTAAGATTCTGCCATCTTTGCAAGTATTCTGCAAGGCTTTCTCCATCTTTCTGCTTTGAGTTGCATAGGTCTAGCAAGGACAACTCATTCTCCACATTATGGGCATAGTGTGTGATGAACTTCTTAGAGAGTTTAGCAAAGGTTTTTATTGTCCCATGGGGTATTTTGTAAAACCACTCAACAGCAGTTCCTCCCAAGCTTTTGGGAAACAGGCGTAGGAGATAATTATCACTGTAAGCCACTTCTTGGTACGCCATGTAGAACTCTTTGATATGGTTTACTGGATCTCCTTTCCCTCGATAATTGTTAAACTTGGGCATCTCAAAATGCTTGGGGAAAGGGATAGTTGTTATGGACCGATCGAAGAGATATGAGCACACCTCTTCGAACCTGTATGTTTTATTCTCTGTTCCACTTTGTAGCTCCTTTAGAGAACTTTTCATTGCTTCCCACTCAGCATTGAGTGGCGAGGGAACTGGGACTTCTGCTTGTGATGGAAGCTGTGGAACTGGATATGGTGCTTGCTGTGGATAAATGGGTTGGAACTGATTTTGGGGCAATGGTTGCTGGGGATATTGCTGGTGTGGCATAGGGGGATATTGTGGTAAATGATATGGAACCGCTTGATGTTGTTGGGCTACTTGCTGTTGTTGAACTGGTGGTTGTTGTGGGACTGCTTGTTGATATTGGACATTTGGAACTTGTTGTTGTAACTGATGGGTGGGAACTTGTTGTTGCTGGGGGATGATAGGGATTTGTTGCTGGGGCTGATAGCAAGGGACTTGCTATTGTTGAGGAATGATGGGTGTTTGCTGAAAGGGGATATGTGGTTGCTGTGGGGGAGGCTGTTGGAACGATGCTGCTTGCGGGTATGATGGTGGTAGTTGCTGAGGTTGGCTTTGGGTTTGGCTGATATAAGCTGGGTGCATGCCTGCCTTACTTAGAGGTGGAACAGATGTGGGGAAGCTAGAAGCAAAGGGTGATGGGGTAAGATAGCTGGGGAAAGTTGGTTGTTGAGGTGGTGGAACTTGCTGGAAGGTATTTGGGATTTGGGACGAATAGCTTGAAGCCAGCGGTGGTTGGGGTAGTTGCTGCTGTGCTGCTTGGGCGAAGGTGGTTTGTTGACTTGCAACCATAGATGTAGGAGATTGAGATGAGATCCCCCATGCCTTCATTTCTTCTTGTGTAAGGCCCCACTGAGAGCTTGTGTTAGGGTGCACTGTAGTGGATGATGGAATGGTAGGAGCAATGAGAACTTGGGACAAGAATGATGGTTGAGAGAAAGGAGCTTGTTGAGGTTGTGGTTGAGCGGATGCTTGTGAGGAGGAAAATGAAGGAAACACCCAAGAGAAAGATGAGGTTGGAATGGGAAGCGATTGCGCTAACCCCAAAGAAGAAGGTACGGGTGCTTGGGGGGTGAAGGGTGATGGTGCTCCTTTGATGGTGAAAGGCGTTTCTTGACTTGCGGATGGTAGCGAAGCTTTTGGTGTGAAAGCTTGCGTGAGAGGTGGAAGCTGACTTTAGGTTAAGCGTTGGATTTGGGCTTGGGCAGCCATAGCATATGATGAAGCAAAAGGGGTAGGAGATGGAGCGGATGGTGCTGCAGCTTGTGTTGCGGGACTGGCGAGGCTTCCTTGCAAGAAAAGGGGAATGGTGGAAAGCTCTTGGGGTGTTTGCATGATAGGATCGGGGAATGATTGGTCAAACGGAGAATATGCTTGTGCTGAAACTTGGATAGTATTGATGGGGATGTGTGGATAGAGAGATGGTGGGATGGAGGTACTTTCTGGCAGATAGTGGGAAAACATGCTTTGCTGATGTTGCGGTACAAGGGCATTGGTCACTTGTGGGCTTTCTGGCGGATTTGCAAATGCTTGGATTGCCAACAGGGATGAAGGGATGTTTGGATCTTCACATGGGTTACTGGCTTGGATCTGGGGATTGTAGGTCATCATGGCATTGGTGAAAAGGTTGGGATCGGATGAGGTTGTTGGTGGATAAAGATTCATGCTTCTTCTTTTCCGAGATCTAGTCTCAACAGGCATGGAGATGCAAGTGCTAAATGGATGCAAGATGTTTGGCTAAAAGATGTTGATGGATGCAAAGTTGATGAACTTCTAAAGATGATGACTTCTAAGATGCAAATGCAAAGATAGGGATCAAGATGGCGATGATGGAAGCTGGATGGAATGGATATGGATCAAGACGGTGGAGGAAAGATAGGTTGCTGGTGGAAAGCTGGTGAAAGATTACTGAGTGGTCAACAAATGAGCTGCTATTTTTCCCAAATGGAGGATCAGAGATATGATGGGGTCAACCTAGGATAGACTGATGATCTTCGGTTAACTGGTTTCTTATCAATACACTCCAATCTCTTGCTCGAGATGATGGCTATGCAAGGACAAGGTTTGATTTCTTTATGACAACACGTTGTGTCAAAAAGAGGATGATGGTCTCTGATCTTGGATATGGGATAGGAACAACTCAAAAGGTAGAACACTAAGTGTTGGTGGGTCTCTGGGTTTGGAGTAAAAGATGATGGATCTGCTTTGGAAAGATATGGAAAGCTAATGGGGGGATGCTGGTGGAAAAGGTATTGAAGGGTGAAGGGACAATGCTCTATCTAAAGGGATAATGCAAATGACAAGGATTGATTCTAGAATGCTGGTAGGAAGATGAATGCATATGCAACTTTTATGATGTTCTTGAGATGCAACTAAGGTTTTGATGCTGATGCAAAGGGTGAAACTAGGATGAAACTAAGATGCAAGGCTGTTTGAGACAAGATTTCAAGATCTGAAGATGGAACAAGACATGAACAAGGATTTTGGCTAATCTTCTGGCTCAAGGTTGACAAAGTGATGGTTAACTCGGAAACAGAAGGTGAACTGTTTGATGCGAGCGTTATGGGCAATGTTCTCAAGTCTGGCTTGGGACTTTTCTTCTGCTTGGGTTGCTTGGATAGTGGATTGATAGGTCTTGAGTTTCTTCTTGGCAACTTTTCGCTCTTGATAGGCTTGGGTTTTGGGCAACTTTGCTTTAGTATGTTTGTTTTTGCTGGGCATCACTTGGAAAAGAGGCTTCTGATTTTGAGACAAAGGTTTCCAATGGCAAAAGTTAAGGTCAAAGCAATCTCTGCAAGGGACAAAGCAACCCTGCGGGATACAAACAAAGACAACTGACTCTGATAAAGCTTTGAAAGTGTATGTTTCAACAAGTGTTTTCACGGAGTCTTTGACTGTCAAGCACTTCAAACAGATCTACCTAAGGAAGGTGAGTATCAAAATCGCTTGCCCACAGCTTGGTATCCCCTAGAAGGGAATACAAATGGTGAGTAATCTTGAGGCGACCTGGTAAACCCCTTGGAATCGGTCCTTGCACAAGGATTTTGATACTTTCAGATGTAGATAGGGTAGCCTCTATTTTATTAGGTTTTTAATAGTTCCGTGGTGTCTCCATACCCGGTTATGATGATCATCTGTGACTCACTTAAGAGCCTTGCCAATAATGCTGGGGGAGAGGAATGTTTACCATCCCCAGACACGTGTTTGGCACGAACACCCGGCGATTAGGAGATATAAGTGATTCTTTTGGTCTTCACTTATTTGTATACCGGCCGGGGGGATACCAGTTTGAGGTCGTTCTCCGAGGAGGAAGCGCTTCTCCTTGGACAGGCCTCGCTAAAAGTAGAACAGGTGAACTTTTCCAAGTTCAAATGTTCCACGTTGCTTACTCTAACAAGGATTATGCAAGAATTGAAAAACTCCTACATGCACATCAAGCAGATTTTGTTCATTTTCCCAAATTTGATTAAGTGATGTTTGAACTTTGAAATGAAGACACTTGTGATTAGATTTTGATTTGTTCCTTTCTCCAAAATGTAAATGATTTGAACAGTTGCAAGTTCTTTCCTTTTGTGCATTCAAGATTTGATTAGCGAGTTGATTTATGAACTTTGAAAAAGCTTTATTTTATCCCTTAGATCACTCAAGATTGAATTTGTTTGCTTGCTTTAGAATTTGAAACGAGATAGGGAATAGAGTTGTTTGTTTCTTTTAGTGCATTTGAGATTTGGTTTGATTTTCAAATTGACAATGACACTTAGGACCTAAGTTCTTTCCTTTAGTTTCATTCAAGATTTTGTTTGACCTTTGCTGTAATAAAAGAAATGAAAAACCAGTCCCAAGCAACTTAAGACAAAAAACCAAAAAGCGACACTGTCCAGCTTATAGGCGACGTTGGAAAGTGCAGAGGTGATATTTAACTCTTACAGGCGACATTTTGTACCTCAAAAGGTGACAGATAAACATGCAGAGGCGTGATTTCTTTCGTCAAAGGCGTGATTTCTTTACATGCAGGCGAGAGAAGAGAATTCTGGGACGGAACATAAGTTATCAATCATAGGAAAATCTCAGTTATGCAGGCATGAAAATAGAGCTCATAGGCGTCATTTCTTTCCTCAAAGGCATGATTTCATTGCAAGAAGGCATGACTGGATTGTTTTTAGGCGACATTTCTTTTCATGAAGGCGACATTTCTTTGCTTGAAGGCAACATTTAATTACTGTAGGCGACATTTAATTGCTTGAAGGTGACATTTCATTTGTTTCCTGTAAATACAAGCATATAAAGTATAATCTCATCAAAATGATTGTGGTTTTGGGTCCCACCGAGCGTGCCAGAATGTAGACTAGGATTTGAGTGTGCACCTAAACCTGTTTTGAAGGCCAAAGACAAACAAACGTCATAGCATATAATCAAATCAAATTTAATGGTAAACAAACTAAAATCAAAGCCACCTCAGTTTAAGCCTAAAACGGATGCACCCATGCACCGTTTGATATGCTTAGATATAGATGGATGTGGGTGTGCAAACTCAAGCACTTGGAGCATGCAAGATAAATGATGATTTGAGGTTAATGAAGACCCAAAATGACACAAAATAGGTATGAGGAACCTATTTTGCCTCAAAGGCCTCAAGAACACACAAATATGCAAAGCTAAAAGATGAACTAAGATTGATTAAACAAGAAATGAATCTATGTTAATCCAATTAAGCTAATTTAGATGTGATTTAAGCTTGAAAATGATCTAAAATGATGAGTTTATGCTTATGCTAGAATGAAAATGGCATTATAACTTTGCTATTGAGTTTGAGAGTTGAAAGATAATTTGCCTTAGGAAGTGAGGGTATTTATAGGAAAAGGGAAGGGCTTGGTTTAAAAGGATGAGTCAGAGTTAGGGCTAAGGTTAGGGTTGAGTCAAGGACAAGTGTCCTGACAAGTGTCAAGGGAGGATTGAGTTGAAAGTTTGAGGGCATGTGCACAATTTGGTAAATGTGCCCAAGGCCAAGAGGTGGAAAGGAAGGGATAAGAAGGTCTTAAATGCATAATGAATGCATGTAAGAAAGATAATGAAGGCTTAAATGCATCCTTAAATGCATTTGCAAGAGGTGGCCAAGAGGTGTCAATCCTTGTTGACTAAGGAGGATGACTAAGAGGAGGTTAGCATAAGTTTTGGTAAACTTTTTGCTAATGGAATGTTACAAGATTAGAAAGGGGATTAGGATTAGGATTAGGAGAAAGGGATGGGAAAGTGGCTTTTGGTGAGATTTAGATATTTATTAAAGGTAAATTTAATAAATATTAAATATCTAGGCTTAGGGTTTGAAGGGACTAGATTAGGGATTTGACCCATTTAGAGGAAGGTTTAGGACTTTCTAGAAGAGTTTAGTGCTCTTTAGAATTTTGGCCAACTTTGGGATAAAAAATAAATTAAAAATAAATTAATTTATTTTTGAAGTTTTTTGGTCAACTTATTAATTAAATAATTAATAAATTAGGGATAATGTCCAAATGACATTTTTAGGCTAGATTCCTTAATTAAAAATTTTTAATTAAGAGAGAGGGATTTAATGGCATAAAAATAAATTAATTAATTAAAAAAATAATTAATTAATAAATGATGATGTCATCAAGGATTTTCAGAAAACAAAAATAATTTATTTTCTGAAGGATTTTTCGGTGTCTACAGAAACGTGAGTTAAGGTCTTTACATCAGTCAAACCCTAAAAATGAGGGTTTGTAAACAATGCACAGAAAATTTGAAATAACTTAGATATAAAATAAAGAGAATCAATCAAACCAACTTCCAAAGCATCAGATGTCACTATTACAACTTCCAGGCAAATTTTATCATCCAACCACCATCCGTACAGCCGTACAGAGTTCATTTTTCACCAGAAATGCACTAAAACAGGGTTATTTTTATTTTTTATGAAAGCAAAATGATTACAATACTGGTTCTCTGTCTGTCTTCGACCATTTGAAGCCTAAAATAGGCTCTCCAAATGTTGGTTCAACCATCTAGGTGGTTAGAACAGTTTATCCAACAAATGTCAACTTTGCTAAGCAACTTTTAAAGTTGCATTACAACTTTGCAAACAACTTTGCCGAGAAGGTTAAAAATGTGTTGTGAAACTTTAGGAACCTTATTAAAGTTATTTTGGACCTTCAAACTTCTTAAAAACATCTAAAAGACACCTAATAAACACTTACTATGCTCATTTCATCCAAGGACTCAAAAGATGCCCAAGGTTTATAAGTCACCAAGGGGTCTTGTGTCCAACAAGTGGATGTTTATAAGGAGATAAAATCAATCCTTAATATTTATTACAAACCAAGAAAACATCTAAAACTCCTATTCTAATTTATTGTCATTCAAAAAGACTCTGATTTGTCATTCAAAAAGACTCTGATTTGTCAATCAAAAGGACCTTTCACCAGTCAATCCTTCAAAGCTCCAAGGTGAAAATCTTATGTTCCAATTGATAGGATTTGACTCCTTGGCTTCATGGCAACTTCCTTCAGTCATGGTGTCTTTGGCTTGCATTAGGGATGCCCCTGCATCAAATAGCAATGCATTCAAGTGGCAATTACACAAGGGACAGTACATGCCCATTAAAGTTGGTGTTTTGTTATCCAGCATGACAATGGAGACAACATACTCTGTGTCAATTTTACTGATCAAATTTCCCTCCGCCAGGAAAAGAAACAATCTGGGTATGATAAGGTGAAATTTTTTAGTCCTTTTGGGTATGATAACAGTTCCAGTTTCCAATAAGATGGTTCATTTTTATAATCAAGCTTCAATTTCTCTTGTGAAAATCTTTTTTTCATTTTATGGGTGGTAAAATATAATTATTATGCTAGAGGTGTGTACTTATGGATGATAATGAAACAAAATGATAAGATTTAAGACTCTTGTTTTTTTTTTAAATGGCAATTTAAGTTTCCTTCTATTATAAATTACTATTTTTCTATTTTTTAATGTATCTTTCCAGATCTTTTATGTCAATTTTATTTATGAAATATAAATATATTAATAATGTTTTAGTGTTTTTAGGATTAGTTTATATCAATTCTATGTATCATCATTCGTCATTCAATTGTCAGTATTATTAATTTAGACTGTGCAATTGTAGAACTACTCAAATATGGGTTGGATGGATACTCAAGCAGGGGAACCCTCCTCAAATATCTCAAGCAGTGAACTTGGAAAAATGTGTCCTGAAGGAACCCTTTCCATCAGAGAGATAAAAGTACAAACAAGTAAAAGAAGCAGGCTCTGCAAATATGTTTTTGAGAAGAAAAATGATAGATTATTCGAGTATGGTTCATGAGGTATATCTAAAAAGACATTTTTTTTCTTATTATAATAAAAGAGGAAGTTGTGAATGTCAAAGTTGAGTGAAACAAAAATTATTTTCATCAAATTTTGTTAGGCTTGCTTTTGGGAATAGTTTCTTACAATATTGCTATTAAGATTTTTATTGTGTAGTTTTTAGATTAGGTTTATAAAATTATATTTCATGAGTAGTGATTCATATTAATCAATTAACGATACTTTTGGAAGGTATTTTCAATGTGTCAAATTTTGATATTTTTACAAGAATTAGATTGTGTAATTTTTTTAATTAAAGTCATTGACTCATATTTCATAAATAATAGTTCTCATGAATCCATCTCTTATAAGATTGAATAGTCTATTTAGGAAGTATTTCTGATAGTATGTCAAATTATGATATTACTATTACCATTAGATTGCATGGCTTTGAAGTCAACCTCGTTGACCCATATTCTTCTCTGTAGATGCTACTATGTGCTAGGGAGCTTCTTAGAACTGTTGGTATATTCTTACAACTTGTTACACCTGGGATATTCTTCTCTGTAGATGCTACTGTGTGCTGTGGTCCAAACGGGCCCATAAATGTGGTTGAATAGCAATACATTCAAGTGGCAATTACACAAGGGATAGTCACTATGAGATGTCCTCATGTGTGACTGTCCTTGTCACAAATGAGGACATCTCACAGTGATTGTCCCTTGTGTAATTGCCACTTGAATGAGGACAGTCACTGTAAAGACAACATGATAATGTACACAAGTACCGTGAAGGTAGTTGCAAGTTAGGGCTGTTTCATTGCATACCCAAAACAATGAAGATGTTATGGTCCACAAAATGTTTGTGCTTGAAAGATGAACAAATAAAATTAAACTTCTAAATAACCAAAGCCGCTAACAATAAATTCAACATAGATATGTCCTCATTTCTGGGTATTTTAGCTCTGTAACAGCTGAATACCAGATTACATAATAATGACAAAAGAAAAATAAACACAATGTACTCAGAAATTGTAGCTGTGATTTCACGGAGGGAATCTCTCTCGGCACTGTTGAAAATACAAATGACAACGTTTCTCTACATTATAATGTTGCCTTTACAGTGACTGTCCCTTGTGTAATTGCCACTTGAAGGAGGACAGTCACTGTAAAGACAACATGATAATGTACACTTATAGCCCGTGTACATTATCATGTTGTCTTTAGAGTGACTATCCTCATTTGTTGAAGAAGAAAAGCATTAATGTGGCTGAATAGCAATACATTCAAGTGGCAATTACACAAGGGACAGTCACTGTGAGATGTCCTCATTTGTGACTATCCTTACAGTGAGTGTACATTATCATGTTGTCTTTATAGTGACTGTCCTCATTTGTTGAAGGAAAAAAGCATTAATGTGGTTCATTAGCAATGTATTCAAGCGGCAATTACACAAGGGATAGTCACTCTGAGATTTCCTCATTTGTGACTATCCTTACAGTGAGTGTACATTATCATGTTGTCTTTACAGTGACTGTCATCATTTGTTGAAGGAAAAAAGCATTAATGTGGTTCAATAGCAATGTATTCAAGTGGCAATTACACAAGGGATAATCACTTTGAGATTTCCTCATTTGTGACTATCCTTACAGTGAGTGTACATTATCATGTTGTCTTTACAGTGACTGTCCTCATTTGTTGAAGGAAAAAAGCATTAATGTGGTTCAATAGCAATGCATTCAAGTGGCAATTACACAAGGGACAATACATGCCCATTAAAGTTGGTGTTTTGTTATCCAGCATGACAATGGAGACAACATACTCTGTGTCAATTTTACTGATCAAATTTCCCTCCGCTAGGCAAAGCAACAATCTGGGTATGATAAGGTAAAGTTTTTGCAACAATTTCTTGCTGCTGCTAAGGTTACCATTGTTTATGGTTTCTATTATATAGTTCTATCTATATTGCTATATGGCCTTTTGTTTAGGATTAAGTAGACGAGGGAAAATATTTCTTTTGTGGATTGTAAACAAACCATTGAATTATTTCAGAGAACAGATCTAAATCTATAAGATGCTACGATGGAGCATATGACCATGTACTTGTGAATATTAGGATCCATGTTAATCAAATGACTGCTTTATGTAAATTACTTTTGAGTAAGTAAAATGCAATACAATTTTTCAAAGTGTGCAAGGATTTTTATGATATACAGGTGTACAAAGAAATGAATCTGTGTTGTTTTGTATCAATATCAAACATCTCTGATATATTTTCATGTTTTTATAATCTATTTTGTAGATGAAAACTGTCCAACAGATAAAGATTGGGAACTTCTCCCAGCATTTGTACCTGCATCTCTCTTATATACTACAAGTTGCTTGCCATCAAAAATTGCAGTTCCCTCACGTGACATTGATGGTGAAGTGTTCTTTTCAGAACCATCATCTGTGGTTACCAATGCTCCTGTTTTAGGCAATAAGTTTGTTGCATTCCATGAGCCATTGGTAAAGTTTCTTCTACGAGCTTCTGATGCCTCAAAATCTAAGCAGCACCTACGCATGCCTCGTTGTGGTTGATTATCATTCTATACATGAATTATAATGAGTAATCAGTTTTGGGCCTTGGAATCTTGTATGTAACATGCACAGGCATTTCATGGCTAAATGAATCTATTTTAAAAGCATCAACTTTTCTTACATGATGCTGGATACATAAGTAGAACAAGCGTATATCAAATTGGAAGCAATCAGAACTCCACAATGACATATTATTTAGAGTACTCTTCAGTTTAAGTAATAATGCATATATTGACACTGTAAAGACAACATGATAATGTACACTCACTGTAAAGACAACATGATAATGTACACTCACTGTAAGGATAGTCACAAATGAGGACATCTCACAGTGACTGTCCCTTGTGTAATTGCCACTTGAATGTATTGCTATTCAGCCACATTAATGCTTTTCTTCTTCAACAAATGAGGATAGTCACTCTAAAGACAACATGATTGCCACTGGATAGTGAGTGTACATTATCATGTTGTCTTTACAGTGACTATCCTCATTTGTTGAAGAAGAAAAGCATTAATGTGGTTGAATAGCAATACATTCAAGTGGCAATTACACAAGGGACAGTCACTGTGAGATGTCCTCATTTGTGACTATCCTTACAGTGAGTGTACATTATCATGTTGTCTTTACAGTGGCTATCCTCATTTGTTGAAAGAAAAAAGCATTAATGTGGTTCATTAGCAATGTATTAAATAATTTTATTTTTTTAATCCACCCACGGGCATCACAATTGTGACAGGATCCCGTCGTAATGCGATGCAAGCGCCCGTCGCAATTGCTTGGGAGGCCCGTCGCAATTGCGACGGCCCTCCGAAGCCATGTGACGGGGGGGCAACGCCCATGCTGCTAACAAATCTTAGCGACATTGCGACGGGAGGGCACCGTAATTGCGACGGCTACCCATAGACATCATAATTTGTGACTAAAAAATAGCGACGTCTATGGGTGTTGCTATTGCGACACATAGCCATCGCAATTGCAACACATAGCCATCGCAAAATGCCCCCAAATGTATTAGTGAATGCATGTGTAGTCCCATTGTAATACTCCTAAAAGGGTATAATGCTTTTAACAAAGTACATCATCTTGTGGTTTCATCTTGATCATAGTTTTTCCCTTTATCAGGTTTGTACACAAAAAAAATCTTGGTGCTATGTGTTCTTGATGTGTTGTTGATTTGTGCTACATTTTTCATTGATCAAATATTAGGTTTAAGGTTAAAGTTTTGTTAAATTGTTAAATTTTTGGAGTTTGCAGGACAATTGATTCACCCCCCTCTCAATTGTCTACTACCATATTTCTATCAATTGGTGTCAGAGCCTAGTTCCTCATAGGAATTTTAATCACTTGAGGTGATCCAAGATGGAAAAGTTTAAGAAGGATAGTCCAATATTTGATGGCACTAACTACTATCTTTGGAAAGGTCGCATGGAAACACATTTGAGATACATTGGTAAAGAGTAATGGGAGATTACCGTGATAGTGCATGTTCCTCCTACAAGTCTTTTTACTACTAGTCTTGATGAGAAGAAGAAGGTTGAATACAATATCAGAGCTAAGGAAACATTTTTGAGTTCCCTATATAATGCATACTACACAAATGTTATGGAATTGAAGAATACTCATTAGATCTAGGAGAAGTTGGAGATATTGTTTGAAGGTGAAACCTATGTAAAGCTATCTAAGTTATAGAGCCTACAAAGAAAGTATGAAACATTAAGGATGAGTGAAGATGAGAGCATTACTACCTACATGTAGAAGGTGAATGAGATTGTTTGTAATTATTAGATGTGCCAGTGGAATGATGGATGAATTAGAAATTATTGCTAGAATAATTATATCCTTGCATCCTTTGTAATAAAAAAAAGTTTATGCTATTACGGAGATTAGAATTGTGACAAACGTAACATGAGATATGTTGATTGGTAATATTTTAGCTTTTAAAATGAGTGGATTTGGTGATTCCCTTCCTAAAGTTGAAAGTACATTCAAAGATACTATTTATATGGATAAGTAGAGATATGATCCAAGAGAAAGTTCTACAAGAGTATCTAGATATGCAAAGGAGATAGAAGAGATTGAAGAAGAAGAGAGAGAGCTTGAAGCCCTTATTTTGAAGAGATTCCCTGAAGGTGTTGGTAAGTATGAAGGTAATTTTACTCTTAAATGTTTTTCTTTCAATAATATTGGTCATTTTACTTCAAAGTGTCCTGAAAGAGTTCCAAAACATAAACCTAGAAAATTTTAACCTAGACATCAAAAGAAATATTACTATGTTGTTGATAAAGGTGTAACAGATGATGAGCTTGTTAAAGGTGGTTCAAAAGAAGATTAATTGGTACTATTTATATAAAGGAAGAATATGAACCTGAATCTAGAATAGTTGCATGAATGTGGAAATAGATTTGGCCATACATGTTGGAGAGAAAGATGAATAGGTGATTGACATCGGATGTTCACATTATATAATAGGTGATAAGAGAAAGTTTGTGAAATTGGAAAGGTATGATGGTGGTGTTGAAAAAATTTGTGATGAAACTCCTTATTTGATCCATGGTAGAGGATCCATTACTCTTGATGGTAGGAATAATAGTAATGATGTTTTATATGTTGAAGGACTAGAGCATAATATTTTGAGTGATGGATAGCTAGTCGACGAGTGTTATGATCTGTGATTCAAGAATGGAAAATGTAGAATCTTTAGAATTTTTGGTGCAGAGATTGCATTGGGTTCAAAAAATAAAGGTAATGTCTTTCATTTGAATAGTGCCTAAAATAGATGCTTTATTTATCAGATTAATGAAAGTTGGTTATGGAAAAAGAGGTTGTGTCATGTGAATTTCGATAACATTGTGAAGATAAGTTCTACTAAGGCCATGAGAGATCTTCCTAAATTGTTGAAACCTTCTAATGATATGTAAGGAATGTCAGATGGATAAACAAACTAGATATACTTTAAAGAGAAATAATTATTCTTCTTAAGGATTTTTAGATCCTGTGCATATTGATTTATTTGGTCCATCTAGAACTAGAAGTTTTCAAGGTGACAAATATTTCATGTTTTTGATTGATGATTATTCAAGAATGGCATGAGTTACTTTCTTGAGGGAGAAATATAAGGCCCTAGGTAAATTCAAGATTTTCAAAGCTACGGTTGAGATAAAGACAAGAATAAAGATGAAGTGTCCAAGATCTGATAGAGGTGGTGAGTTCACATCTAGTGAGTTCAATATATTTTGTAAAGAACATGGAGTAAATAGATAAATGTATTCTCCGTGGACCCTACAATAAAATGTTTTATTGGAGAGGAAGAACATAACCATTCTAGACACTACAAGGAAAATGATGATTGAAGTAAATATTCCACATGCCTATGGGAGAGAAACTATGATTATTGTAGTTTATACATTGAACCAAATGAAAATAAATGGTAATAGCGGTAAGTCTCTTTATGAATTATGGTATGGTAATGTTCCTATTGTGACATATTTTAGAATCTTTGGAAGTAAATGCTATATCAAAAGAGATGAAGATTTAGGAAATTTTCATGCTAGATGTGATTAAGGAATATTTCTTGGTTATTCTATAAAAATAAAGGCATACATATGTTATAATAATAGATTGACGAAGATAGTTGAGAGTGAAAATGTCAAGGTGGATGAAATAAATTAGAGAAAAGATAGATCTTGTGGATATGATTGAGATGATGAGGATGATAGTGAAAAATAAGGCAAGCAACTATAGTGTCAAAATTAAGTTTAGATTATTTAAGGAAATCAAGAAGAAGAAGATGGTGCAAATGATGAGGTAGGAACACACAAGCTCAAAATACATGCAAATAGTAAGAATCCAAGATATGTGAGACTAAATCATATAGAAAATAAGATAATAGGTGATAGAAATAAAGGTGTTCAAACTAGAATAAAATTTGTTGAAGATAGAGTTGAATATTGCTTGATTTCAAAGATTGAAACTAAAGATGTTAGTGAAGCATGTTAAGATGAACATTATGTGAAGGCAACAAAAGAAGAGTTGAATCATATTGAGAAGAAAAAAACTTTACTTTTGGTTCCAAGACTTAAGGACAAGAATGTTATAGCTACTAAATGGGTATTTAGAAATAAATTGAATAAAGATAGTGAGGTGATTAGAAATAAGGAAAGAATTGTTGGAAAATGTTATTCACAAATGGAAGGTATAGAATTTGAGGATACTTTTTCTCCCATGACTAGAATTGAAGATGTGAAATTATTTCTTTCTTATGCTACTTATAGAGATTTTAAGGTCTATTAGATGGATGTCAAGTCTACATTTGTTAATGGCGAGTTGGAAGAAGGAGTGTACATTGAGCAATCAAATAGATTTCCATTGACATATTAGAGAAATATGGTTTTCCATTTAAAGAAATATTTGTATGGATTGAAGGAATCCCCTAGTGCCTAGCATGCAATATTGGATAAGTATTTATTGAAGCTTGGATTTAAAAAAGGTACTACTAATAGTAATTTATATTTAAAGATTGATCATGATAATCTCTTGATTGTTGAAGTTATTGTTGATGATATTATTTTTGGTGGGAATGAAAAGTTGAGTAAAGAGTTTTCTAATGAGATGCAAAATGAATTTAAGGTGTCTATGATTAGAGAGATAAAATTCTTTCTTGATTTGCAAATAACACAGTTAGATAATGAAATCTTTATATCCTAGTCCAAGTATGTGAAAGAGTTGTTGAATAAATTTGGTATGGAAGATTCAAATCTAGTTGGTACTCCTATGACATGACTTGATGCAAGTTGAAAAAGGATGATGATTCTCCTAAGGATAATTAGACTAGATACAAATCTATGATTGGTAGACTACTTTATTTGACTTAGACTAGACAAGTGATATCATGGGTGTTGTATGTACTGTTGCTAGATTTCAAGAAGATCCTAAGGAATATCATGTTGTTTCTATTAAAAGAGTATTCAAATATTTGAAGGGGACAGTTGATTATGGACTATGGTATCCAAAAGATGATAATTTTACCTTGAGTTATTTTACTGATGATGATTGGGTATGTAATTTGGATGAAAAAAAGAGTACTAGTGGTGGTGTATTCTTCTTGGGAAAGAGATTGATTTCATGGTTGAGTAGAAAGAAATTTTTTATTTCAAAATATACTACAAAGGTAGAACATTTTGTTTTTACTATAAATTATATACACAAGTGGTATGGATGAAAAAATGTTGAAGGATATCATAGTTGATTATGATGAGCCTATTTCTATTAACTATGACAATTCAAGTGCTATAAACATTTCTAAGAATCTAGTGCTACATTCAAAGACAATGCATATATCTATCAAGTCTCCCTTTTTGATAGAGAATATTAAAGAGAAGGAAGTCAGATTGGAGTATGTGTTTACTAAGCTATAAATTACATATATTTTCATGAATCCATTACCTAAGGATACTTTTGAGTATCCCACAGGTAAGATAGGGGTGATTTCCCCTCTTGATCAGAGCTAAGGTACATTAGTTTGAATCAGTTCAGTGCTTTTCATAGAGATATCTTTTATCTGGATTCATGAGTGGTGGCTAATCCTCAAGGGGAGAAGTAATTTTTGTGAGTTGGACGTTTCTAGATTTTTGGAATCTATGGTTAAGTACATATATGTTCCCTTTCCATTGATATCAAAGAGGGATATAATTTCGAAGTGAGAGAAGTATGGAGAGAGTTTGAAATATATGTAAGGAAAGCTATGATATTGTTGGTACTGTTGATTTGATTTATTTTACATTGATGATTCTTCTTCACATCATATGTTTCCATCAATGCCAAATTTAGATATTGTTGGGATAAAATGCATATATGTGTTATCATTGATTTTTTGTCATTGATGTCCACATATTTCTCTATTTGAGATAGTGTTCCTATAATATTAAATGAATTGTTTGGTTCAATACGATATGAGTGTTATAGATCAAAATATGTGGATGTTATTAGTGTGTTGTGGGATGTCTATGTTTGATTCAATTCAACATTAATAGGTTCGCATGATGATTTAAGTGAGTTATGGGTGTTTTTTTGTTGAGATCGGTATTTTGATGTTCATTGGTGACAATGTGACAGTATTTGGATTGATAGTTCTTCACATTGCAATATTTTCATATGTGGATCTATGTAGTGTGTTTGGGACATTGACATGTGTCATCAACTCAATTGGTTCATGATTTGGAGGTTTTCAAGATATTTTTCTTGGATGAAATTAATTACTATTGGTGTTTAGAGGTTTAGTATGACAATATTGATGATTTTAGAGATTTGAGTTGATGTGGATGTTCTTGTAGTGTTTCATGATGCTTTTGGATGTTTCTATATCATGCTCCTATTGTTTTTCCAGTTTGCATTGATTGTAGTTCTTGCATTTGGTGATTTTTAGTTGGTGAGTTTGTATTATTCATGTTCTTGGATGACTTGGTGATGCAAGTATTGCAAATGTTCCAGGAATGATTTTTGGATGCTTAGCTTGTTCAAGGATGGTGTTAATGGTCCAAGCTATGTATTATCTAACATTGTTTGGTTTACATTAAATACTTGTAATTGAGTGATTATTTTCTAATATTTAGATGGAGAGAGTTTGGTCTACCTCATTTATTTCTTCAAGGTTGATGAAATGTGTAAAGGTAATTGTCCAATTATGGATTGTATAAGAGAGTTTTTGAGAATGTGTGGATTGTGTGAATACAAATGTGTTGAAGGTATACATCTTTTGAAAATAAAGATTTGGTATGAAAAGAAAGTTGTATATATAATTCAATAAAATTTACCCTCGCATGTTGAAGATGCTATTATCCAATTCATGATCTATGGATTTTTGTCCATGTATTTGTAAGGAAGTGAACCTTCCCTTGTGTATTTGAGAAGTTAGCTCTAGGCAATGTGCTTAAATGCATGTGCATTCCCATTGTAATACTCCTACTAGGGCATAGTTATTTTAATAGATTACATCATCTTGTGGGTTCATCCCCACCATGGGTTTTCCCTTGATTGGGTTAAAACACCAAAAAATATTAGTGTTATGTGTTCTTAATGTGCTTTGGATTTGTGCTTCATT